>VZRN01005893.1:179016-222586 GCA_013397935.1 Dasyornis broadbenti | reverse complement strand
CCCCCCCCGAAAAAACTGGGCCAAGCTAAACTAGCGCAATACCATAATAAAATTACTCATTTTTCAATTTTTCATAACACCATAAAGGAGGATATAGTACTTGAACCAAGAGTGTGTCTCCTAGTTCTTCTATCCAAAGATGAGAAGATTATAAGAGGTGAAACCGCTGGGGAAACTTTCAGTGGCTCTGCCTTGAACTTCCAACAATTTGCATCTAGTGACTTCTGAAATCAGAGGTTGTGTCTTGCTTAGCAGCCCTCACTGTATCTCCATACATACATTCAGTTGACTTGATGCTCAGGAAGTGCCACCTGAGCATGAAGAAGAATTTCTTTACTGTGTGAGTGACTGGAAGAGATTGCCCAGATAGGCTTTTGAGTCTCCCTCACTGGAGATCTTCCAGAACCACCAGGATACAATCCTGCTCCATGTGCTCTGGAATGGCCCTGCTTGAGCAGGGAGATTGGACCAGATGCTCTACTGTGGTCACTTCAAACCTTATCCATTTTGTGATTTCTGTGATTTCTATGATTTCTGTGACCTATTGCTTGTAAACTTCTAGCATCCATACCATCCTGTGGAAGGGAGTTCCCACAGTGTCACTGTATGTATGAACAATCACTTTCCTTACTTTCAACTTGTCATTTTGTGACACCATCTGATGACCCATCCCTGCTTCTTGCTTTGGAAAGGACAGCACATCAATTTTGCCTTCTCTATGCCAGTCATGGCATAGAGAGCCTCCATGAAATCCCCTTGCAGTCTGGTAAGGCTCCTCTTGCAGACTGACAAGTCCAAGTGAAATCTCCTTCTTTCCAAGGAAATGTTTGTTGCTCTTCTATGAACTTTACCATTTCTGCTGTTTCCTGTTTGTGATGGTGGGACTGGAACTGCACACAGTGTTCACAACAGAGGTACACAGTGGATTTATAAAGTGGTATAACAATATTCCCTGCCTTGTTGTCAATATTGCTTCTGAATATTCCTGATATTCAGTGTGCTGTTGATGTCTGCTGAGCTGGCATTGTCCTACAAATAACATTAAACTTCCCAGCTCTCACTCCTCATGTGTAGTGGTCAGTTCAGACAGCATTATTCCACGTGTGATGTAAGACTGTCTTCCCCATGTGTATGACGTTACATCTGTCTGTCTTCATGATCATCTGCTGTTTTCCTGCCAGGCACTGAGGGCTCTGTTCAGTTGCCCACATACGGGTATCCAGTGCTATTCCAGATGACACAGAGGGTCTGACTGAGGCTTCAGAAGAGCTTGGGGGTCCCTGTCGAGTCCTGTGCCAGAGTCAATGCTTCACAATCCCATATGGTGGAGCATCAGTGTGAGTGTAAGAGCCCTGAATAGAGGAAGATCTTTCTGCAATTCTCAGTCACACCTTGTCTCTCCTTTCGTGAATAACACAATACCATCAGCAATCTTTGTCTTGTCACTCCTCACTTTATTCAGATTATTTATGAATAAGTGCAGGGGTGTGAAGGTACATTAGTGACTTCCTTTTATTGTGAAAACTGACCATATACTTAGTCTTTTAACTGCATTTCTATCCATGCTCTTATCCCACAGTTTTTTAGTCTCTTTCTCTTGGCAAGAAAGTCTTCGAAGTCTTTCAGAAATCTCAGCAAACTGTATCTCTGCAATCCCTCTTACCCAAGTGCTTGCTGACACATTCAAAAGACTTCGATCTGAGTTTATAAGGCAAGACTTCTCTTTGCAAGAGCAATGTTGGCAAAACCCTTGTTTATCTTTCCCTGGTAAATGACATCTCCCACATGTGCACTAATTATAGTTGCACTAGTCTGTGCAGAGTAGGTGTCACCTTTAATGGTCACTAGGTTCTCCAGCTTTCCCTTAGAAACAATGTTTTAAAAAATAATGTAACATTTGATACGATCCACTTCTTAGATGCCAAGAATGTTTTAAGCAAGAATTCATACCACAGTTAGAATTTCATTGCACAATTAGAGTTATTTTATTCTTGAGTTTCCTGGGTGAACAGTGTCTGTTGAGAATTTATCACTATTTGTTTTGTGTATTCTTAATTAATGAACCTCTTTTTAAGTCAATATCTCTGTTTGAAACAGATCAAAGATAAAGCAAATGATGAAGTGTTCCAGCAGAGGAACACAGACTCAGGAAGTTCTCTTGGGTTTTCCACCTTGGCTTTATCATCTCTCGGTACTGTTTTTGTAGCCAGTTTAGTTGGTGAGTTTCAGCTTCTGGCACCTGGTACACTAGGATTATTGAAATAATATCAGATCATCTTGAAAATTATTTATTAATGAGTTTATGCATTTTATGACTCTTTCCTTTGATGGCATTCATGAGATCTACCATAACCCTCTGAGTTACAGATTTGATTGGGTTTTTTTTCCCAAATAAAATGTCTTGTTTTGGTTAGTCTTCCCTTGTGTGTGATTATTCCATGCTTGTGCTTAATCTAAAACGCTTTCTGGTTTTTGGTTTTGTTTGTTGGGGTTTTTTTGGATATAGTAAAGCCATTCTGAAGTATAATAAATAATTTTCCTCTACCCATATCTTGATTCTAGCGACTTTGCATAATTTTTTACCTCCACGGAGTACAGAGTTGAAATTTCAGGTACATGATTCTTCACCAGGTTTCCAAGATCGCTTTTCAGATTAATAACAACTGAACAAGTGCTCATCATTGTGAGTGTTTGGTGAAGATTATACATAGCATTTCTAAACATCAGTTTTCATTTGTCATTTTATCAGATGTGATTTAATATTGCAGGACCTTTTAGCAAGTCTTAGAATCAACTTTAGATGGAACTTTTTGGAATAGCATTGTTTTATCTGTGAACTATTTATCCAAATTTTCAGATCACATATTGTGCTTCAGAGGTCCCAGTACAGATCCATTTTTTTAATTGATGGATGGACTATCCTATCTTTCCCTATTTTGTATCTTGTGAAGGAAGATACAGAAAGCCCGGTAAAAAGTTTCTTTTTCTCTTACCACTTGAAGTTTTCCACTGACAAAGTTTGTTTCTTCCATTTACTTCTTATCTCACAAGGACATTTTAATAATAGAAGTTGATTGCCTGTAAATAGTTTTAGAATTATAGAACTGTGGATTGGATTTTGACAGAGCCCATCGCAATGGAGTTGTTAGATTAAAGTGTTTAGACTATTGCTTTTTAATAATAGCATACTAGTATATAGAAATTATGAAAATCGTTATTGATTTAGTGATATTGTTTATTCCACATTAATAAAAATAATTGATTTGGTATCAGTAGGCATGATGAGGTAATGAGTTTCTATCATTAATTACATGTCTGAGTCTGATTTTTTTTTTTAATCTTAATTTGTTTATACAAATATATCATCTTGTGTCCAGTACAAAAGCACTTTTGGAGGGTGTTGATACTCAGTATTAACGGAAATGCATTTTTTCCTTCCCACGGTAAGGAATTTGAGCCATTTTATTATCATTAGTCGGGACTAAATACAGATATGATAAATATGTAGGATATGGTTAGAAATTAATGGGAAATAGCACATAGTGTGTTTTGGTGATGAATAGCACACTTATAGCACATTGAATAAAAAAAAGAAACAGAAGAATATAATATACAGAGCTAGTGAATGTGTTTCCCTGTGTTAATAATAAAAGCTGGAGATGTGGAGTGACAGCTAGCTGGGTAACTCACCCTGTTCCGAAGGGTTCCTTTAAGAACAAGTGTTTGATAAAAGAGGTAAACCCACTACCCAGAGTGATTAATAAAATATACAGTTTAGTAGTTTGCTTGGAAAGGAAGGTGGAGTCTGTGGCATGCCTTGGAGTAAGATGGTGGATTACCTTTGTTTTGTGAATGTTTGAAGAGTAAATGATCCCCTGAGGAAAAAGTCCTGATCTTGGTTCTGAGCTAAAGAGATAAGCAGAGCTCTTCCCCACCCATGTGAGAGATGTAGGCTTCATAAAGCTGCATATTTTCCCATGGGAATTATTGAAACTGGTATTACATGTGGCTTTTGAATCTATGTTGGGTGAAATCCTGGGAAGTGCAGTGACTTATGAGAAGTATCCATACTTTGGGAGAAGGACAGAATGAATGAGTTCATAAGTCTCTTCCACTTTCATGATCATCTGGCAAAAGAAAAAAAAAGTAATTCTTTAAAAGCACTTGGGAGTTTCTCAAAGTGAAATAACCTCCAAAACATGGAAAAAAAACCCCAACAGCAAAACATCATCCGTGTTTATGTAACACAAGGACAGCTTTGTGTTTGTTTCATACCATGGAATACGGGACCTAACAGCAAGACAGGTCTGCAAGAGTTCACAGGCAGAAGACTTGTACACTTCGGTCTGATTGCTGAGGTTAGCTTCTCCCTCTTGCTGATAAATGAGATCTGGACTCCTGTGGCATACCAGTTCTGAAGTTTCTGTAATTCCTCTCTTCTTTACCTCTTTTTTCTCCTCTGAGCTCTTCCATGTCTGTCTTTCACCAAGTCATCTGACTTAGTCTCCTCTTTTATCTCCGTAGATGTTTTTCTTTCCCATACAGCCTTTCATTACTTCAAAGGCCTCACCCTTACTTAGCACTGTTTGGCTTATTGTCACTTTCTAAAGAGGTAAAATAGCACTCCACATCAGTGATCCAGGAGTTTATAGTATATTTCCAAACATTTCTCCTACCTACTCAGCAAGACAGAAATTTGGCTACAACTCTGGAAATATACATATTCCAATATTTTCTGACTTCGAGGAACTTCTGTGGTCTCCTGTGGTCTTCCAGGACTACACGAATATGCTGCAACTGGACTGACTTACCTGCTGTGCTAGTTTTGAAATCTGCTGTTACTACATCACAAAGGAAAGCAGAGACCAACATGAGAGAGCTTTTTAAAGGCAGAAGCAACCTGAATTTGTTCTTCATTATTGCAAGAATGTGTTCTCCATAATTATAATAACACATAATGCTTTTCTTCCCTGAAGCATATCGAAGTTAATCTTCCTTGGGAGGGAATATACTCTTGTGAAGTTACTTCCTGCTACAGTCTTTTTAAAATCCACAGCGAAATTACTTGGCCCTACTTTCTGACACAAAGTGGTCCCTATTTCTTTTATCTGCCAGGAGATGGTGCTGCCAGTCTTCCATCTCTTCCTTTACAGCTTTTAGGAAAGGTGGCACATATTTATGTATAAATAATGAAGATACTTCTGACATATGATTGGTGCACTTTTGTCCTAATAGGATGTTAAGGCAAACAGAAAACACCTTTCCATATTTAAAGCTTACTGCTGTCTTACAACTGGATATACAGATTTAAGATTCACCAGATGTCAATGGAAAAGCCATTCAGGAACGTTCCAGAGGTTTGTAGTGTTCCACAGCAGGATGATGAATATAAACCACTTATCTTTATGATTTCCTGGGTAGTTTCACACATGCCTTTCCCACCTTTACAGACATCTCTGGATACCCTCTGGCAAGATGGTTCATACTTTCACAGGCCTGTTTAGAGAACAAGAGCTGTGACACTGCATTAAATGGAAGCAAGATGGAGTCTTAAAACTCATCCAAAATCACTTTTTGTAATTTAGACAGTTCTGTTAGCATCAGTGTTAACAGGTCATGTGGCTTCTGGTTCCACTGAGCGCACTTCACAACATTTGGCCTGAAAAGACTTTGCAATGTATAATGGAGAGACACATTCTCTTCTGCTTGATCACGTTTATGTGCGTGAATGTCACAGAGCAACATACTTCCTTTTAAGCTCAAAAGATCAATTTTTTGGCTTTGTTTATTTGGTATCAGATTTTCTTTTTGCCAGTGCAATTGTTTGGTAACACTCATGGCTACAGTAAAAAAAAAAAAAGAACTGGACCTAATTTCAAATTCCCAGGTTCTGCTATGTTCTAGTTCTAAAATACATCCTGATGATTTAATGTATCCTGGTGATTTCTCTTACCCACACAACATCTGTCACAGACACTGGTGGAAGTTAACATCTCTGGTATCAATTCCTGCTTTTCAGAGGACATCAGATATTTTTATTGATTGTCTTTTCTCTCCTAAGAAAAAGCTTATCTGATGTGAAATTTAATAGAAGAGAATCTAAGTACAAGGTAAAATGTATTTCTTCTGGGCATTTTTGATCAGACATTAGGACCAGGCATTATTCCAGGAGTATTGTTAATGTAAAGGCAGTTAATGTGGACCTTGTGAAATGTAATGAAATGTGGGCCAGCTATACTGTTTTGGTGTATGAGACACAGAGGAAACTGACTGCCAGTGTACTCCAGCAGCACAAGCAAAACCTGGCAGCTGGACAACTGCATACCTACCATGCTAAAAAAAAAAAAAAAAAAAAATTAACTGATTAAATTTGCACATGTTTGGGTTTGTAAAGATCTGTTGGCATTCTACCTTATGCAGACTGCTTTTGTTCTACATTTCTGTGTATATATGCACTATGTCTATACATACACATGAACAGTCCCTGTTTAGGCTTAGAATTGTATGGGAAGCTTTTTAAGAGACAAACGAAACTCTTTTGGGCAAACTGAAATCACTGGTGGCTTCACAAGTGAGATTTATTCTCATACATAAGAGTTGAAAGGTGGTGCTCCTAGATTTTTTTCCCTCAGAAGCTAGGTTGGCAATATGGGATTTAAGTGTAAGTGGACACTTCAACATGCTATGGAAAATTAATGTATTGAATTCTGTACCATCTGCATTACGAAGAATCAGAAAAAGAGTGGGCTAGAAAAAAGCTGTGCTGGAATGGATTTGTGCCTTCTAGGGATTTTTTGGCATTATCTCAAATACAGAGGAATTCATGGAATACATGGAATGTAGCATTAGACTTTGCTTGCTATTCCTAACTAGAGCTGTAGTTGACCATGCTTGTGAATGTGGCATCATCGAGAACTGCTTGAAAAGAGATAAATGCCTGAGCCAACCAAACAAGACCTTGCATTTTCCTTGAGTTCCATGGTGAGAACTGGAGTCCTGAGCCTCTTGCAGAATCAGATGCTCTTAAAAAATTGCTGTGATGGGATGTTGCAGAAATTCTCCTGTACAATGAGAAGTTGAGTGTCTGTCTTAATGCTCCTCTGGGCACCATCTTAGAGCTTCAACAGAAGGGAAAGACCAGGATAAGAGGATTTCATGTAGTGACCTGGTGACTTTGGAGCAGAAAGACAGGGCAGGGTTACCCTAAATTGCACCACTGACTGAATGAACCCATTGGCCCCAGAACTGGAAGAATGCAGGGAGCTTTTTGCTGAGCTACTACAGTCCTTAGAGTCTGCAAGCTATCAACCTGTTCAGAGGTTTCATTTTACTTATTTTTGACCCTGTCAGCTCACTGGTATGTGAGCAATGTAAGTGTGAAACATTACTGCTCCAGGCTAGTGAGTATTTCACACTCTGAACAGGTGTAAGTGCCTGCACTGAGCAGGAAATCTGGATCCAAGTCCTCACAGTTCTTTCTCAGACAAAATAGTTCTCCTGAGTATGCTAGTGAGACCAAGAGGATTTATTTTTAAACAATTTCTTTGCAAATAAAAGAAATTCACCAAATGTCTTGGGTCTATGAACGCTATGTTAAAATCTTCATGTGACCAGTATTCACACATGTCACCTGTTTCCAAAAAGAAAAGGAAATCTCTGTGAGCAGCCTTCATCTGGGTCAGCAGTTCACCACTGCAAACTGTGCCTGCATGTGTGTTGGACTTGTAGACAGCCTTACTGATTTCAGGCGGGGTAGCACCACTGGCTCACTTCATCCAACAGTCAGGGTTCAGGTTACCCAGGCTGGTCACTCTCATGGTGGAGCTTTGGTGAAGGAGCTGCATTTGAACTGCTTAAGATCTATGTATGATTCAAGACTCACCTGCCCATCAGCTGAGATTTCAACTTTTTTTTTTTTATTATGTCTTCTTATTTATATGCCTTTGATGTCTCATTTTCATGGTGCCTCATTTCTCTCCACTGCAGGGCTTTCAGTTCCATGTGCTTGAAATGTGACTCACAGAATCACCACTCCCCAGCCCTGCCCGATTACACTGCTCGGAGATTTGCTCACCAGCCAGATCTGATAGAGGACACACAGCAGGAAGACAGAGAGAAGGGCACTTCCAAGGGACACTTCTGCTGCAGGACAGTGCTGCTAGAAGGCATGTTCCCTTTTACACCTGTGCAGGCTCTTCATCCTTCTCCTGGCCTATCTGCAGTGGTTTGGTTGGAAGTATATTCTGGGTAGTGAGTGGTAGTAAAGAGCCTCGAGAGACCTGCCCTCTGGGTCAGCAAATATACCACTGACTGTATTATTCACTGAGCTGTAGCTCAGATTGTCCTGGTAACACAGCTCTGCCATCATACAGCATCTGGGAGCACTTTGGTAATTCTGTAATCACAAATGTCAGACTAGGTCAGGAGTCTCCAAATAGTTGGGACCACTGGAGTATAGTCAACTCTGAAAACTTATTGTACCCTGTTATTAAAATTCTACTTAAAAACATGTTTCCATATGATTCTGAAGAGTCCATACCAGTGGCTCATGGGGCACAGTAAGGAAACCACTGGCCAAAATACTTAAACTGTAACTAACTTAAGGTACCATTAAAGAGATTCCATCTAAGTCTCCTTACTTTTCTGTGTGTGAATCAGTTTTCCAGTGGTAGAGCATGGATATTGAGGTATATTAGATATGCAGTGCAAGAGCCAAGTATTCATACTTATTATACACCTGCTGCCTTAAAGCACCAATTTAAAAGGACTGGGAAATAACCTGAAAACAAGCACAGTGCTAGACCCATTTTTAAATTATTATCTTATGCAATTTTCTTTATGAAAACTGACACCAAGCTCGTGTTTCCCACACATTGGTGAAGAACTGGTAGGCAGGAAGTTTCTAAGGTCCCTAAAGGAGAAAGTGCAGGCACAGAGTTTACTGCAAATCTAGGACATATACTCAGTTATCACTCTTTTAATATTTTTGTTCTCAAAAGAATACTGCTTTATATTTAACCAGGGATGTTAATATGGCTTTTTGTAAATTATTTTTGCACTTGAGGGAAAAGATAATAAAGGGAGTGTTTCAGAAAATGTCTGTTCTGAGCAAATACCTGTTAGTTAAGATAGTAGGTAAACAGCACTGTAATTAAAGGACTCAAACACTTTTGAAGTTGCTGAGGAAATGTGTGACATATATCTTCAAGAATGTGGTTCAAAGGATACAGTTCATATCTCTAAGACATGCAGGGGAAGCCTAATTCTGATCCTGTGCTACTTGGGCACCTGGCTTCAGCTGAATCAAACTTACTCTGCTGTCAAATATCAGCAGTGGGTAACTTTTCTTGTTTTACCTGGGACGCTGAGAAAAGATGACCAGTGGGATCAGGGCAAAGAAGGAGCCTGAAATAGGTCATGAAAAGAGCCATGAAAGGTGAGGAGGTCAATAAGGTGACCAAGAAAAAGCTGAAGAGGAAAAATCCCCCAAATTTTGTAGTGCCGTTAGAGTTTTTTGCTCTTGCTCTTCTTTCCTTTTCCCTTTGCGCTTCACAAAAACTATTCCAGTTTAGCCAGTTAAATAATGGTATGTATGGTTTATCTTTGTCTGTGTTTGTAATTAAATTGCACTGAATACTTAGGTACACTCATAGTTTATTTTGTTGACTGGTTGGGTTTTTAAAATTTATATATGTTCACAAATACAGCTTTAAAAAGGAGTGGAATGTGTAAACAATTATGCAGAATTGAGGTCTACAGTTGTTGGATTTCTGGATTGTCTGGAAGACTCTTCCAAGACAGCTGACTGAGTAAACTGAGACACAGGTGGTAACACTTGTGGTGGGATCCCAGGGACCTCCACTCATATTTTCAATTTAAGGGCAGCAGTGTCTGCACAAGACCTCTGGACTCTTGTAACAGCGGTCATCCTGCTTAGGTACATTTGTCAGGATTACAGATGGATCAGATTTCTGTACCAGCATCTTCCAGCTGTACTGGCAGAGGCCTTGCTGTAGGAGTAATTTCCCAGTAGGAATCAGTAAGACCAGCAAACTGTCCACTGCAAATTAAACCATCCTTTTTGTCAAAAGTCAGTTCTTCTGTGTGTTTTGAGGAGAAATGTTGCTGGAGCCAGTGTAAGAAAGGATGCATTACTGCTTTTATTATACTGAGATTAAAGAAAACATCACTTTTCAGGGCCTTTTACAACACTAAAGTGATTGGAATAAAATTAAACCAGTCAGATTTTAGTGTGCTACTGTTGGGCAGGTTTTCTCATTTACCACAGCTGATACAAATCCAGGTCTTTTTCCCTTAAGAACATAGATTATTGGTTTTTCTGAGTATCTAAGCAATAGTCTAAAGCATCATTCACCAAGCCCCAGTCTCCAGAATGTAATGATAGCTCCCCAACAATAAAAATACCACCACTGACCATACTAATGTATTTGTACTTAATGACTTTTGCAATAAGGGGTCTAAAATAAAAATAAGTAGTATAAAATTAAAAGAAATTACGGCCTTGGGAGAAAAAAACCCAGCAACACTGTTCTTTATGTAAGATTAAATAAGTATAGTGGGTAGTTTTAACCCAGGATAGCTGTAGTGTATTTGTTAGTGGATTAGTGAGAACAACCAACTGACTGCATTAATGTTTTGAATGCTATGTAGAGTATTAGGATGATTTAACATTATGAGTGCTTGAAAGACACAGCCCTGAGGAACCTGTAACTTTGAAGTTGGACCTGCTCTGAGAGGAGATATGAACCATGTAATTTCCATAGGTCCCTTCCAGCCTTAATGGTTTTATGATTCTAAAGTATTATTGAAACTAAGCTGCTTTTATTAAAATATTTGCCTTGTTAGTGGCTGACAGTATTGTGTAATGATAAGAACAAAGCAGGCGTTATGTTAAGATATAAAAAGTCATAATCAGTAAAGTATGAAGCCATAAATGAACAGCTGTACTTTATAAATGTGTGTGTAATTTATGCAACATAGAAAACCAGTGTAAGTATGAGATGTTTTGTAAGATCTTTAAATGTGTATTACTTGTCTTGCTCCTATTAATGCAAAGATACTGCCTATATGGTAGTAAGTACACCTGAGCAGTTTTTTATTTTGTTTGAGTTTATTAGTCTTTTATATTGCTCTTTTACTGTGCAAGCTTCTAGTATTTCCTATCAGAATGTTCAAATGAGCTATTTGAAAAGTTAAATTTAATTACTGAGTAAACTGGCTGTTCTTACCTGTATACAAGAGCACCCAGAAAAGAGGAGATTATCTCTAAGTATTTAAACTTTTATTTATGTTTTTTTCCAGACAACATGACCACTATGTCAAATGTGGTTTCTAAGTAGCCTTCAACCAAGACACCATAATTAAAGAAATGTATTTAGTACAAAATTTTAACAACATTTTTATGTCCCCATTTGAGTCCAGGAATCTGAGTTAGGCAAAGGCAGGAGTGGCTCACAGGACTGCAAAGTTACAGCTAATGATGTGTGGTTACTGGCATGGGGTCAGCCTAGGTCCTTAGTAACCAAAAGTTGTTAGCATCTGATTATAACTAATTTCCAACATGAAATGAGTCAGTCCTCTGCAAGCAGACATGGTCAAATCTCATACATAAATACATAAATATACACAAATACATGTAAATATATATAATACTTACAAATGAAATGCGTATTTCAGTATACACACACTAGCAAAACTGAAACTATTTGGTGTATTACTTATTATTTTCCCACCTTTTACTTCTCATGAATGTGGTGCATCTTTTAGGTTATAATTTTGAAGAGAGAATTCCAAATCCACTTGACTTCTCAATTGAAAGTAATAGGAATCTTGCTCTAAATTGTTTCATTTTAATGAGTTAAACTTCTTTAGTAAACTAATTTTCTGTGGTTAACTATCAGCTCATCTTGTTTCTTGCATCAATCCCATATTCTCCTGTTTCCTTGATTACAGACATCACTACCAGGACATTTCATTCTGGAACAGTACAGAAACAGCCTCCCACACAATAAAGCATGGGAGGACTGTAAACAAGGTTTGCCTTTTGATGCTTAAATTTTGTTTCACCCTTAAGCCCAGCTTGTGAAGGCAGAAAGAAACTGGATCATGCAGAACACCTGAAATTGTAGTAAAACAGGTTTGCTGACCATCCCTATGTTCTGCTAGGGTGTCATTTGGATTGACACTTAAGGATACCAGCTTCTTTCCTTGGTGAAGATCTTAATTTTTGTCTTTTATATACGACTCTTCTTTTTATGCAGTTTGCTTTTGAGACTCAGGAGCTTTCACTGCTGGAAGATATTACTCCTAAAGAGACTTTGATCATGCAGCCTAATGAGTGAGAATCTGACGTAACTCACTTTGAGCCAACAATAAATATTACAAGACCAGACCCAGGATCCAGTGCAATCTAGACAAATAAACCTGCCTTGAGTCTGACAAGTAGGGATGTTAGAAAGTCCTTGTACTTGGATTTTTATTATGTAGCCACATCGTCCATTGTAATTTGCATTGCCATGGGGAGGAGGAGTGTTCCTGGCCTCTCCTCCCATGCATTTCTCTTCCTGAGGAACCATGCAGTGTGGGGGTCTGCATGTGGGTGGGAGAGTGAGAAGGAAAAGGTGTCCATCCTTGCATGTGGTTTTGCATTCAGGCTGTCTGATGCCAGCCAAAAAGGGGCACTAGGGACAAGCAGAGATGAGATAGCAGAAGATTTCAAAGGCAGTATGGATTTGTGTTGGACTAAATAGACCACATAACTGTAACCTCAGAGGGATCCTCCAGACCATGTATCCCGTGCAGGAACTGGTTGTCAGCAGAGGAGACATGGCCTAGGAGGACAGGCTGCCACTGGAGCTTTGTACCCCAGCAGTTCCCATTTAATGAAACAGTCTCCAGACACCACTGGCAGGGAGTATGATTCAGCACAGCCTTTGGATTGCTGTAATTTGTAAGGCACAGACTGATACTTTTCATCCTACAACACTGTTTAGAAGCAATGTGTAGAGTTTTTAAGCCAAGGATCTTTGAATTAAGAAAGCAAGTAAACAAATTACTAATAGCAAACAGGAGTTTGGGGAGTGGGTGGATGCAAATGGATAAGAAAGCTGAGTGACAAGGAAGAAAAACAAACAAAAATACATCAAACTCCATCTACTAGTTACTTTTATCACAGTGAAATAGGTCTCTGAGGCAGTTTTCCCAAACAGCAGCAATCTCTCTATTCCATTTGGAAAAAGAAAACATGGAAAAACTTCACAAGTCAAGGAAAAAAGCAGGAACAGACAAGAAATACGCTGTTAAATGTAAGATTTTTAATTTTTGGTCACTCCTTCCACAAAGAGTCCTCAGTAGTCAGACACTCCCCATTTCTAAATGTTAAACTTTCTTCATTGTCATAGTATTTTTCTCATTAACCAATGATCTTTCTATAATACACATGTATTCGTTTATATTTTTAAGAGCTTGAAGATTTTTTCTCATTGTTTTAGAAGCTGGGATTGCTTTGCACAGGAAAATAGTTTAGAAGAAGAATGCAGGGCATGGAAAATAATTGATATCCCCGTATCTTGTCCTTGTCTCTGGCCCCACAGGTGGCAGGGTGGACAGAGTGCTTCCTTTGGCTACAGGAATAGGAAAGAACTGATTACCAGGGCCAAAGGAACACAGGACTTGTCCAGTCTTCTACATCCAAGTAAGTCTGTAATAGACATCTATTTCAGAAGGCCCCATAAAATGTGTAGTCAATAAATCTAAGCTAAAAAACAGGTTTTCAACATCCTCTAACCCAAAATACATAAAGAAAAAGACTAAAAGCTGTAACTATTCAAAAAATTAGGTACCAGAAGAGGTCAGGAGAGATTTGGCATTGCAGAGACCCTTGGTTTCTGCAGTAATAGAAAGTATATGACATACAGACTCTACTCCACTATCTCTTACCAAGGAGGAAATCAGCCTTACAACAGTTCTTCCAAAGTGGATCTGAGAGGTAAACTCCTCTTGGATCTCAGCTGGCTAGATGAGCACCCATCTAGTAACTGCAAATCAGAGTTCTGAAGGATCTCATGGGTAAACATCCTCTTTTAGACAATACAGTGGTTTTGCATAGTTTCCATCGAAAACAGTGGTGTTTTACTGGTCTGTGTATTTAAAGTTCTTTTTCTTGTACACCATCACTTCTCTGCTTAGATGCAGGTGTTTCTAAGTGCATTCTTGTAATCCATTATCGTCTTAACGCTACAGTCAGGATTCTTTGGCCTTCGTGTTTCGTTTTGTTTGTAGGTATGATATGAATAATGTTAATGGAGATTGATTACAGATGGGATGCACCAAGTAGGAATAGGATTTCATGTACAAACTCTGCAGCGTGAGGTTATGTTAATAAAATGTATTTCAAAGACTTATCCCTTGATAATAATCTAAATGCTGATTCCAAAATCCTTCATACTGCAGATAAGATCTGACATGCAAGACCTTGGGCTACCTGGCAGATGGAGAACAGGTAGCCTGTTCAGCCGGCAACAAGCACCAAGTGATGGGAAAAAAAACCAACAAAAGTCTCCTTTGGATCATGACAGCCAGGTCATGACTGATTTATAAACAGCTGCAAAAAACCATCTTAAGGACAGTCTAACCAACTCCAGACTTTGGCACAGCAAGCCCATAGCATATGTATACAAGGTATGATAATGGAAAAGTAGTCAGCACAGTGCTGCACTTCCAAAATCTTGTAGATGAGTTGTATGGGGTAGTATTAAAACAGGGCAATAGGGTATATTATCCCTGCAAATGCCTCTTTGAACTCTTCTTCTCAAGTCTTGCTTCTATTCACACATTAACTGCATCAAGCAGATGTCTCATGCAGCTGAGGAAGCAGTGCTGAATTCCAAGCAGGGCGGATGGCAAGTCAGTTTTAAGGGTTTCATCTAAAAGACCAACATAATGATATAGGACTCCATGGCATTCAATTAATCAGTGCTTGCAAGGTGATGGAATCAAGAATAACAGGATTTATTTGTTACACTGAGAGATATATTTTCCGTATTTTTTTATCCTTGTTGTCAGTCATGTGATTGCATGACTAGCTGGGGAATCAGAGGCAACTCTAATGGAAAAGAGAAATTAGGTCATCTGGTCCATCCTCACTGCCAGGACATGACTGTTCCCTGCAGTGGATCACTTCCCACACAGTTATCTTTCCAACTGCCTTTTAGAAGATGGAAATGCAATTCAGAGTCCCATTTGGCTATGGCTTCCAGAGCTTTTGAGGACTTTTTATGTGGCCAAAAATACTTAATGAGAGAATCAGATCTAACAATTTGAAATACATTTCAAAGAAAAAAAGAGCAAATCTCAGAATTTAATTCTCAATAAAAACTTTTTAATAGAAAAATTGTGCAGTATTTGGAATAACTGGGGACACTGTTTTCATTAGACAGGAAATAGCTTCTGTGACTCAATTCTACAAATTAAACAATAGGTTTCCTGCTAAAAAGATCAAACAACTAGTTCAGTAAGTAGTTTAGGAAGCATCCAGTACTCTTGATACTCTGAGCAGACTGTCATCAGGAGACCCAGCACTAGTGCTAGCTGACTGCAGTTATTCCAGTTTGCCTTGATAAATTATTCCAAGTGCTTGGATCCGCATCCTTCAGCAGAACATCTCAATGGGAAAACACTCAGACTATACAGAGCAGGATTGGTTATTAAGGAAAAAAAATGAACACAAATGGAAACACAGTGATAGAACTTACACATAAGGAAATGGCAAACTACTTCCCTTTCAGCAGCTTTAGCATGACTTCCATGCTGCCTGCAAATGCACACAATCCCCATCTTTTACCACATCACTGTGCTCATTGAGGAAATCCTGGATTTGAATTAGTAAGTGGCAGTCTAAGTATTTCCCTAAGGTTGATCTCCTTTCCCAAAGGACCCATCTGCTTCCTTTTATCTAGAGATGTGACCATGTAGTTTGGTTTAAGGATCAATTAATTTTCTGAAGTTAGGCAGGGATTCTCCAAACTCTACTCAGCCTCGCTGTGGAGCACTTCCTTTGGCTACCAAATCCTCATCCTTCTTTGCCTTCTCATGCTTATCTACATAATTTCTTGATGTTTTTAGACCATCATCTTTCACTAGAGAATTTTGTTTGAACTTTACCCTGCAGCAACATTCTCACCAGAGAGGACTCAAAAGCATTTGAGGAACTTCAGCAGAAACTCAGCAGTTCAGAAACAAGCTCATCATGACAAAGTAAGTAACGTCTTCTCTAGATCTTCTCTGAAAAGATCATGACCACTGCAACCTTAAGTACTAAGTGCATGTAGTTGCTTTTTATGTCTCACCAGAGAAATCGTAAGATCAAGATGTCATGGTAGAAGATGTCATTCCCCCTTCTCCAACAGAGGAAGAATGCTGTCAGGTGCTCCAGAGTTCAGGAATAAAACAGGTCACTCTCTCCAGTTGCCTTACTAAATCTTCAAATTAATCCACATAGCGTTTCCTTTTGTCCCCAGCAGAACTACAAAGAGACTACAGGATTAGTCCATCTCTAAACCCTGAAGTCATTGTCAAGTTCTTATTATCCTACATGTCTTCTAAAATACATGAGAGCACTCTGTATTTCATTCCTTTACATAAATTATGCTTCACCTTGTGTTAATTTAAATGGGCTTTATCCCGTGATTTTAGGTAGTCATTGAGGTTACCAAAGGTTGTCCAAAATTCATCAGTCATGAAAGGGCCAGCATGCTAGGTGGGAGTTCCCAGGGTTTGGATGCTTGTATATGTCATGCTCTCTATAGCACGGTTGTGAAGCTTTACTGTAATAACTATAATGATTAGATCCATGGTGACATGACAATTTTCCTTGGCTTTGTTGCAGTAATAGGTTTCTAGATTCCGCTTGATGAGGAAAGATGTAGTTACTAACAGAACACACTGAATTATAGATCTTTTGTGGGTGTAGCAATTTCCTACTGTTACAGAAAAACAAAAAACATTCCAGTATTACAAATCCACTGAACTTGTTTTCTTTCCTGTTACTTTTCTTACTGCACTGTTTAATCCTAGTGATTTATTAATTAGTAGTAAGGGCTGCATAGTTGTCTCAACAAGTGAAATTTAGAAAGTCAAGGAATACAAAATGAAGTTCCAGGCTGCTGATACTGATTTCATATTTGTACCTGACTGGAAAAAAAAAACTTACATTTGGAAAACTTGAGCATCTTTTAAAAATTAAAGTGCCTTTGACAAGAATGATTCACCCTTTCTCCTCCAGTTCTCATGGGACAAAAATATTTGCAATTGACCCATCAGTCAAGACAGACAGATAAGCAACATTTCTTTTTTATCTTTTAAGACAGTGAACCAACAAGTGAGCCATCTTTACAAAGAGCAGCCATTTGGAAAAAGAAAATATGTTTATTTCTTTCAAAGTCAATGCCCATGCTGCTAAAGATCATTCTATTAGGCAATCAAAACAATTCCTTCTTCCTCAGGTGTTTTTTCCCCTTGCAACAGATTCCTTGCAGATGCACTCCAAAACAAATTACCTCCCTTACCTGCCAAATTATCACTGACAAAATACAAATCTAACTATTGCAGATCATCGATGAACTGAATCCTCACTAAAATCAGCAAAACCTCAAGCAAAAGGATGTGCAATATTAGGACCCACTTCTGAAAACCAATTACTGTCATGGATGTATTGAAGTTCTGTACTATGTACTATCTCTGCATTCCACAAAAAGTTCTTGGAGCACTCTATTAATCTAAGATTCCTCTCTGTGCAGAGCTGCTGACAGCAGAATGCTTACAAGATTTGGCCAACAGGCAGCACTGACACAAAAACAAGTGGGTAGAAACTAGCTAAGAGAAAGCTTTTATTTGGATTTCTAGCTATCAGCAGGATGAGGACCAGGCTTCCAGTACCAACAGAGGAAAAGAATCTAGTACCAGCCTGGATACCATACTGTGTAGTGTCTGTGATGGCAATGAGTGGGATGTGGTATCTAGAAGGTCTCCTCCAGACTTATTTTAAGTACATAAACCACAGCATAAGTTGTCCCACTTTGAAGCAGAAGTCTTCAATCAGTTAGGCTGGCACATTTAAAGCTGTATTCTCCACAGGAACCATTATTATTATTTCTACAGATTTGTATTCTTTTATTATTTATCAAAGCTGCTGGTTTTGAACCACATTCCACAGCTCCACTAGAGGTGACCATGTGCTCTTGGTACAGAACAGCATGTAACCATCTTGTTGCTTCTAGAATGGAGCAGCACATGCAGAGATATAAACATTTATTCAGCCTTGACCACACACCAGACCATCAAGTCACTTTTAAGTGACAAAGTATCTTTCTTAAGTCCTTTCCCCTCTGAAGGCAGTAACAAGAGACAGCAGTGTTTGCATTCAATACTGATAGGCGGGCTCTGTTTTTTTATTTTCCTGCCTTAAAACACCTTCAAGTAGTGATCATCTTGCTGTATGTTCTCCCCTCTGGGATCCAACACACCTGGCACCTGAGTGTAGACCATCCCCTCAAATATTTTCAACATGCAAGAGGTGAGAGCAATTTATGCCTTCACGCATCTCTCCACCAACCATCCAATGTGCCCAGCCCTCACTCCAGATCCTCAGGAGAGGGTAGAAAGGAAAAGCAATGCAAGGACTGGAGTGGAGCAGGAGAATAACCAGAACATTAGAAACACATTTGTAGGGACGGAAGTTTCACAGCAGAGTAGTTTTGAACTTGGCTGCTAAATAATTCAAGTGGGCATAGCAAAAGCCCTAATTTTGTTTCCCACTGAGCATTATTGAAACTGTCCCAGATGGTATCAAACTTGAGGGACAAAATGGAATATCAAAAACTGAGTCAGTTAAATTGCCTCTAGGCGTGATTCCACAGTACACAAACTTCTTTGATGATGCTCCAGTACCCCAAGAAGTCGCTCCTGTTCCTCCCACTGATGAAACTGTCAACTATCTCTCAAACACAAACCTTAACAGCAATAAACTGGCGTAAGAGTTTCCACTTGACACAGTGCTTGCTGAGCACTAAGATTTCATTGAAGCATTTTGGCATTGCTACATATTAACAAATATCTATACTTTGAAGTGTCCAAATAAAAACAACTTTATGTGGGTGCCTATTCTATGTTTGCATAAAACCCTACTGAAGACCTGATATATGAAAATTGAAAATTACATTCTCAAGGTCCTGCATTTAAACAGATTAATTCTAACATTAAAGATGAATTAAGTCATGAATAAAGCTCACCAACTACTGAAGCCTTTTAAATCATATAGCAAGATCTTGTTCAGACCATTTAGTCTGGTCAAATTAGCTGTATAAATGAACTTTCAGTCACCTATGCAGTGAAACCAGTGAAATTATGCTGACAGAGCAAAGGCAGCCTTTTATGTCAGCTTGGATTTTTCAGAAGGCATGAGAGTGGTAAAACCTTGGCTCTGCCATTTTATAAAATAGCTCAAATATTTTGTTGCCTCCTGGTTCACGTTGGCGTAATTTGTTCTATGAACAGAAACGAAAGTATTTTTTAAACTTCACTGGGCTGATTCATGCATCCTGTACTACAGAGGCTTCAGTATCTCTAACACATGCACAGAATTTCTTTAGAAGTCTTGAGTTATGTGAAGAATGCTTACAGCATTGTTTTTACTGTCACTGCTGAGACCCAACGCTATCACTCCCTGGCTGTCACACACCAGATTTCCTTGGGGAATGCAATTTAAGTAATTCATAGCATAGAAACAAACGTCTCTTCTCCCTCTCATTTTCCTCCTTTTACAGGACTGTAACGAGCTCATATTATTGCTTCCAACAGCTTTACAACAGATTGGAAATACCCAACATCTGCTCAGCAATAACATCAGCAGCCATACGTGATTTGAAGTCAAGGCCTAAAAAAAGCCCCACTCTTCTCCCTCCAAACAGTTTTTACAAACTGTCCTTTTGTTTCCAAAATAGAGGGATTTTACAATGACCACAACAGCAGGAATAAGGGTTTAACTAAGCAAAGAAGTTGGACAACTGAGAATATAATTCGCAATAAAAAAGCTTATGAGTCACTTCTAGTACCATTTACAGAATGTCTGCTCAGAGATTCTTACATTGGTGTCAACTTACAGATCCCATACTACAGACAAACTGCCCTTTAGCTAGCTTGCATATACAGAAATAGAAGTTTTAAAATACTTGATGACATAGTTTCAGGCTACACTTTATTATCATGACTGTGTGGCAGAAGACAACAAAGCATTCCTCTAGGAAGCTGGAGTCCTTGCAGCGTAGTGGAAAATATCATGGCAGTAATCCAAAGCTGGTACTAACATTTCACCCTTCCCACTCTGGAATTTTATTCATCTGAAGGCTGGCCAAGCTGTAATTGCTGGAGCTTTCAGCAGCCATGTCATCTAGCCACACTCACACCAAAGAGGGCAGTTAGTTCTTGTTACACAAGTCTGGGATTTCAGTTGTACAATGGGAATCTTAAGTCTGTACTCCTCCTGTCTGGAATAAATTGCAAAGTCTGCTCTTTTCCTACATATAATTTATTGCCCAAAGTGTGAGGGAAAGACTAGGCAAAGTCATTTAGGGCATTACAGTTCATCCCTTTTTTTTCTGATATCATCCCATTCCGCTTCATGCATCTTTCCCTCCCTCCTCTGAAAACATACAAGCATTTGGCCAAATTCTGGAAGTAACAGTAAGAGGAGAGATGCTGCTGCATTCATTATTATTAAAATTCAAAAGCTGATGCTGCAGTTTCAAGACTTTTTTTTTGTGTAAAATGTAGATACAATGAACAAGAGGCAGCTACAATTTACCTAGCTTGATACACCATCAGAAAGCACACTTAATTTATTAAGCAATAATCTAAATACAAGGCCCAGCTTCTGTTCCTGAAAGGAAAACTGACAACTCTCTCAACAAGGTGCAGAAGGAAACAAGAGAACACTGTTAGCTGACAATGTAGTGGTGTCTTAGCTTGCGGCAAGAAGACAGCAAAGAAAGCAAACCCTTAAATGAGCAGATAAAGCTGGCTACTACATGTCAGTACCCAAACAGCTTTAGTAGAGAATGGCAGCACTTAGGAGCTAAAACCTTTATGAAACAAATAAAGGATCAGTAAGAAATGTGTGGGCAAGTGGAAATTATGAAACCAAAACACCGATTAAGAAGCATATGAGTTTATGTAGAGTCCTGCCACACAATACTTTGACAGCAATTCAAAGTGACTGCATGAAGAAAATGGAATTGATACAATTATTTTTTAGTGTAAAATGCATGTCAGTTGAAGCACAGAATCTGAACAGTTTTATTGTACAAACACTCGTACACACTCATAGAATGAGTAAAAACATGGAAGGTGGAAGATGAACCAACAGAAGCCTTCAAGGACTAGTAATATATCCTTTTTCGTAATGTCATTTCCTGTCTAGCTCCAACACTAATAAGAGTTAAATATTTTCAAAAACCCACCAACACAGGAAAGTAAGAGGTAGAGGTTTAGGAAGAAAACTCTTAAGTGATCAAGGGAGGAGAAGAAAAAAGCAGAGCCACATATTGTTACAAAAAGCTCTAAAAATGAGAGAAAACAGTAATACTAAAAGCAGTCTAGGAACAAGAGAAAGCAGGTGATGATGTGGCAGCACAGAAACTAGCAGTCTAGAGCAGGACAAATTCCTCTGCATTACTGAACATGTAACTGGAATACTGTAATGAGGTCCATCAAAAAACCACAAGAGAACATAGCAGAGAATTCCAACAGATTACCAAAAAAATGCCTAATTTAGATGAGAAGATTTGCAACCCATGAAAGAGTATCAAGAAATTAGCTATCTTTTTAAAGTCACTACTAAGGTGAATCCATTTCCTCTAGTAGATTTAGTTATTAAGAAGTCCACATGTCAGACTACCTATGAAAAGTTATCCAGGATATTTTTTTAAAACAAGTTCATTTAAAAGCAGACTTTTAAGAAGTATGCAATAAATTTGAGAAAAACATTTCCAGCACAAGATACTTAAATATAAGTTCAGCCCTTAAGTTATTATATGGAATTGTTACAAGTCAACAGTAGGTGGTTTATAAAATGTAATTTTATTTAATGTTACTTTGCTGTTACAGAGGGCATAACATTTTCACAAGGCTTTTTTGGGACTACAATCAATGATTAGCAACACACAATAGTGGTCCAAACTCTCTAACAATCACTGGACAAACTTGACACCTTCTCACATGTGCACAAACCTGCATGGAAAAGTACTAAATTTTATACTTGGACATGTGAACTTCAATTGGTTTTCCCATTCCAGTGTATTAAGAAATGACATGCACTTTAGTCTGCCAAAAAGCACTGCCTGTACTCCAGCAGTAACATGCTGCTTCTAATACATAGTAAAGTGAATACCAGAACTACAAAGGCAGGAGTGTAAGTGAACTTTTATTGGGAAGGGATATCAACTTAAACAGCAGCAACTGAAGATTAAGAGAAGCCCCTGTTTTTGAACACACAAGCTTCTGTATTACATGATACGGGAAGCAACTCAATTTGTGGTTTTCCAAACTTTAAATGCTCAGCTTGATCTGGCCCAAAACTTCCATATTCCTACTGAAACAAATACACAGTAGCATGTGAAAGTCAATTATGGAAAGGAAACCCTGCAGAATAAGAAGGGAATGTGGAGAATTAAATGCTATGTGGAACACTCTTTAGTTGCAATTAACTACATTTTCATATCTTACTGTAATACAAAACACAGTCAACTGGCAGGAACTGGTTCAGATTTGTTTTTAAATACCAGGTACACTTTAGTCCGCTACATAAGTGTTTGGAAGTTACTTATGTTTATATGAAATGAAGCTATTAATACTTTTCTACAGCAGTAACCGCACACCAGGAAGGCCAGGACAAACACAAATCAAGGAATGGAGTTTTCCCAAAGCTGCAGTGTGAAAAGACTATAAATTGATTTCCATACACATGGATGGGTTTTCTTTGCTATAGGAAATCCAAGTGGAGCTATAAGGAATGGAAACGTGTAAAAAGGTTTCTTGAGAAGGAAAGGGAGAATGACGCCCCACGTGCAGTTTAGTTTTCTGCACCTTCTGCAGCATCACATTCTTCTCCTGCACTGTCTGATGTCCATAACTAGAAAGAAAAGAAAAACAGTGTCAGCTTCCACAAGTGCAGCTTGAATTCCAAAAAAGGGACAACAACTGATTGTAAGGAAATGAGAATGAATTAGACTTAAGGGTGCCCACAAAGTACCAGTGCAGTGGTGCTGCACAACCCTGGCTTCCAGTACTTGCGGGGAGAGAGGTAACTGGAAAGAGCTCCCTACACACAGGGCACAATGAGCTTTGCCCATCAGGCAGAAAGGCAGAACACACATGTTCTCAATGGCTGCAGCTCTTGTGCTTAGCAGCAAGCTGTGCCATCCACCCCAGACCATTCAACAGCCTCAACAGCAGCTCCATGGGCAACTTCCACTTCAAACACAGCCATCTGAAACCCAGAAGTGTAGACTGCCATTTTGGTTATCGAAGCTAAGCACTTTATACTGCTAACAACAGGCATTTCTACTGAAGGAGTATTGCAAAATAATAAATGTTGGTGTAATTTTAAATACAGTGAATATTCAGAGAGGATATTCCCTGAAAAACTGCCACAGTTGCATATTTTAATAGAACTTAGTTGTTCCATGAAGCACTTTTCTTAAATGGTTAATCATTATAGTAACATACTCAAACAAACTGATTTTAATCTTAATACATTGAAATTTTAGATCTTTTGAAAGAAAATCAGGACAATAAATAAAGCAAGCTAGACTGGATGTACAGCAGGAAAAACTTTGTTTTGAGGCAGTCATCACAAAAGTTTGGGTAAGAATCCCTGACAGATCAGATTACTGTTTAAACTCCTTGTCCTATACACATACATTTGTGCTACATTTCTCCTACATTTAACTCCTTGTCCTATCTTATACATTAAGTTGGGCTGAATGCCCTTTCTCCCCTCTACCACAAGCCCATCTAACCAGGAAGAATGTGAGCTAATCAGGCTGTTATTCCAGCTTACACTGCATGAAGTTGGACATCCACTTACACAACATTCAAACTAAGTCATAGAAAGGTATCGTAGGTAAACAGCCCAAGTCAGTGGTGTGCTTTGTGCTAGAGCAAAATAAGAGGTTTGTTTCATCACAAATTCAGTCTAAGCAAACGCCTGGTTACAGAACCAGATAGCACATAGAAAAGCAACTTACTGTTAGGTTGTCTCTAAGCAACTGCATGATGAGAGTACTGTCTTTGTATGAGTCTTCGTTCAGTGTATCAAGTTCTGCAATTGCCTCATCAAACGCCTGGAATAATTAAACCATCTTTAGCCTATTAACTGATCATTAAGCAAACAGAAGCTAAATCTATTAGCAAAGGTAGCTTAAAAAAAAGGACAACATTAGAAGTTAATTACCAATTGCTCTACTTGAAACAAAACCATAACAAAGGCATAACAAAAACTTGCCACACTGCTGAAAATTTAAGTCACATTGTAAATACAGCCTGCTTGTATCCCTTCAATCCCACTAACAACATGAGCTTGGAAATCAGAAACTTTAAATAGGATCATTTCCTTCACAAACTCTAGGAAGTATTAATTAATATTGTTTTTAGCATAAACTCTCTTCTACTTTCCCTGCAGGCATACAGGGAAAAAAGTGACTTACTGTCTTTGCCAGTGTGCAGGCAAGCTCAGGATTGTTGAGAATCTCATAATAAAATACAGAGAAGTTAAGAGCTAGACCCAAGCGAATTGGATGTGTTGGCTGCATCTCCTTCTTGCTGATATCAAATGCTTCCTGATAAGCTCCCTGTGAGTTTTCTATTGTTTCTGTAAAAGAATGACAAACAAAGCGGTTTTGGATTCATTTATATCTTTTAAAAGATATTACTACTTAAATCACTCCATTAGTAGGAGACTGAACAGTGCTATATGTAGGCCTGTTCTTAGGAAAACACTGCACTTACTTTAATCAAAGTAATGATTTTGCACCCATTTTAAGTACAGCTACCACACTGACAAAACAGGGAGCAAACTCAGCTACTACAGAGCAAAGGTATTCAAGAGAGATAAACACACAGAAGCTGGTAAGCACAAGCATCCAAGATTACTGTATTGCCTCAGTGGCCTTTGACACTTTGGGGGGGCAATGCTAATGCATTTGTGCGTTACTTTTTCTACAGAACTACTTCATTCCTTGCACAGGATAGACATGTTAATGGGAGTTGGGTGTGCAGAGTAAAGGCCCAATTTCTTGAGGAAGTCTGGAAGGCATGTACAACATCCTCCTGAAAAACTGAAGGTTTGCCTCCCAAAACTGCATGAAGACAGATCAAGATAAAAAGTCCCAAAGCTGTGCCCAAAATAACTTGCGATAAACACCAGAGAGAAAAGAGGTTACCAGGTCAGAGAGTACTTGAGGAGTACTACCTACAGTCTATTCCAGATTCACTTCTGATAGACAACCAAATGGCCAACAGCTGCCCTAAACATGCTGCAGAATGGAAAGAGACTGCAGGAAAAGGAAGGTCATGGTCAGAGCTCAAAATACAACTCTCTGAGGGAGAGCACTGGAACTGTTCTAAGCAAATGCTGGTAAGAGAATCTGGCAAGTAAAATCTAGTAAGTATTTAAGAGTCAAGACAGATTTGGGTTTTCAAGTATTTACACCATAATGAGCGCTAAAGGATTACCCATTTGTTGAGAAAAGGTGAAAGAAGGCAAAAAACTAGCAAATCTGGGAAATAAATTAGCTTATAAGTACAAAAAAAAATGTATCTGGAGCTGAGAAAATATACAGATGCCTAGAGGTGGTACATCAGAAAAACTCAGTCTTGAAGTTTGCAAGAAGTCAAGCAGAAAATGTCTGCAAGGTGATACACATGAACTGTAAGTTCGCAGCTAAACCCCCAGTAGCATCTGCTAACAAGGTTCTATCAATCAATCTCTCTTGTACTGTATCCTGTATCAGCATGCATGGCATTTAACTGCAGACATTTTAGCCAAGAGGAGCTGGTATTCCTCTGCTTGGACAAGCTCAGATTTCTAACTGTTGCTTCAGAGAAAGGATAAATCAGATGACCTTCGTGAAAGCAAAGGCAAGTTTTCTCTGCTACCCTTGGACTTGCTATTGCTATTTGAATCAGGTTAAGGTTTAAGAGTTTCTGAATGCAACATATTAATGCAAAGACTTTTACTCCATTCTGTATGTCTTCATCTTTCAACTGAAATGCTCCTACAATACAAGGAGACTAATGAAACCTTTAGTGAATAGACAATCAGTCCCATCATGCCACTTTGCAACGCAATCGGTTTCAGGCAGCCAACACTGTCAGTCAGATCCTGCCATACCCAACCCCAGGGGACAGTCACTGCAGCATCCACCTGCTCCAACAGTTCCTCTCCTTTGTGTCACAGCACTACTGCACGACTAATTTTAGTTTGTTATGTAGAAATATATCACTAGCTTACACCATACCAAGTTTTTAATATCACAACACTATCTGGGCACCTTGCAAGAAAGTTTTAATAATTAATTCAATACATCCTCTCAATAGGTTGTTAAAATCTTCCCCAGAAGAGGTTCCTGAGGTACTTACAACTACCTATGCACACGTTCGAATTCCTGGGAAAGGTCTATATTCTCAGGATGCCCAGTATCAAGTGGCAGATTCCAGGCCTTTTCTGCTGAATCCAAAACGGCAACTTAAATTTCAGGAACAGTATTATTCCTGTGAAATTCAATTATTTTAGAGTACAGCTCACTCTTTTCAGCTAGAGTATCAACCTAGTAATTTTGTTGCTTCTTTATAAACTCAAGTAACTACAATGAACTGCTTCACAGTGAAATGATTAAAACATATATAACACGACTCTACCATGGAGTACAAAATGTTAGAGATTTGTTTAGTCTCCCACACCAACTTTATTTTAGTAAAGAATTACAAACAACATTAAATATATTACCATACCTTCACCTAGATTGTTTTCCAGAAGCTTTGAACAAGCATTATGGAGCAACTACTCAGAAATTTAGGGTAGATGACAGCAACACCAGCTAAAATTCCCTGGCATACTTAAGGTCTATTCATAGTTTTGCTCTCTGTCTGCATTGCCACTGGAGATTTCCAACTGTAACCCAGATAACTCATGTGAATTAGGAGTTTGTATTTAATTTTCTGGTCCCTCACCTGTGGACCAGAGCTGTAAAAGACCCAAGGCCACAAGGTACTTACGTTTTCTGTCATCACCACAGGCAACTTCAGCAAGGTATCGGAAGTAGTCTCCCTTCATCTTCAGGTAGAATACCTTGCTCTCTGGATTAGTTGCATTAGCTATTAAATATTTGTCCAAGAGCTCCTGAAACAATAACAAAACACACATTGACATATTGAAAACACCACTGCAACTAAGTTCAATCTATTTCTCTCAGCAAGTTTGGATGGATTAGAATGTTTGCTACAAGGCTAAAAGAAGTTTCAAGGCATTTTAGATAGATGCACACTTATTTCAACAGACTGTAAACGCACAAAACTAGAGACTACATTAAGATGAACAGTCAACCATTCAATCAGACTGCAGGTAATAAGAAAATATTTATTCGTGTACAGTTTCAGGACCAAGTTTAGTTTCAGGATATGCACTTCTCATTTCAAGAACATTGCAAATGAGTAAGCTTTTAGTGGAAAAGTGAAACACTATGCAGAAAGTTTCAAAGCTACTTTTTTTTGCATCAATTGTGTTTATTAGACTTGTGAGAAGGAATCTCCAGCCCACCTGCCACAGGGAGTCAAGGATTCAAACCCATCCAGTCGGCAGCCAACCTCACCACACTGCACCAGCTCTTTGCAAGGCTCTAAAGAACAGCTGCTCCAGCACAGTATGGAGGCATCCTTCATACCCACCTTGCCGTTCCCAGAATGGAAAGTGTTGTATAGTGCTCTCCAGCACACAATGAGCTGCTGCAAACATCACTCCCCTTGTTCACAGCTCCCCTACATGATAACCAGACGGACAATGAAAGGTTTGCAAGCCTCCAGCAAGAGAAGCTGGAGAAACTTCATCTTCAAGGCTGTAAGTCATCCTGTCACAGGAGTGAAGGCAGAAGGTGTACAAGATTTCCCCCAGAGAACAGGGTACTTCAGTGAAATGACAAGCAGAAGAGCAGCTTCTGGCTGACCTTGTGCCTGAAACCCAGAGATTTTACCCAACTCATTACCACAACCACCCATATTCTCCAGAGTTGACAAAAGACGCAAATGAGTTCTGACAGACTCAAGAAAACCCTGCAATACTCAGAGCAGCTTCACAGTAGGGATTTAAGTGATGAAGATCTGCATTTACTTATTTGGAAAGTAAACAGGTCATGAAAGGACCAGAAAGTTTCTACAAAGCTTGCAGCTGGCTGGTTAAGATTTTTGTTACAGGGACACATATCCAAATGAATGAAGCAACTACAAAGGAAATACTCAAGGAACTCTAAGCTTTCTGCACCAAACTCCCTAGCACTTTAACTGGCTACTAGAGCAGTTAAACCAAAATGAGCTAATTTCAGATACAAACACACTCCCTACGCACACCACCATACCATTACTACTTCCTCTAATGATCAATGGAAGCAGAGCAGCCCAGTTCAATGCATTTACTCATTCCAAGTCCACCTGAGGTGTTGGCAAGTTTTTTAAACTAACACTTGTAGTAGGGTACTTCCAATTGGGTGAAAGAAGCATTTTTGCATCCACGCAGTATGACCCACGGATTAACACTGCAGTACCCAGACAAGCTCCCTTAGAGATCCCCACCAAGGCAGTAAGAAAAGTACAGTCATACCTGCCCTTGATATCACCCTAGAGAAAACAGCAGGAAGGTAAGATGATACCAAGCCTGACATACCCTTGCACCTACCAAATCAGAGACAGACATTTTTAGGAGCTTCTGTAAGGCTATAAAACCACTGCCAAAGCCTAGAGACACTGGCTATTTGGCAAAGGGATATGTGAGGAATCTGTGTAACAGTTTAACACAGTCAAGTATGCAGGAGCTTGAGCAAACATATAGAACAGTACAGCTCACTGGTGTTATGGAAAAAGTAGCAAAACCTTAGGTCTGTTCCAAAACAAGAGTTAAAAGGTAGTAGGCAGATGGGTAGTACAACCCCATATTAATACTGTTATTGTGCATGAATAATTTCATATTAGAATGAGTTATTCCCACTCTGTAGATTTCTGCAAAAAAAAAAAAACACTTCACATTTGGGCTCGATGTTTTCCTGCTTTTCTCCTATGACAACATCCATGTCAGCCATAAAAGCACACTACACAAACCAGCTTCAGAGTCTCAGAGACAATCTTCAGTCTCAGAGACAACAATGTGGTAACCTCAAGTCTAACATTTAAGTTTGATTTTACAAGAAACTGCCCAGAAAAGTGAAACGTGACACATAATACATATACGGTTAAGAAAGATTCCATAAATCTGTCATGTTTGAAGAGTAACCACCAGCCTCTAAAAGCCATCCTACGGCTGGGACAGCATTAAGTAGCAGAGATGTGATCTACCCACATGCTCAGGTTAGCTGTGCCACAGTCTAAAGAGCACTGACCAGACAAGCAGGAAAGATACTATACAGCATTTTAAACCAAGTATTTCACAAAACCATATCTCTGAGTCATCTTTTAAATGCTGAAAAAAAACCTTTCAAGATATTACAACTACATCAACATGGGAATAAACAGGCATTTTTCTTTTATGCTTTCCAAAACATAGAAATTTATTGTACACTTAGCACACAAAAAAATATTACCCTTTTTATTACAAAATTCTCTCTTTGGAGGTAGCTTTAGCACTAAACCTGATCTGGTTTGCTTATGACTGAAAAATACTAAACCCCTGGAATCTAGTGCACACTAAAGAATGTTTACAGGAAAGTTTTAGCACATCCAATTTAAGCTGAATCTGAAAGGTACATTCCCTAGAGCATTAGTGCCCACTTTTTCTTCTCTCCAGATGGGGTAGGCTACACACTTCTAGGAACATGAAAAGATTTTGCCATGGTCCCACCCCTACCACAAGCAAGCAGTACTGTGGCCTGTGTGTCAGTGCATCTTTCATTATGCAGGTCTGAAAAACAGTGGCTCTGTGCAAACTTCTTAGAAACAGAAAAAAGTGGATGCTGAGAATGAACGGTAGTTTTTCAGACAGCAAAGAGTGGGTTATTTCTCAGATGGAGAAGCTGAATAGCCCAGCAGCTCCCACTCCCAGTTCATCTTGAAGACCTCCTAGTCTTTTTGTAACACAAGAAAGGAAGAGACCTAGGCCTTTTCCTTCAGCTAGGGTGGAATATCCTCATTCTGAACTTTACATATCCAGTTTTGGTTTTTTAATAGCCTTAAATGGAACAAGATCTCATTTATGAATCATGTAATTTAAAAGCAAATCCAAACAGACATTGAGTGAAGCTAAGTATTTATCAGGCCAGATGTTAATCTTTAAAATCTATAATATATTTAGTGTACTTTGTGAACCATTCATCTCAAGATATCATCATTTCTTGGAAGGCATCTTACCGTCCCTCTAACAGACAAAATGTTGGTGGGGTAGTGAGAGCAGGCAGCACAGTAAGCCAAATGATTTACTTTACACTGTTGTGAGTCAGTAATAGCCAGGAAAATCACAATTTCCTGCATCTGCTCTCTCATCTTTCCCCACTTGGATTTTTCTACCTTTCCATCAGACAGCAATCAGCCAGGAATCCTTATTTTAAACATCAGCTGATATTAAGTAAAATGAATACAGGCAGGCAAAGCAATTAAGCAGACCACAGACGACCTCAAAGCTTTTGTGATAATTTTACCTGGGGAAAGACAAGCACTGCCACAGGTATGATTCTGGGATGAAGTAAGGCAGTGCAGTAGACTACCATCCAAGTTCACATACAGTGAACATGACCATCCTTTTTATGTATCAATACAGCTGCCACCATCATGCAGCTGTTCCCATCACCTTCTAAACCAAGCCTTGAACAACCAGCAGCTGTGTGCTCTGCAACACCAAACATGCCTCAGAAGCTGCATGAAAGCCACATGATATCTGAGCCATGGGCCTGCCCTGATGGGAGGTGACTCTCAGAACCAGGAGCAGTATGAAGACACAGGAAGCAAAGCTCTATCCTCAGACCAGACCCTTTGTGTCCAATAGCAGTCACATTACAGTAAGTTTGCAGTGTGACAGTCTGTGGTTGGTAGCTGTAGCTTCCCCCATGCTGACATATTATGCTCAAGTGGTGTGCTGGTCATCCTAGAGCATGACATGATTTCCCAACCCTCTTCTCTTAAGTGTTGCTCACCCATCTCAATTTATTTCTACCTTCACAGTGTGCTAACACTCTTGTCATCCTAACAGCATCATATTCTCGTATATGATATTCTTTTCCCCTCCTACAGAAGGGAGGCTTATTTATCTATTATAGAGATGCCAGCAACAAAGGGCTATGGCTCCCTCAACAGGTCCACGGCTGCCTGAAGAAGCCATGGGGAGCAGGCTGGGAGCCTGGCAGCAAACTACTTCTTCCCCCTTGAAAGCTGAATTTTTTTATTTTTCTGTCCAGTGGCAAACTTACTCCTCTATACGCCAAAGGAAAGTTACATTTCAACTGCCTTTCTGGATCCATCTCCAGTTCTGCTCTTATTCTTTCCCAACCTAGTAACTGTCCTCTCAGTCCCTTTTCCTCTCTGTTTAAGTAGGCTCAAGGGTTGAACATGGGGTGCTCACTGACCACTGCAATTAACCTGAGCCAGAAATACTAAGCCAATACATCTTCTCTCATCACTTCCCCATTATTTCAGCTTTATGAAAAGCAAACCCTGAAGGAATGTCAGCCATACCTTTACTCAAAGTGTCTTGACAGACAAAGTAGCTCGCTGAAGACAAAGCTCCTTAATAATTATTTGTGGTATGTGCATCCAGCCAACCTCTCCTTACAATACACTGGCACATCTTCCCTGCAATTCACGTTCCAGTCCCGCTCCTCATATGCCTTCTGTTACCAGTTTTCAGGGCAACACCTCCTCTAAAAAGCTGACATCAAAACGAAGTCCCACCCTCTCCCCATCTAAGCCTATTTTAAAAGGCAAGACTGGTAGAGACATTAAATTCAACCACAGCATACACTAAATATTTTCTGTACAATTTAAGTATGGGGTAGTTTCAAGTGGCAGAAAAATGCCACTTTTATCTGATCTGTGCTGTTCTCTCTTCCCACATATCCAGCTATAAAAAATTTCAACAGTGAAGATAAATTTGGAAAAAACCCATCTTGAATAATAAACTGACCTTTCAACATCCTTCAGCATTGTGCCATTTAGCACTGGACTTCAGTAAAAGTAGCAAATACATGAGTGTAAGTTTCCTCATATATTTCAGTACCACTAGCTAGTGGATATGTTCTTCACACTTAACCATACAATACCAGAGGATGAACACGAACCAGGTCAGCTCCAGAGGTTATCTACTAATCATAAGTAGTTTGAGGACAATTTTCAAAGCAAACTAAAGACACTATGTGCCTAGGTACTGACAGAAGTTCTCAATGTTTTAACCTCAAGTAACCCAAAATATTTACAATGTCACCATCACTCAGATGTCAGCACCTATGACATGTTTGGGTCACATCACCAGCACCAAGTTATTTAATGTTACGCTATTAAAAGACTGATCTACATTGTCATTTTTTCACTGAATACAGTTTTTCATTAATTTTGCTCCACCAGAAGGAAAAAAGTAATTGTAAAAGCAATGATCAGAAAAAGCAATGCTCTCCAAAAGTCTGCCCTGAAAGTATAAACTGGTTAAACTGCTGCATGGTGTTTAGCAAGGAGGAGTGTGTCAACGTTCTAAATGGCTGGCATAGAATTTTCTGAATGAAGTCTATGTTAGATAAAGTTCGATTTTATCAAGTCAGACTGTTTCAGCAATATCCTTGAGCCAAAGGCCCATATATTGTACTTCAAGTTGTTTGAAATACCTTACTTCAGCACCATCTCCACCCTTCGGGCATGTAATTTTAAAGACTGTTTTTAAAAGTGAACATCCTAACCATTTGTGGGAAGTAATTGGTATTTGCAGGCTTTAGTAATTTAAAAACAATGTCCTTCACCTGAAGCTACAAGACACAAAAAGCATCTAGACAAAAAACTAAATCCAATAGGATTATTTTTTTGACAGACGAACAAACTAATAAATATCAATGCATATGACATTAAAAAAAAAATGTTATTCCTCTTCACCACATAATGGAAAAAGTTCAATTTTATGGAAAAAAAGAAAGAAAACGAAAGAAGAAACCAGGTTGAATTTCTGCTCAGCAGCTCTTAGCTGTCCAAGTATTCTCAGACCTGCCAGCAGAGGAGGTGCCATCATTTCACAGGGTACAGTAACTAGACTGAGTTTTATTGTTGTTTCCTAGATGGTCCTTCCTTTTCTGAACTGACACTGAACATTCCCCATTTTGAGCTTTCAAATGCTTTTGGGGTTTTTGTGTTGTTTATTAAGGAGCATTGAAGCTCACCACTAGAACAGATGTCACCTGGTTAACAGCAAGTAACTGATTACTTAATGTTGTACCACACACTAATTGGCTAAACCCCACCAGAACCAAAAAGTCACATGCAAGTGAAGAAACTGTTACAAAATAAATCTATTTTGAGAGAAGGTTCCTTAAAAATAATGCACAGGCAGTGTGCACACTTTTTTCAGCAAGTTAACTCACCACCCTGAATATGGATAAACATCAGAGTCCCATCTAGATGAGCAGCTTGCATCCCACAGGAACATTGTGAAGTGTGTGAGGCTACATAAATTCATACAACCAGGGCTCTAGTATGCAAAGTACTTGGAAAAATTATTCAGTCTCAAATATTTTTGAGGGTCCATCCAGACCCAATAGGAGATAAAAAGACCTAGAAGCAGCAGACAGAGAAATGGTTTCCACCCTAACTGCTGTCAAAAAGGAAAGCTAAAAGCTGGTGAGGCAGCTCAGACCAACAGAATCGCTTAATATAACTTTAATGTGAATTTAAACACATCAAATATTCTGAAGTGTCTGACAGCACAGATGATTGGTGTGGGCTCAGACCTTTCAATAAGGCTTCTACTCACAAATGACTGCCTGTTTTAATGATCTAGCAAAGTGGTATTTAAGACTTCTCAACTATTTCAAGTATAATCAGTCATTTCAAAGTCCACAGAATGACTCACTGCAACCTAGGTGTGTTTTAACGTTCAGCAGTTGTTTTCTTGACAGGAAAGGGAGAGTCCCCTGCTGCAACAGTAAGATCACTTTACTTTCAACAGTGCAATTCAGCAGAACAAAGTTCTTCATCCTTCAGGATTCAAGATCTATGCATCAACTCCTTTAGGGAGAATATTAAGTGATTTTCATACAGACCTCTTAAGACTTAGAGTCTTAAGACTGTTTCTCTTTATTTATTGAGGAAAATATGTGTGTACCTTTCCAGTAATGGCATGGCCTTAGGATGACCTGACAAAGCACTGTTGAGAGCAGATAAATGTACCTCACATGTAAACGGAGAGGGTGACCTAATTCGTCTTTTCCATTTGGTTCCATGCCTTTGTCTACACAGTTTTAAAAACTGGCAGTCAATACTTAGGATCAGCCCTGAATGAAGTATCTGGAATCCCACTTAACAAATGCACTGGAAGCCTGAGCTGCAGCACGTCTGCCCCCACTATTCCCATCTGGGGTTGAGATTAATTTAATCTAGAATTTACACTCACTGCTTATACTTCTAAAACAAGTTAGAAAGTTCTGTGGTCCCCAGAGAAGTATGTCAGCCAGGAACTAGAACTGTATGGAAATGCAAGTTCTCCTTTCTATACATTTTCAGACAAAATGAACAATCCAGTGAAACTCAGAATTATTGAAGTTTTTATGGGATAGCCTAAAGTTTTCCAGTTTCCCCCGTCAAATGTAGAAATGAGTCTTTAAAAAAAATGTCATTCCTCTTTTCAACAGTTATAAATTTTTGATGAATTAATGGCTATGCAATACAGCCAAATGCTTTCAGGAAAATTTCCTTGGTATCTGACAGATTTATCTCAAATTGATTCTAATATTCTCCCATGACTGCATATTTTACATATTTCTGATTCCTCAAAATACTTCCAAATGCTCTTCTCCTCTTAGTACACATGCATTTTAGACACCAAATTCTTCCCTTCAGAATCCTGGACATCTAAAAGCTTCTTTCAGCATCCATTTGTGACCTTGCATAATATGACAGAATCAAACAAAAAAGTCTAAGTTCTCATTTAAAAATACTTCTCGGCACTGCAGCTACAGAAGCCCAAAGGTAAGATTAAATGACTGAGATGTATCTAGACTAACAGTGCTCAAAAGTAACAACAGCATGCAGGAGTTGCGTGGTCTTAAGGTACACTGCCCTTATGCAAAGAACTCACTTTGACTTGCTTTAGTTCTGTTCTCTTTGGGAGCCCTCAATCAGAAGCTTGGGATCACTGAAATTCAAAATGATAACAAACAGATGCACTTTATTTCTATCACTTAGTGTAGCCTGGAAGAGCCTTTTGCATCATCCAACTTCATCTTGAAGGAAACCCAGCAATACATTATTTCACTAAGTCTATTAGGAGTGTGCCAGTAATTTGTATTCCTTAAATGAGACAACCTACAAGAATGAAGTCTAACTTTTAGGTCAGAAAAACTAATGTCAACATTTCAGATAACCTGGTTACAACAACTTCACAGAAAGTGAGCTGTGACTTTTTGCTAAGGCCCTGCTCCTACTTTTAATAAAAACAATTTCTGCTTACAAGAATTTTTCAAAATGTGTTCAACTTCAGGACAAAACTTCCTGAAGAAGTTTTATCCAGGAAGGATGTGGCTGTCAGTCAGGTCAGGGTGAATATAGTGTATTTAGAAAAGTTATTATAAAAGTAAAATGGAAATTTTTCTGTTTTCAGAGCCTAACACTACTCCTAAATCCAGCTACTTCAGTGAATCGATCATATATATTAAAGGAGAGAATAATGAGTAATAGAACAAGTAATAAACCTTTATCAATGTTAGAAACTGGTAAATCAAACCCTTGATTACTTTAATAATTTAGAGAAAGTACAAGCAAAATCATAGCTAACTCAGGACTTCAAGTTCTTAGATCTTGACATTTGATGTTTTGGTGGGTACACAGACCACTAAATGTGAAACTCAGAACTTAAATTGTTTTGCTGCCTCTCGTAAGTACCCAGCTCACAGAAACTGGGCACTGTTATATATTCAGATATACGGGGTGGATTAGCAAATTGACAAGTTTACAAATTAGCAGTATGCTCAGCTGAAGTGTTCTCATGTTGGTTCCAGCTTCCCAGGATGCAGAAAGAATGAGTAAGAAATTGTAAAAACCTGTCCAATGAACTTAGGGGAGCAATACTGAGGAAGTGCCACAAATGCAGTGCTCAAGAATAGCTGTTACTTACCTTACTTGTCTGTGACAAAATCGGCTTCAAGTCTACTGGCAGAAGGAAAGCACCACCACAAGTAATGTTCAGAGACATCTGGCCCCTCATTCTCAAAGACCAAAAGCATAAAGCTCAATATGAAAACGTTGATTAATCCAGTGTGCACCTTCACCTACCAAAGTTACAATGTATATCCATGCACTTTTACCAGCCCTTCCTCTGCCATTTTCCTCACTACCTTCCTCTGAAAATCAGGCAGCCCCCTCTACTGAAACTAGAATACCACTCTGCAGTGCCTGTACAGAAACTGGTACAATCTACTGCTTTAATAATGTGCTAAACAACCCCAGTTTGTGCCATCATAAAGAAATCAAACGCTAATAACCTTCAAGCTTGAGTGTGTTCTTTCCTTATCAAGTTTCCTCTCTCATATACAGTCTTCTGTGTCTTAGTTCAAAAAGGCACCTATCACATTAGTATCTAAGGTAGTAGAACTGCCTGTAAGGCAGCTGTTTAGCAGGTAAGTGTGACAGTGATTTACAAAATCTGTTAAAAGCTTCACTGCATTAGCAGAAAAACAGAATTTGTAGTTTAGTTGTCCAGATCTACCTAGTGAGCACATTCCACTTTCACAAGGGCATTAAATCAGTAAATCTCCTCCAAGAAATTTAGTAATTCTAGAAAGCATACAGCTATAGGGGAAGGGGGCAGCAAGGATAACTACACGGGATAGAGGCTACAGCTACCATCAGAATTCCTTGAACTATTTTTAGCTGGACTCTTTAACAGTCTGCAGTCTCTCTAAGAACCTCAGTGCATTCCAGGCTTTGTTTCTGCAACAAACAGTCCGTTCTCAAAAACGATTCCGTTTTCTTTGCACAATTCCAGCAGCAGATTCTACTGAAGGATGACAGAGAAGGTAAAACTATGAATAAGTCAAGTTCAGGTCTAAGTTTCAAGCACATTAAATTAAAAAAAATTAAAGCATTAAGTTCCACAATTCTTACCACAAATGTGTTGATGGCTGAAGTTGTGCTAAGAACACAAATGAAAAATCATCTCTCTCCACAAAATACTTCTCATAAAAAAAAGATGATTTATTCCAAATTATTCATTCAATTCACATTCACCCCACAATTCTAGATTCACCAAGAAGTAATGTTCCCAACCTGACTTTCATGAAGTAGCCTTTTCTTTTAGTCAGTCACTAGCAGTTGCTTTAACTTACAAAAGGTTAAAAACTAATACTCGAAACACTGTCCCAACCATGACTGGGACAACTCACTTAAGTCCAAATGTAGTCTTAAGGGATTAGCATGCCTGAGCTTCAAAATAAAACTGCATCCTACATTGTTCCCTGTATCAAAAAACTGTATGTATGTAATATCCTTTTACTGGGTTTCACCTCTACACCACATATATTTCTGTACAAACCCTGTCTGTTCACTGAAAATAGGAACGCAGAGACAAGGGATTCACAAGACATGGAACTCTGGTAAATTGTTCATGTAACAGCATAAAGCTGATACCTGCTGAATCTGCCAAATTTCTGCATGTGGAATAAAAAAAATAAAGACTTCATGTTTCTGTAGGCCAAAGGTAGCAGTAGGGAAGAAACAGGGCTATGGTCAAAGCAATTCATCGGACATCAGATATTTTAGCTGACATGAGGAATTTATTTGCTACTGCAAGAAAATGCCAACTTCATTTTCAATGAAGCTATGAACTTGTGCTGTTGTAACAAACTGCTCTAAACATTACCTTCTAGCATGGGGATTTTTGCTCTACTCATTTTAAGTAACTAACTTTAGAACTAGATCCACCAACTCGATAATAATGAGAAGTGGACAGATTTTCTTACTCGTTTTTACTAGCTTTTATTGTTTCTTCGTTATATGAAGCAGCAGTAGGAACAACATTGTAACCTTGGGGGAGGAAGGGAGGGAAGAAGGAAGGAAGGAATGGGGGAGCTGGCAAGAGCAACACACCAATGTGTGTTTTCAACAATTAACAATACAATCTCACAGAAGATCAAAGCATCCTCTCAGGCAGTAAAAATATAGATAATACACACCTTATAGCTCAAAACTATTCCTTTGCAGGCACTGCCACAGGGTGCCAAAAGCAATCAACAGCACAAGTAATGTGACTGTTCATTTCTAGAAGTTCACAATGCCGTTGCTCATTTCTAGAGAAACAGGCCAACACAGGCCTTTTATAATACAGTGTAAAAATGTTTACAGAGGACACTGTGAAAACAAATGTTTGGAAACAACTGAAAAGCCTCAGGTATGTTAACTTTTCTACACAAAAATTTAAGAATATTAAAAAAACACTTTTGAAGTTTCAGCTGGAGACATGAGGAGTAACCATCAAGATTACAGCTGTTTTCAAGCCCTAATGATTTTAGCTACTGCATCTTCATCAAGATTTAAACTTTGGGCAACTAGTTATCAAATCTCATCTCAATTACTCCAGGAAGAGCACCAACACATCAGGACCTAGAAACTGAATACATGCAAACACATGTGCAAAAACCCCTCAAGCTGCAAGTGGAGTGTGCTTCCAGGCAAGGGCTGGTGTCCTCCCCCCCTTGAAATTATTACTTCTCTCTAAAGAACAAAGGAGCTTGAATGCAATACAAGTTATAGCTATGCAAAAGGACCAAGGCTCTCAGAAAACCCACCAGCTTAATCTGCTTCCCCAGAAAGGTTCCAATTCAAAAGTTAACTTTTTTAAAAACCTAGTGACACTGAACAGTGGAGTATGCATACAATTAAGCAAGTCTTATATTGTACATTCCATCTTCAAAGTTTCCCCAATTTCACTAATTATATGAAAGATGCTGCTCCATCCATCCCTTCTACATTATCTAGTACCCCAGACTTGAAGTCACTCAAGTCAACAGAAAGCAACATGAACTTTGTGCTCAGAGACTGTATGAAATAACATAGTTCAACTTTATCTTAAAAAGTTGCCATCCTATTTCTTTATTTGAGGAGAACAGAGTTTCAAGAACAGTTTTAACTATGAGTCATGAGGGATGATTCAACATTAATTCTCTACATTACCAAAGAATTAGTCAATCAATACAGGGAGTTCAGTAAAACCTCCTAGTGTACCTTTCAAATAAAACATTTGTGCAAATTGTTTGACAGCCATACCATTTCTCCACTAAAGAGCCACTCTCACCTGAAAGACCGGTCATAAAATTAACAGTTAAAAAGCATTCAGATCACACATATTTGCAAGACAGGCAGTTAAAGAATGACAGTTAAATAATCAGTAAAATTTTTATTTTGATGTATGTATCTACCTATAGATATCTCAACACAATTCTGAATGTTTGTATTCTAGTGGTGATCAAATTTAAGTTCTTTATCAAACCATGCCCTGAGACAATGCTTTACATAACTGGCTTAAGGCATTTTTTGCAGGAAAAAAGTAATTACAGATTCAGTGTTGATGATATTTAAATAAAATTAGCAGTATTTTTAATGCTACCACAAGTGTTTCTAAATGAAGATTTAGAAATATGCCATACCAGTAATTTTTAAAAAGCCTTTTGAAAAAGCTCTTAGTAGTATGACTAATAGCAGTCACACTCCACCCAACACACCCACCCTTGCTAAATCCAAATAGTCCAGATGACAAGCAACCTTTCCATACTACTTGCCAGCAGTTGTTACAGTTTAGCTGCATTCCCAGAATTAAAAAAGCATCTCTGAGATTCAACTGAAGAGATCTGAAAAAGCTACAAGCCGTTACCATAGTATTAGTACAGAAGAAACTATCTTTCAAAGGAGGAGCCAAAACCATTTTGTGGCTCAGCTTTAGGAAACCCATCCTTTTAATGCCTGCTCTTCGTGAATTCCAACCTCTCAGATGCTGACTCATGGATCATAGGTGGAGGAGGAAAGGGAGGGAATCAGAACAGAACATAACTGCACATGGCCCTCAAAGGAAGAGCGAAAAAAGGAAGACTTGCAGTAGATAGCCAACATCTCCTCCTACCAAAGGATGGCACATCTCTCAGCTGTAGGTTTCAGTCTTCACTACTTCCTGCAGCCTTTCAGGCCGGAAGGGGAGAGTTGCCAACAGGCTGTTGCTGAGAACAGAGAAAGACTACATTACACTGAAAAATTCATCTAGCACAGGAAAAGCCTGCTTTCCCTCCATCAGAGGTCTGCACTAGCACGGCTACCAGAATACCTGCTGGCCACCATTGGATGGGGGTGGAATACCTTCAGTACAGACTGTGTGAAGTGGTTCACTTGCCTCTCCCTACAGAAACACGAGCTCCTTGTCAAAATGGTACAACCAGTATCAGATTTTATGCATTACCTTCTCTAATGAACTAGATTTGGTAAAAGGACAGAGAGAGATAAAGAAGTCTGAAGTGTGAGCTTTATGTGGAGGTCCCAAGAACTTAGTTCTGAAGTGGGGCACTGCGCAGAGAAGAGCAAGAAGAGTGACACAAATGCTGGCACTTCATCCCACAGGGCTCCTGTCACAGGAAGCAGGAACCCTAAGTCCCATCATTTTCCCAAAGGTGGAAGTTTCACAATTTAAATACACATGTAGCTGCAGAAACAGTTTTGCTCTTTTGGAAGGCACGAGCTTTTAAATGCGTTAAGGAATTAACTGATTCGTAAAGCTAATAAATATGGAAATTATTTTCAAGAAAAGGTAACTCACTTTGACTGATTTGAAAGAAAGAACACACCTAGGTGGCAGCATACAAGGAAGCATATAGGTATTTTCAGCACAATCCAAAGAAGCACTCCCTTGTACGTGAGCCAGAACACTTAATCAAGAAGAAAATTCAGTTACTTCCAAACCAGTCACCTTTATATTCATGTCTCCTAAACCAATCTAGGATAAATTTACCTCAAAATTGTTTATTTCCTTATAGACTTGATTCCTCCTATTCTCACACTAGCAATACTAGACACCAAAAAAAAAAGTAACTAAGAGAAGAAAATAAAGCACTGAAGATGATCTGCCACACAATTACTACATCATGCACATACAGTTTCATGCAGGTACAACTACTTGGGTCCAGCAGCCTCCACACTGCTGACAAACATCTCTTGAGCTCCCACTACAGTGCAGTAGTTTACCTATCAATAGCATCTAGAATACTGCTGCTTCCACAAAAATGTACTTCTAGGCTTTGATGCATGCCTAGGGTGTCATGCTAGTCTTTACACCTTAGCTTTACATTGTTTCATAATTACTGCAAACGCATCTCGAAGATACACTGAGAAGTCCGCTTGCATCTAACAAAGCTGATTGCTACGTCTCTTTCCCACTTTCAATGCAGATAAAAAAAATATGAGGTCAAATTGATGTTAAAACATTCCTCAAAATGTCTCTTAAAGACCCCCTTGAGAGTATTTTTCTTCATGAGGAAGTAAACAAAATGCACAGATCGTTTAAATGTTTTTAGCAAGTTATGAATAGGTAAGTTTACTAACCAGAGCACACAGAGACTAAATTCCCTGTATCACTGCAACTACCTGGTGAAATACTGTATATGGACCACTCCACCCAAAAATGTACCTCACAGACACTCAAAATTGAGTATCTTAAATACTTCTACACATATAGAGACCACGCAAATAATCTTCCTCATCATGGTGACCCACGTAATGGTTGTAGAAGTTACTGCACTGACTTCCCCTACCTCACAGCACAACACTTTGCATGATATGCCCCAGGCAAGTTCCCAGACCTTCCTCCAATACAGCAGCACACTTAAATACTGCATTTCTTCACCTTAAACAAAATAGAAGAAAAAATGAAGTCCCCACTTACCAGCACTGTCGTGCAGATGGACCTGAGCTCAGACTCCACCTTCTCCCGATAGTCCTTGATAAGCTGCATCTTCTTGTCACTGGTGTCTGTCTTCTGCTCGATGCTGGAGATGACCCTCCAGGCCGAGCGCCGCCCCCCCACCACGTTCTTGTAGGCCACGGAGAGCAGGTTGCGTTCCTCGTTGGACAGCTCGGCACCCTGCTCCGTTACTGCCTTCATGCAGGTGGCCATATCATCGTAGCGCTCGGCTTGCTCAGCCAGTTTGGCTTTCTGGATCAACTCGGTCTTATCCATGGTGGCTGGCAGTGGGACAAGAGCAGTGTAGTAGCAGCAGGAGAAGCTGGGGATGTCACACTATCAACACGAGAATGCACCTCAAAACCTGACAGAAAGCAAACAGAAACCATGATGCCGGGATAAACACCACCGAACACGATCCGACGGCACTCATTACAACCCAGCAAAAAACAAGAATCACTGTGAGCTTTGCCTCCATCTCCAGGTGCTTATCCTGGAGAGATGGACTGCAACATCCTGCCCTTCCATGCAAGGCTAAAAGGACTCGTCCCAAGGGTCCAACCTCTCGGGAAACCACGACCTAGAAACCCAGCCGGTGAAGACACACTCGATGTTATCCAAGGGACGGCAGCCTGCCGCCCAAGCAGTGGAAAGAGCTGTTTTTCCATCAGAAAAAAGTCATCACCCCGCTTTTCCTCCGTGCCCTACGTGAGCATATTAACATGCTCTCTAGCAGAGACTCGTGGAAAGACTCCTGGTTACCACCCAGCCTGGGGCCCTCGCCCAAATCCCTGCCCCCGTGTGCTACCAGCCCTGCGGGCGAGCGCCGGAGATTGGCGGGCGTGAATGCCGGGACTGGCGGGAAAAAATACGTAATAAAAGCAGCAAGACGAGCTCGGCCCCGGGGAGCATGCCAGGGGTTAAACCCCTCCAGGATCCGCCTCCCTGGTGGCGAGGGAAGCCGGGGACGCGAGGCCGGGGCGGGGGCCCAGGGCGCTTCGCCTCCCCCCGGCGGGGCGCGGAGGACCTCCCGTCTGCCCAGGTGGCCGCAGATCTGGCCCCGGCCCTCGGCGCGGCGGGGGCCCCCCGCTGCCGGCGGGAAGCGCGGCGGCTCCCGGTGCGCGG
>VZRN01005893.1:55298-178289 GCA_013397935.1 Dasyornis broadbenti | reverse complement strand
GGTTCCTGTGCCCGTACCACGGCGACTACTGTTCCGCTCGCGGGCGGCCGCGCCCTCGGGCCGCCGCTCCCTGCAGCGCCGGCGGGCAGGAGCTCTCGCAGGAGCGGGCGGCGAGCCCGGCCCTGCCCGGCTACCCCTGCGGTGCCTCGGGCGGGGCAGGGCCGAGAGCGGCCGTGGGGCTTTTCCGGAGTAGGGGCGGACAAAGTCCGGGTGCTTCATTCGCCCGGAGCCGGGTGTCGGCGGGGCTTGTACAGGCACTGCGGGGCTTTGTGTTCCCGACTACGTGTTCCGGGGCCCCGCGCAGGGGAAGGCAGCATTTTTCATAAGCAACTATCAGTGTATTGGCTTGTTTTCCTCCTCTTGATTTGACCTTAATTCTCTAGAGGTCAGACCATGGTATCACGTACAATAGTAGCCTGCTACCCACCCGTGACTGGATAAAGGTGAGGCACCACCTTTGGCCATATGTAAGTCCAAAGCGCTGGCCGAGTGGATGCATGACTTTGTGTGCACTCACGCTGCCTGAGCCTCAGAGGATGTGGTAAGGAGTTTGTGCTGTTGGTCTTGCCATACAAAATCAGGTCAAATGCATCGGGTGTATCAGGGCTCAGGCGAGGTCATGTTCTCCAGTGTCTGTGCAGTACCAAGTCTCAGCGTGAAGTGATGAGATTTCTCACCTTTGCTTTCAGCATCACCAAATATAGTCACGCTGAGGAACTTCAGCATCCAGATGGGATGATGAATTCTCTGAATCAACCTCAGGATGTTACTGTCTCAACTCATAAAGCTCTGGGTCTGTGTTTGGACTAGAACTGGGACTCTGTACATGGAAATTTGAGCTATGCTGTGAACAAGCCACTCTTCTTTGTCATTTGAGTTTGGGAAACGTTCCTTTATTAAAAAAAAAAAAAAAATAGACCTATCAATAACAACCTTTTCAAATTCAATGAAACTCAGACACACTATGGAAATTTAATACTGTCCCCCAGAAATTACCTCTTGGTTACTTGCTACAGTTTTAGGATGCCTGTTTATTCATCCTTGTCAGTAGGATATGCTCACATTTTCACTAGTCCCTAATAATTATCTTCATTTACATGAAGTAAGGACCAAAATTGATTTGTGTAACAAAACCTGTTTTATTAACACCATGTCTCCATCAACTAACCATTCCACCTATAAGGCATGGGTGAGTGCATTTTATTTGAGGAAGGAGAGCTGATGTAATTGAGGCTACTTCCTTCAGTGATTCACCTTAGAAAAGGGGAAGATACTAAGAATTGCACTTATACCATTTAGTTCCCATCTCTCTCCTACCTACTGAGAGGTTGCATTAAGAAATTCAGAACCATGTTAAAAGTTGGGAAGTGCTGAGCAGAGCAGTTTGTGTGATGGATGCAGACTTAACTGCATGCATGATGGTGGGTCTGATGTATGTGTGCAGAGCAGCTGTGTGGCCTGTGTGTGTCTGGCTTCAGGCCCCCTGTGTGCTGCTTGCTTTTCAGGCTTGTGGGCTTATGTGCCGTAAGACTGCCCTACAATACAGTTTTTAATCACATAGCCATAAGTTTATTTTCCCAGAAGAACTCTATTTCTATGTAGGAATGATGTCCTTTGGGGGAGCTTTTATGAGAGGAGGCCTGAAGAATTTGTTGTGTTTATTTTAGAGAAATGAATGTTAAGAGGATATTTGATGTTGTCTCAAAAGAAGAGTAAATGGCACAGATGTAGAATTGTTTAAATGGAAGACAAATGTGTGTAAAATGGACATTAGTGAATTTAGACTGTGAATTAGAAGATTTAGGATTTTCAGAGCGATGAGGCCATGAGACACTTTCCCTGTGCTGAGGGCAGGAAGCCCATCCACTTTAAAAGCAGAGCCTGATGAGTTTATGAAAGTGCTTATGTGATGTAGTTGCTTGAGATAGCAGGAGACTAAGCTCCAGAAGCTTTCCAATTCTGTGTTTCTTTTACTGCTTATTCCACATTCTTATACATGCTTAGTCCAGGTATACATTATCTTTTATTGAATAAAAAAAATTAATTTCCTTTGGAGCATTTCAGGAATGCTATAGTCTTACTGATCGTTAATGACTTTACCCTCGTCCCCGCTATGAAATGGTTGGCATTGTTTTGTGTGCGGGAAATTAAAAATATCAACACTTCTGGTTACCTATATGAAGAAATTTAAGACCTTAATTTCCCAAGTGGTAAATACCAAATCAAAGACCTTCATTTCCAGGGTGATAAATGCTTTATGCTACTTTGCATGTACAGAAAGTCCACCTCCCACTGGCTTCAGATGCACCTACTCACATTCAGCATCTTAGCAGCTCACACCACAAATTACTCAACTGGGGAGTGGGAGAAAAATGAGGAATATATATAATGCAAATTCCTCAGACTTCACATGTGAACTTTACAACAGAGTTAGAATACAGTTTTCTAGAGGCTCTGTTATTTGCTATAAGACTCTTCTTTCTTTGCAGCAGCAGAACGAGCCCCCTCCGTCACATGCTTTTCATCTCTACAGCAAAGGAATTTGAGATGGCACAGGAAGAAACTTCCTGTTGTCTGTGCAATAGGTACACAGCAGGTCAAAGTGGCATCTCACAAAGCAAACATATAGCACTGTGAATTAAGGTAAGCACACAAACAAAGAACCCCCAAAAGCAGACTTCTGTCACAGGATTTACCCAGACTATCACTGAGTATGAGCGAACTCTTTGGATATGCAGCATACTCCTGAACTATCCAAAATAGTCCTGTCGTGGGTAGCAGTAGAAAAACTTACTCATTTTGTGTCCTGCCTTGAGTGGGATGGAGATTCTTTACAACTTGTCTCGTGTCTGTTAACTTAATGGCAAGAGAACATATTTCATGTTTATTAAGGCCCTGTGTTCTGGTGGTTAAGGACTTTACTCTTTTGCTCCCATACTAGTTTCTGTAATCTTTTTATTGTCAGCACCCTAATTTACACTGCTATCTCATCCTCTTCTGATTCCTGCCTTCTGCTCAGCTCCTGCCTATACACTAGTTGTCCTGCTGTCATTCTTTCTGTATCTGTACTCTCTGCTCCTCTTTTGTTGTTCTAACTTCTACTAAAACTTTGGGGCAGAGAAGAAGACTTGCTTAGGAGAACTAGACATTTAGTAGTCTTATATGAGAACTGGAGTATTAAGGAAATTTTGCAGGCTAATTTTAAGATGTCAGCTGAGGATATTAAAATTGAGTTTTCTCATCATGTTTTCTATATTTTGTTAGTTTTCCATGAAACCAGCGTAACACTTTCATCTGGCCAACTTCGTGAAGAGTTTAAAGGCACCACTCTGATGGTTGTAGGTGTTGGAATTCTTTGATAAAACTGTAGTAAAATGTGTTATCCTGGACAAAACTGGAATTCCTTCTGATTTTCTCTGTGAGAAACAGCTAAACTGTTCCAGCTAAAACATGAAAAACATTCTAAGTGTGTTCTTATAGACTGATCCATATTGAAGCCTTTGGAGAGGCACTAAACTGATGGTCATTAGCCTTCTAGATAAAACGTAAATTTACTTAAATTTATTTATCTTGCCCTTGGTTGGGGGCTTTAGGAATGAAAGTACAAGGTCTTTTGTTACTCTTGTATTTTATGCTCATATCTTAAAGGTGCTAGAGGGTGGCGTGAGTGCTCTTACATTAAAAAGAGAAAGTCACCCATAGAAGAGTCTAAAGCATCATCAGAATACAGTTAAATGACAAATAAGTCTGATTCAGTGTGATCAAGCTCTTTAAATGTTAGTTCTGATTCCATTTTGTGTCTGTACTGTGCTGTGAGGAGGTCGTGGGACTTCTTCAATTTTTGAAAATACTTGCATGGCCTGTTCATTACTGGGATACACTATTTGCTCCAGGGAAGACAAGCATCTGAAGATGTTGATGAATGTGTAGCTAATGGTGGGTGCTGTTTTATGCAACTAGTTTTCTTCTGCTGGGAGAAGAGGGATCAAGGAATACTTGGGTTAGGAAGGCGACTATCAGCATGGGAGGGTGGTACTGAACCTCAGTTTTGCTGCTGAGTGCCATTTGTCTGGTTTAACTTGCTTCAGGATAAGTGTATCTCCATGCTAGGAATAGTTTGGTCATTGCTTGTAAAGGATGGTATTGATTAATATTGATATCTGCTGCAAGGTAAATGCTACTGTAGTCTGATGTGCTGAAGCAGCTACTGATCATGATTGCTAGTAGTGTCTCAGCCTTTATCTGACACTCTTTTCCCCTCCTACCACTGCAGTAATTGATATTAGATTCCACTCCTCTTTTTGGGAGGTGCAGTATATATAACCTTATTGAATATGACAGGGTTTCTCTGCATCCTTTCCTTCTGTGGCATGTGGAACTGGAGAGTGGAATAGGCTCTGGGGAAGAGAGTCAAACCTATGTTACCTGGGTGAGCCATCTCCCTACCTCAGGGAGCTTTCCTTTCCTCCTGCTGGCCTGTGAGGGAGGGAGGATGCTGACTAAACAGAACCATTCCCTTTTTCATGCTGTTGGCTTTAAAAGCACAGTTTTGTCTGTTTTGGTCCAAAGCAGGTCCAGTGAATCTCTTAAGAAGCAGATCTAAAGCCCTGGGACCTCATCGTGCTGCAACTGCCAAGAGACACTTGTGATGGAGTCTCATATGGGATTCCTCTCCAGGAATATCCTGCAATGGCCTAGCTGGACATAAAGCTTTTGCAGATTTCCTTTGGGCTTCTCTCTTATTTTCACTGGCTCTGTCTTACCAAGTGTGACTTACAAGTGGGAGGACAGGAACCAGCTGGAGGTCATGGAATCCTTCAAAGTTAAGGTGTGTCTTTTTTGGATGGAAATGAAGCAAATAGCCTTTTAATGGCATTTTTTGAGTTACATGCAACTTGGTCTACTAAAGGCTGATAAAAGGTTCCCCTTTGCATGAGCAAGCAGGACTGGAAAAAGTCACTCAGATTGTCAAGTAAATTCTATCCTCCTATCAGGAGGCAACAGTAGGGCTCCTAGAATCAAGATAAATGCAGCTAATATCCTTTTAATGGTGATTTGATTATTCTTTCATTACAAGTAACTAGTTCCCTTTTCTAATTATATGGCTTGCTTTTATCTAAGAAAAATTACCCAATTTATCAGAGTGGACCATTAAAATTGCTCATCCATTAATAGTTTCTTGTGGTGCTATGAGATTGCTGGTTTCTGAAAATGTCTGTATTGCAAAAGATTTGTATAGATTTTTGGTTCTGCTGCCATTTTGCCAATGGTCATGACAAATGAGGAAGCAGGTAGTGAGAGTGGATGTGTAAGGGAAAAACGATATAGAGAGATCAGAGAGCACAAACACTGCATGCATTTAGTGTGTCTTTGAGGGAATGAGAAGTATTGGAGGGGAAAGGGACACTACTGAATAAGACCAAAATGCATAAAGGTGCACTGGTACTTGGAAAGGCTTCAGGTTTAATAAGGGTTTAGCAAATTCAGGGAGAGCTCTGTCTGTTACCTTTTTGAGCTCTGCACTTCTTGGTTTTTATCTCTCTCTTCTTCTCCTTCCCCTGCAACTGCCATATGAGAATATTATCCAAATGGGAGATGGGACATCAGTCAACCAAGTGACGTGGAGGGACAGGAGAGGGGCCATTGGAGGTGTAGGTGGGAACATGATGTGTGAAAGCCTCGGGTCCTGCAGACAGGTTGCTGCAGGCCACTCTTTTTAGTTTTGTGATGGGCTAGGGATGCCAGCAGGCAAAATTGGTGCAGAGGTAAAGTCCCTTACTGTATCAATTAACAGCTGGAAAAAGAGATAAGCATTTGATCTGAAGGTACTAAAATAGTTTCTCTGTATAATCTAAATGCCCTTTTTTGTTCTGTGTGATACACTATTAAGACTGATGGATATCGGAAGGCCAAGTGTTCATCTATACAGGTAAAATGAGTGGTAAAGGAATTGTAAATACTTATACCTGTAAACTATAAGTAAACTGGGGTAATTCCTTGCATGGAAATTCTATAAAGAAAGCCACTTTCATTCTGAAATACAGTGCCTGCTAGGGGAGCAATAACAACAAACTGTGATTATCAGACTATCCCCAGTGTAGACCTGCCATAAGAATAAAGTAAGGGAAAGGAGAGGACCAAAAAGATAGAGATGGAAAGAAGTGGCAAGTCAAGTGGTTAACCAGAAATACCTGCGGGAAGATGTGGTATAACTGTCCTTTCTCATCTGAATTTTACAGGCTGAAATTAATTATATAGTAGCCCTCAGAAATTTGTTTAAAGGTGAGATATTTTGGTTTTGAAGAGTTCATGCTCTTCTATCAGCTCAATATGGTAATAGGATGTGTATGTATTGAGTTTTTCCATACAATTTCAAATGACAAGGTTCTTGGTTATGAGTTCAGTTAGGACTCAGTACTGTCTTTCATGTACAAGATCAGAAATCTGAGGACTCTGAAAAATGCATGTTAAATGTCTCACTGCTTATGATTATATATTGGGTACACCATTAATAGTGATTTATATGTAGAATAAAATAATTTTTCAGTGGAAGAAAGGCATAGCATATGTGTATATATACATATTTTAGGCTGAAATGCCCTTTGACAAGCCAAGAACAGGGCACTATACATAGATCTTTTGTAACTGAATTAATTTTGACAGTTAACATACTGCATCTTTGCTTTACTGAAATATTTTATCACTGTTTTACTTGTCTGCCATCATTATGAGCAAGCTGCTTAATTATGGCCTATGCTAATGCAAATTGTATCACTTAATTACTTGCATTAATATTGTAAGAAGTGACGGAAACACAGAATGAGGGTCCACAGAGCTACAAGCAAGGAGAAAAGCTTCAGACTAAGGAAAGAAATAACTAAGTGTGCAGTTGCCTCCTGCATTGGTGGATTGAGCTTACCAATAAGAGGTTTTGCCTTCTGAAGAAACCAAATGAGAGAGGCAACCTCCCCTTCCCTCTTTTCATGTTCTACTGCTAATGAGAGAGCTGAGTTTTCTGTTGAGGTGAAGAGCTATGCCTACAATATATAGCCCTAAAAAGAGCATGGTAACATGCTGCTGTTTGCTGTGTTGGCAGATAAAGCCATTTCTGCAGTGGGAGATGCACTTCTGAATAGGGAGATTCAGATGTGGTCCTGATCCATGGGTGAGTACATGAGGAATTTAGTATGAAGGTGTTCACAGTGTTAAGCATTGATGCTAGGAGGAGTTTTCAGATCTAATTTCCATGTGTTTGAACACTGCAGACTTCAAAATAGAACACACAGAAAAGCTGTAATTAAATCTCAGTATTTATTTCATTCTGCTTCTTTATGGGGTTCCTCAAATTATTCTTGTTTGTGTAACCTTCAGTAAAGTGTTTTGAAAGTTTAGATGTTATATAGTTAGCATTGCTCCCCTTCTTAAGAATAGGTAATTCTATGAATTTGCCTTATTTCTATAACTTTTAATACAATGTTTCTGTACATCTTTACCTGTGCTTAAAAACTATGCATGGACCATTAAAATAAGAAGATCATTCAGGGAAAAATTTTAGCATAAAATGTTATATTAAGTGTGTCAAAGACGTCATAGGGTTTTTTTGTTGTTGTTGTTGTTGTCGTCACAGATTACCACCTTTCTTAGCTGTTTCATTCAAATGTTTTCCTGGAGGGATGGTGTCTTACTTTCCTGGGTGTGATATTGGAGAAATACTGGCTGACCAGTTTGCTTTATTGTACCCATGCTGCTGTCATCAGAGCTGGGTAGGAAATGAATGTCCTGCTCTGTCAAACTCTTCAGGATTTCAGATTTCTTACCCTGAAAAAGAAGGCTGCAAAACATTTTGCATGGAAAAAAACTCCCATGCTTCTACAATATGAATTGGCACTGCCATGCCATGGGCAGGGATATCTTTCACTAGACGTGACTGTTTAAAGCCCTATCCAACTTAGCCTTGAACACTTCCATGGATGGGGCATCCACAATTTCTCTGGGCAATGCATACCAATGCTTCAACACCCTCATCATAAAAAATGTTTTCCTTATGTCTGATCTAAATTTACTCTCAGTTTAAAACTTTTCTCTTGTCCTGTTGCTCAGGCCCCAGTAAAAAGTCCTTCTCCATCTTTTTTATAAGTTCTCCATATATACTGAAAGGCTTCAATAAGGTCTCTCTTATTGATAAAGAAAAGGGTGTATCCTTCAAATCCTGTCAAATCTGTTTTCCAAGGCTTTGTTAGGACATTCCACAGAAAGACAGACATGAATTTCTCTCCAGTAGACATAGTTACTAGTTATTGGATTTTTGAGTGTAGTAGCCCCAGCATCTCTATGTAGCCTGTGGAAAACATTTCCAGGGAATGAGTCTTCTCATCTCACTGAGATGGAAGTGTCTGTTTCTGGATCCTTAAGCAACTAAATAAAATTAAATAGGTTGAACATAAGCAAAAGTCTACAAATAGGAAAGCAAACTGAAAGCATAATGGCTGAAGTTTACCCCAAATGGACGAATACAAACATTATATATTAATTATGAGCAGATTGTGTTCACTCAGGAGGCACAGAAACAGTCATCAGGTCTGTATGAAGGGCTCAATTTCATACTGTTTAAAGTGGTATTTGTTAGGGGACCGAATTTTCTAGATTTTCCCCTTTTATGTCATATTTATATACTTTCACTCAAAGTCATAAATTTTTTTCAGGTGGAAAGGAATATTCCATATTGCTCATGCAATTGTTTTAATGTCACTCTTGGCACACAGTCATTTAATTGGTTTGAAGGAGCAGCAGTTGCGGGGCCTGATAAGTAGGGTGATGGTCATCAAGAGTCATTTAGTGTTTGCTTTCACAGTGCACAAGCTCCCTTTGATTCACTTTAAAAGGATAAGGCTAGACAATTTTTGTCTGGTGTAAATCAGAGAAAAATGCTGCCTGTTATGAATGAGTGTCTTTTGTATTTAATTAATTGCTTGAAGATTTTTATTGTAAGCCCATTGTAGGATTTGTACAATTGCATTTAATCCATCCTTACTTTTGAAATTCTTCAGTTATACCTCTGTGAACATTGTATGTTTCTCATATATATCTCTGTGATGGGAGGCTTGGTACTGGACACTGCTTGCAAGCTGAGACTATTGATTTAGACAGTGGTTTAATGCTTTCAGGACATTTCTCAGAATGATTCTTCTTGATATTCTGTCAGCTCTATAAAATGATGCTGAACATAGTATAAATGTTCTTATTTTTCTGACCACATCAATACTTAAATCATTTCTTCCTAGACTGTACTCAATGACATGGCATTTCCTCTGTGTTGTCCATTCAACAAGTATTTGTTAGCTCTGTATGAAGGTTTTTCACAACTTTATCTCAGAATTGTGTTTTGACTGTCAGACAATATTGTGTCACTTGTAAATTTGCCCTATTCAGCCTTTTCCAGATCTTTAGTCAAGACATTGAGCAGTAGTCTGCATCTTTAGGCACTGTGCAGTTCATCTTTGGCCTGAGTGAAAATTAAAAGCTTTATTCCCACCTTTTTTGCTTACATCAGTGACAATAGCAGAATTTGGTGCATCTGAAAAGATGGCCAAACAAATCTTGTCCCTGTAGACTTTAGCATTGTTTGAAGTGTGAACTACTTTGGGTAAAAAAAATATGCTGTGAGCACCTGTGGTGGCATCAGAGTCTCAGAGTGGTTCCAAGAAAACTGTAGGAGTTGAAGGAGTGGAGCCCACAGATGAGTGTTTCCTACAGCCTCAGAGCCAAGCACTTGTTTGTTATCTGGGGTTGAACCACCCTAGACTGGCTCTGGTTGGCAGCTGACCCCATGGGAGGGAGTGAAGAGTGGGCAGAGGAAATGGGTGTGTGTTGGGCTCTCTGTCAGCTGTGTAAGCCTGGCTGGAGCACTGAAGACTGTGCACCGCAGACTCCATTTTACTGGGATCAATGTAAGGCACTCTGTACGTTTTCTCCTCTTCCTTCCATCAGTCCTTCTAGTCGTTACTGGGGAGATGTATTTCTGGACATAGCTTGTCAGTCAATATAAGGGAGGTAGTGTGGAAGTCCACAATCTCTGGAAACTCTGCTTTCTTTACTATGTTATATTCCCAAAGTTTCAGCATAGGAATACTAAGTCCTGGCATCTTTTACATTCCCAAATAATTGCCTGGCTCCTACTCAGCCATGGGCTTTCCATTCTTCTCATGTTGCTGAATTATTGATGCTGCTTCATTGCAAAAGAGCTCCTTAATGCCCATGTTGAAGTATAAGAGCCTGATGTGAGAGATTCTCTTCTGTAGTTCATCTCATCCCTCAGACACACATGGGCAACTTGCAAGGGAATGGGGTAGGGTGAGGGAGGAGAGAATGTGTGAGCAGATGGGGAAAAATGGGATCAGATATCAAAACACCAGTAGAGGAGCCCCAGCTGAAAAATCTGAACAAAAAGAAGTGTTTCATCAGTTGGAAGGAGATGGCTATGTCTAGTACAATTTGACAAGGAAGATCCACATTAGTTTTCCACATTTTGCTAAGGCAGCTTCTGAGGGAGTTGCTCCTGCAGGTCTGTCTCCCCTGTCAGGTTTGCCTTTAATTTTATGAACAGCAGAAGTATGCTGGGGGTACCTTTGGGAAGGCAGTACAGGGGATGTTGGAAGGCTCTGTGCTTGTTCACTGAAGCGTGAGAACAAATTCTGTGCACGTTTCAAGGCAGGAGCATGTCTGGTTGCCTGCACCTGCCTCAAATCCTGCAATCTTACCTTACAATTCACTCATGCTGCCTGTGCAAGTGCAGCCTAAACCTCCTAAACGCTAGTCCCTTTGTATCTCACTCCATCCCTCCACCAAAAAAGCCTCAGTACCTCTCGAGCATGAATTTGGCTTTGTTCAGCACAAAAAACCACCGGTTTCTTAGAATATCCTAGCAAGATCCCAGTAGGACTTTTGGTACTACACATTCACTTTTTTACTGGTGAAAATAACTCATACCTCTTGGCATCACACTTTGGTTTTTCAGTCTTGCATCACATTAGCAAGGGATGATTGTGCTTAGCAGAAATATAAGGTGCTCCTGTTTTGCTGCTAAATTATGGGCTTCTAACTTTATAGCAGAAATTCTGGAGTTAATCCCTAAATACATAACTTTATACTCCATAATCTTCAGTTTTAATCTGTCTGTTTTACTCTTAGCCTACCTGTGCAATACTCTGATCTTCCTCTGCACTGACACAGCCTTTGAATCTTGTGATATGCTCTTGTTTCATTAGCATGTTTTCATTTTCTTGTGCCAAGAGTTGTTAATGAAAGTATTAAATAAGATCAGTTCCAAGGTCCCAAGCTTGAAGAAGCCTTAATTGGATGTGCAGGGTACATTTTGTAGATAAACAAAGGACACAGCACAGATCCTCATGGGAGCAAATCAGCCTAATCCTGATGTCTTCTGTAGAGTTATTCTACTTATTCAGAGGATGCTGCTTCATTTCAGTCTTTTGTCCTGCACACAGATAGCAAAACAGTCCCTTGTCCTATGGCCTGGGTAGCTTTATAAGGACTATGAAATATGATTTGGATGAAGTATGATTGAATGGACAGCACTGATGTTGAGGTGGATGTAGGACAGAAATACTTTTGCAGCAACTTTCTAAAGGAAAAACAAGCAAGAGGGTGTTGTGCAGATGTGGGAAGAGGTAGAGGATACACAAGCCAAATGCCCTGAATAGACAGACAAGGAGCCTCACAGAAATGCTGTAAACGTTCTTGGGGCTATCAAGTCAGAAATGCACTCTACTCCTGGCATGGCTCAAACAGCCACTTGTGAACTACAGATATGCCTTTATATAAGCCACCAGTCAAGCATATTGCATATCTTCTTGTGTATGGAATACTTTTGTCATGATTTGTTGTACCTTTTACCTTATTTTATGTGGAGAATTAATTGCGCTTTCTGTGGAAAGGACAGGTATTTTCAGTTTTGGTGTTTTTTAAAAACTAAATAGCAAGGAGCACATAGAGGTAAACACTAAGTGAAATCACATTACTGAGCATCTGAAAAACAGGAGTGTTAAAGACCATGGGCTTCAGGAGAGTTATCTGCCCCTCCATGATCGCTGAAAGCTATGGTGCTGTAGAGTATCAGCCCTTTTCCTGCACCCTTCTGTCTCTCTTCTCTTTATTACACTGGTGATCTGGGGAAACACAAAGGAGAAACCAAGAAATTACTTTCCAATTTACAGACATTAAGCCAGTGCAGATGTCCCTTTGCTTTTCCTCATGTTTGAGTCTTCATTCTCACAGACTCTTTCCAGATCTAAACAAATCTGAAGTTACAAGGATTCATCTTTCCAAATTTTTCCTGGTCCCCTGGGCCTATTGTCTAAAGGTGGTGCTTTTCTGGTAACTCAAGGAGAAATTTATTAAACATGACATAGATTCTTAGCTATCCAGGGAAGGCACAGGAGGGTAGAAGGCTATTAACTACAGAGAGGCTTCAGGGGTTGTGTGTGTCTCCATTAGGAGGGCTGATGGCTGCTTTTGGTATGGGGTAGCAAAGTGCATGAGATGCAAATTAGTAAGTGGGCATGTTTAGGGCTGCCCTCACTTTAAAGGATGTCACTGTCAAACGTGTTGCCAGCAGGCAAAACTGGATTTTTTAAAATGAGGATAAGGACAGAAAAGGAAAAATACATCCTATTCCTCCAGAACACTGGGCTCAGACTTGGCACAAACACACTTCCTCCCAGTATGAGCACTACCAGAGAGCTGTGTCAATGCACAGTCTTCATGCTAAGGGACAGCACTACTTTTGGCATAAGAACATTTAATTCCAGCAGGTCAGCGTGAAGTACACTGCCAAATTATAGGAAAGCTGCAGAGAATTCCCTATAGCAACTCTCAGAATTGCTTTCCTTTAGTAAGTGTCTGCAAAGCCTGATCTCAGCGATTTCCCTCAAAATAATAAATTATTCTGGCTCAAAACTGAGGATACCAATTAAACTGTAAGCCAGCAACACATCTCTAGAAGTTTTTTTTTCCCTGTGTACAGTAAGCACTTTTAGAATAGAAGAACTTTACCTTCTAACTGATGTGGTTTTCCTTTAGCTGTGAATTTTTTTGACTACTATAATAATGCCCTATCATCTGGGCAGTCAGCTCAGCTGAGGAGGAGGCAACAATCTTCATCAACAATCTCAATAAGGGGATTGATTGCACCCTCAGACGCACCTAAAAGATGACACTCAGTTGGGTGGGTGTGTGGATCCGCTGGAGGGCAGGAAGGCTCTGCAAAGGGATCTGGACAGGCTGGATCAATGGGTTGAGGCCAGTTGTATGAGGGTCAAAAAGATGAAGTGCTGGGTCCTGCACCTGGGTCTCAACAACTCTATGCAGTGCTACAGGCTGGCGGCAGAGTGGCTGGAAAGTGGCCTGGTGGACAAGGACCTGGGGGAGTTGGTTGAGAGCAACTGAACATGAGCCAGAGCGTGCCCTGGTGGCCAAGGCCAATGACATCCTGGCCTGTATCAGCAATAGTGATATGGGACACCTTCCACTAGACCAGGTTATTCAAAGCCCTGTCCAACCTGGCCTTGAACACTTTCAGGGATGAGGCGTCCACAACTTCCCTGAACAACCTGTTCCAGTGCCCCATCCTTTTGGAATGCTATCTTTCCCAGTCTACAGTGTTGAGAGGTGCTCCAGCTGGGACTCAGAACAGGAGAGCAGTCAGGTCTTGGTAACAGTGTACAGTAGTAGGCCCTGGAACCATTCTTGAAACCTTGCCCTATTTATTTATTTTTGTCACAGTCAGGGTCCTAACTATCCCTCTATATCCCTCATCTGCTTTTTTTCCTGTACTTGCTAGGGATGTGGACAAGAGGCAGGCTTCTCAAAAGGTCATCAGTTCCAGACATCAGTATGGGATTATGGTGGTAAATCAGTTTGCCACCAGCCAGAATACTGAAGACCAGCACTTAGCTCTTTGTCATAGTGCAAGAGCAGATAATAGCTGCAGCAAAAAAATGGATATCTGGCAAAATATGTTGGGATGTCAATACGTTGGGATATTTTCAGAAGAAGGATCCACTTCTTGTTATCCTGAAAGGGTTAGGCTTCTCCAGCAGGTTACTGAATCTGTGTCCAAACTGTGTTTAAATCTTTGCCAGTTTGCAGTAAATAACATTAGCTGCAGGAGCAAGCCTAGTTAACATTGTTCTACAAGCTCTCCTACAAGGATGCCTGGGGAAGGCAAGGATGACATTCTTCCTTCAATGGCGTTTGTCTCTCTCTTGTTTCAGAAGGCCAAAAGGGAGGTGGAAAAATTAATGTCTTCTTGACTTGAGATACACTTAACTGTGCTGTGTTGCCCTTTCCATTCCTGTATTAGTGTTTAAGCTGTAGTTCTACTGTTGTACCAGTCCTTAGGTTGAAGCAGATTGCTGCATGCACAGGAGAAGCAATTGCTATTCCCAGCTGGACATACCAGTTGGACATGGGTATTACTGTTTATTGTGTACTGAGTGTTCATCTTGATGCTGATAACTCAGATCAAGTTTGTGAAGTGCACTGTATGTAACTCCTGTCCCTCTGACATCCGTCTAGCTGGAGTAAGGCATGGAAAGGAACAGACAAAAATCACTCTCCAGGATCATCCCTTACAGTAGGAGATCACTCTTTTTCCATTTCACCACATTCTTTACATTCTTTTACAGTTAGGGTTGGGTATGGAGGAGAACCAGCCAGATCATGAATCTACTTCAAAGCCACCAGCTTGAGGCACAGGGATAAATGTTAGTGAATGTTAACTGCAGGAGTATGGGGACTATGCCTTGTGGAGCCCCTTGCTCTTTCCACTGAAGGATTAGGAATCTGTTTCTACAAGGAAAGGAGACACTGGGGACAAATATTCTCTTTATCAATTCTATCCCATTTCAGGGATGGGGAGCGGAAATGTTCCTCTTTCCTGGTGAAAAAGTCAGGACCAGCAGTAGATTTGGTTCCTGAACTCAGGACATCATATTGTCTACCTTCCTGTGTGAATTTTACCATTCATGTTATCCCACATCTGGATAGAAACTTCCTAGTACACTTCCAGAAGGATGTGACACATGTTAAGATACACTAAAGACAGTGTGCCTAGTGTGTACAGTGACTAGCTCATCCCCAGTTTAGTTGCAAGCTTTCACTGCTGAATATTTGGGAGAAGCTTAGTTCCTATGATATTGCAGGTATACATCTGCCAGGATGGATCTGCTCCGAATGATGTTTGCTTTCTTCAGACATTTGTCCTTTGAAGCATTGTCCAAAGGAGACACTTCCTTTGTAATGCCTGGCAAAAGACAGCTTAAAAAACCACCTCAACATACTCCAAGCTAGCTTCTGAGCTGAAAGGAGGAATATGGCCACAACAGGGCATCTCATTGTTAGAGAAAATAAAGATAGAAGTGTTGCTTTTTTCCTGCTCAAAGAAAGTGAAGGGAAACAGGTGATTCACAGCTTTTGGTATCAACCTAATTGAATAGAAAAATTAAGGCCATAAAGTAATCTGGACTTTATAGCTGAAATCCAATCTCTGTTAAAGAATTTCAAAGATGTACATCATGCCTCTAAAAGGCATTATAATTATGGCAACAGAACTTGCACACTAATTTGTGCTGCCCTTGCCACAAAGTACCCTGATAATGCTCCTTCTGTCATCATTCTGCATCCTGAAAGATGCTGAGCCCCCGTTAAAACTTGAAGTCTGGTGGTGGAAGTGTGCCTGCCTCACCCAGGTGTGTCACTGAGTTGTTAAGAGGATGTAAACAATTTAAAGGCAGTAACATGGAGTCCTGTGTGTTTTCAAGCAATGCCTGCGCAATAGGCAGTGATGCCCTGCCTACAGCATCTTTGTGAAGCTCCTATCACTTTGTCATCATGCCTGTACCTGGTGTATCAGGGGCAGTACCCCTGTAGGTATGAGGTTACTGCTGTACTGAGTCCTTTCTGTGCCTCCAGCTCAGCCCTTTCCAGAGGTACAAAAGCTGGGGAGGACATTAGGATCTTTCTGATGAAGAAGGGTTTGGAGCATAATGCAGCGCTTCACTTGTGCAGACAGGAAAGCTTTGCTCACCCTCAGTAGCTGCAGATAGAGGAGGCTGTTGGCCACCGCCCCTGCTCCCATCATCTTCCACTGCCTGGATGTCACTTATGAGCTGCTAAAACCTTCAGCCCACATTTTTCTCATGGAGTTTTTCAAGCTTTGTCTGATTCATGAATTAGATCTAATCTCCACTAATCCTTAATCTAACCTAATCTAATCATGCACTGTTTAAAATCTTGTTAAAACTGAACATTAACATCTAAGTAATATTCCAACACTCCATTTAATTTCATTCCTTTTGCACTTAATGCAACATCTTGCTTTTGTTTAATGCTGCTTCCTTGCCTGATTTTTTTTTTTTGTGTATGCCCACACAGTATTTAAATGATTAAGATTGCTGTGTGACAGATATTTTAAATATTTAAATTTAAAGCCAAGGACTTGTTTATAACTCATAATTTTAGTTGAAATCATTAAGAAACCTGAAGCACTCACTGAGCCTTAGGACTGAAACACTGCTCAGCTCAGTTTAAAAGTTCAGCTTTCACCCACAGATCTAAAGTTCCTAAATATTACAACTGCCTCAGTTATGAAAAAGAAGGAGATCATATTAACAGATTTTTTGCAGTTTAGAGTCTTAATTTTCTCTCGATTAACTCAAAAGCATCATTAAATGCTGTGGGAGCTGAACACTTACTCAGGGACACTGGCTGATGCCTGGAGGCAAAGACAAACCAAGCCAAGCCAAGCCAAGTCAAGTTACAAGCAAAGCACATTTCCCCTTCCAGATCCTTTTAGCAGGTCCTTTCCTAGGGCATAACTTGTTGTTTACAATAAAGGAAATGCTACAACTAAAACATGGTCCCTAGGGGACACTTCCCCCGTCTCTGTTAACCAGAGGAAACAAGACACACCTTCCATGTGACCTGAGAAACTGCTTTCTGTGATCTGAGAAACTGCTTTTTATGGTGACATATGGAACTGAGGTAGGCAGGGATGCCAAAACCATCCCTAGACTGCTGCTTTATCATATAAAACTCTGCAGCAGTTAATGCATGTCAACTCTGGAATATAGAGATGTAAAATGCATTGCAATGCTTTTGAGGATTCCACCAGAACCCTTGTCTGATCCAAAGGTCATGTATTGCTATGATGTGTCTTGAAATAAGAAAAGTAATCCTTCTTCTTAATGAGTTAAAAGCAGCACTGCATACTGATAGGGATACACTCCCCTGTTTATATTGTGAATTGTTTCCCACCAGTTGCAAACTAGAGCTCTGCTTTGTGGAAATGCTGCACAAGCACTTAAAGCACTTTGGCTCTCGGTGGCAGCTGAGGCTGATATCACCTTGTGAGGGGTTCTCAGAAGTCTGCAGGAACAGTTTTCAATGGGACAGCAGATCTCTCTGTTCCTCTGGATTATGATTTGTGTCTTTAGGTTGATCTTCATATTCAGGGTTGTGTTACTGAAAAAATCAATATTTTATCAGGTATCTGCATCTCAATTTTGAGGACAACTAATGTCCTCAGAAGTACTGAGTGCTCATGATTCCTAGACTTCTGGCAGCTCGTTTCTGAGTTTCAGTTTATGTATTTAACTATAGTATCCTGCATTTGTTATGCAAGCCATGGAATATTTTTTAATACAGCTCTTTTTTATTAACAATAGGTCAAGTTAAGTTGCAGTGCTTTTTACAACATATATTTTATTAAGAACTTTTGATAAATGCTAACTCATGGAAGGAAGGAAACATCTTCCATCCCTTCCATAATCATCACCATACTGTCAGGCTTATGAGTAGACTACAGAGGAATTCTACACCTTGATTTCTGGAGGCTGCAGGATCCCACTGCTTGCAGCAAGACTCTGAGCAAGATCCTCAGGCCAGGCCAGGTCAGGCCACAGAACTCCCATCACCTAAAGAAAACATTTAAAATGTACCAGTTAAAATACTCTTGCAGAATGATATCCAGCTCTAAACAGCAGAGGAGAGCAAAACAACAGGAAGAACCGGGAAAAGCCTTAGAAGGATCCTCCAAATGTGGTGGTTTGAAATCTGCCCTTATATAACTTGTTGAAGTCACCAAATATGAACCTGGGCCAGCAAACTCATTCAATTTTTTTATTCTATAAATAGTTTCCTCTCTCCAGTGGCATGAGTCTAAGGTTTAATAGTGTTTTGGCAGTTCGCAGAGAAAAACCTGAGCACTCTGCCAGCTTGCTGGGAGGGAGGAGCAGGGGGATGGTGAAACACCCTGCGACTCATTCCCAACTGACTTACGGTTTGGACTTAACCCGTTTGTGGGATTCAACATTCAACATGACCTATTATTTGGAAAACACAGGAAAGCCCAGACCTCCGGGGAGGCACTCCCTAACACCCTGCCTGCCTGACTCAGTGCTGGAGCCTCTGCCGCTCTCCCCGCTGGGCTCCAGCACCCCAAGAGCAGATTCCTGTGATTTTATGCACATCAATTTCTGCATAGTTTTTAATGTGGGGGAAAAGCACCCAAAATGTTTGGGTTTGTTTAGTTTGGGTTTTTTTTTTTTTAATGATTATCCTTTACAACTTGCTTTCCCAGCTCAGCTCTGTATTACTAACTGAAAATACAGACTTAAAGGAGGCCATACTGGAGCTAAAGAAACCAGGCAGGAAAGAGAAAACAATGGCTTGGATAAAAATCATTCCCCTGGACAGAAATGGATAACCAGACTGAGAAGGATAAAGAGGGATCCCTGAACTCCAGCCCCTGTCTTTGGGAGGCTACTTTGGGAAGGCTGGGGAGAGGGGGACAAGCCAAACTGCAAGCATAGGAGCCCTGTCGCAGGAGAGGGAGCTGGGAGCTGCAGGGGTGTGTCAGTGGGAAGCTGGAGACAGAGGAAGCCGGCTGCGAGCTCCTACGCCCCCGAGGATGAGCAAATGCAAGTTGCTTGGCCTGGGAACAGAGAGGATACATGTAGGTAAGGCAATATGCTGGGAGATGTGTGTGTGCCTGAGGCATTATACTTTGGCCACGTGTCAATCCAGTTTTTTGTTGGGAATGAATAAAAAGGGCTTCCAGAGGGGAAGCTGCAGATTCATAGCATTTGGCTGATGGAGAGCAAACCATTTTCTGAGAGCTGAAGTATCTGTAGTTGGTCACAGCTTAGTGTGAGCCTTGGCAGCCCTCCCAGGAGAGGGACACAAGTCCCTCTGCTCACTGAGCATCCCTACTGAGACCCCAGGAAGGAGGACAGTGTCTGTGGCACAGTAGTCATGACAGGACAAAATTCTCATTTATTGTTTGCTGTTGTTAATCTTCAGTTCAAAAATCATACAAACACATCAGAGTCATCCCTGCCTCTGCTGTGGATCCTCCACTTGGAGGAGGCCCCAGAGGGAGGTCCCTGGAGGGCAGCTCAAGCTGCAGCCCTGCTTTATGTCACTGACACAACTGTGTGTGCAAAGCAAGCACACCCAGAGGTCTGTGCCCTGGCCTGACCCCAAAACTCCTCTGTGCACAGCGTGTGTTCTCCTGTGCAACAGAGAGCTGTTTGCAGGGCTAATGCTCCTTCCCACTGCCATGCCAGGTGCAGCTCGCCCTTTCAGGAATGTACCCCCCGCAAACAAGAAAGGGAGGAATAACCTGTCCAGGAGACACCTAAGAGGATCAAATTATGAGAAAGAAACCTCTCAAGATTCTCCTGTGCTTTTGGCCTGCTATCTCACCTCTTCTTAAGAGTGACATCTACTTCAGGGCAGGCCTTTGTCATGGTCATCTAGTGCTCAGGTCTCCATCCATGTTGTGGGCAACTTGTACAATGCCTGTGCAAGTAGGATTCATTGGCATACCAGCTGGCCTAGGTTTTGTCCTACTGCCCCTTGCCTGCCATAGTTGTTCTGTGTGCCCCAAATAATGTATGTGGCTTGACAGGGAGAAAAGATCTCCAAAGACTGCATCTTGAAATGCCAGGCTACAGTTCTTGGCCAGGCATTTCCACCTTACATGGAAAGTGGGAGCCCTTTTCTTAAATACTTTGAGTGAGGGGTTTCCAATTCATAGAACTTTCTGAGATTCTTCACCATTTGCCTTTTGGCATTTTTGTTCATTGTGCAGAAAGGAACATTTATTTTTTAATAAGACAAGGAGTATGTACATTGTTAATTAACAAATATATTAAATACTTAATCAAAGAAAGTGTTCTAACGGGCACTTTGGGTTTCATGTGCTGTTTATTTTTGATAGCTTAGGTGAAAAGTGTTTCTTGAGTGAAAATGTGATCTTCTTATGGCAAGACAAAATGTCTCTCAGCCCAAGTAATTACATTTACTTGTCCATGGCCCTGATCAGAAGAGCAGTGACACTAGTTCATAAATTTATGTTTATATCAGCAGCCTGATGAAAGACTAGAGTCTAAAGGCTTTAAATATTGAGTATGACACTATTTTTCAGAAATTGTGTTGTTAATATCATGGTCATTTTTGTATGCAACTAATTAAAAGTTGTCATATTGTCTGTCCCCTGCATGTGGAGTGACACCTGATCCAAACAAAGGCAGTGCTGAACTTCACAAGCATTTGGGGTTAGATCCTCATTTGGAATAATCTTTGATACCTTGACCTCATTATGCCTGTATTTGATAGATCTTTATGGCAGTTAGTGGTGGGCTGTGTTTAGACATTTGCATATGACTTAATGTTATGCTATTTACATACAGAGCACGATATATAGGAATACAGTCTGCTCTTTGTAGTCTGATAAAATGCCAGTGAGCTTGTAGGTGTGATGCAATGTACCTGTGATCAGATACGGCTCAATCAGGGATTGAAAATGAACTGTCAGGAAGATGTCATGAAAGCAGGCTCAGACTACAGTGCCAGCTCATCTAACCTTTGGCTGCAGGGAGAAAAGGGAGGAACACGTTCTCTCTTCTCCTGGGGTTTAGTATCTAAAATTACTGCATTAGTGCCTTAAAAATAAAAGAAATAAATAGCAATCTGGTTCTGTATTCCTTTTCCTCCATAAATCAAATGGTATTTTGGGAGGATTACAGTCCTACAGATTAAGTGGTTTGGCATAAAATAATTTTGTTGGGATTTGTGAAGTGAAAAGTGCAGAAAGGAAATTTCTGTTCTTTCTTCTGTACCAAAAATTGTTGTCCTCCTTCTTGGCTGTACAGAGAGGGTAATTCAGACACAACAGGCTTGTTTCCCTCCTAAAGGCAGCAGCACAAATCAATTCTACCAGGGTCAGATCTCATCTGCATGGGAAGTCAGACTGCTGTAGTTATAGCTGTATTGCTGCGGTTATGCCAAATAATCTCTCGTGTATCCTCTGATTACAGGATAAAGAGTGAGTTTAGTTTAAACTACCTCTTCTGATGTTAAGAAACATCAATTGTGTTGAAAATGGCCATGGTTCATATTGGAAGAGAAATACTCACATGGGGAATTAAGTTGCCAGCATGATTAATTAAATTCACACCTTCCTTTATAGTGGTGTAATTCCCCTTTTCTGTGGTTAATGTCAAGTTCAAGGCAGTGTTAATTCTTCTTGCACCTTTTAAAACTTCTGTTTAGAGCCTGCTGCTAATGAGCTGCCCAAAAAGAAAACCTGATTTCTGACATTTTAACAGGAAGGTGCTTTCTGTTGCTGTACCAGGGCTGAGCAAAGCCAGAAGTCAGTGGTGTAATTCTGCCTGTGAGACCTCAAAGCAGTGGAGAGTGTCCAGTAAACATTTTTTCCCCCACTTTTACACCTTGTTTATTTGTACTTGGTTAAAAAAAAATGAGATCTTGGCCCCACTGATGCTAATGGCAGAAATTGGAAAGAGTTGGAGTGGGACAGGTTTTTGCCCAGAGAGCACAGTTAGTCAGTTTTATCAGTTGGTTAGTTTTATCATCTCCAACAGGATGCTACCATATGCACAGAAACTTGCTCAAGTCTCTGCATGAAGGTTGAGCTTGGGCTGGTAATAAGGACTGACTTTTAGCCCTGGGGACATTTCTTCTGGTTGTTTGTCATGACCTGCTACACCTCAGAAACCAGAATGATCCCCCTTCCATTTCTCAATCTGACTGGAAAAAAGATGCAATATTGTAAAATATTATAGTCAGCAGTTTCGGTGCCAGAAGGGCTATTCTTGAGCAAGTTCCCCTTGTCTGGCAGGGTGCTGTGCACTGTGGCATTGGTGGTGACCTGCCCTGAGTATGAAGCCCACTGCTGGCTGTTGGCAGTGCTTGGATTTCAGGTAAGTCGATGCCTTTTAATTCTATGTAAAGGCAAACTGTAATTAAATGGCTACTCCTTGTGTGGTTATTAACTATACATGTTCCTGGGTTTATTCCATCAAGAAAATTAAATCTTGTGGTTTTGCTTTAGTGTATGCAAACCTTTGAAAACCTAGGTTACAAAGAAGTGCAAAATGTCTCTTAGAGCATTTTGAAACTGTCAGTAAACACTGTCAGTAAAGATGGACCAAGAAATAGTTTCTGCCTTGAAACTTGATTATGTGAAGATTCCATGGCTAAAATCTGAGGTCAGAAATCTTCCTCCTGCATCCTAGGGTTCTGGGAGGTTTAAATTGTTGATAAGATGATGCCCATCACTGGTCAGAAGAGCTGTACTTTTAACCTGTAATTATTTTTTAAGGAAAAGTGTGTTAAATTATCCTGTCACGAAGCCCATTTTGATCAGTGCCTTACTATGTGTTAAAAAAGTGTTAAAACCTGAATCCTGCTTTCTCCATAGGAAAGTGCACCAGAATCCCCTTCTGCTTGCCTTGGTGAAAGACAACACACGGTACCTGTGCAGGGAAGATCCCAGCTTAGAAACAGTGGATCTCAGCACAGTGGGGTGCTGACATACAAAGTCAGGGTGGGATCAGGCTTGGGTTTTGTCTTCTGACACAGCTTCTTTCACCTGAAGCTGTAGAAGGTGAGGCAAGCTGAAGCGTATTCCTTGCATCACTCCCGAAGAACAGCTCCATATTTCTATGTGATGGCTACAGAATCATTTCCCATACAAGAAAACACCATTCCAGCTTGCATCCAGACCAGAATGGTTACAGTGATCAGACTTACCCCTCTTTCTCAGCCTCCAGCAAGCTTAATACCCCATAACTCTGCAAATAGAGCCCAAAGATCTTGCTGCATGACAGCTGATCTATAAACTCGATGATGAATATTTATGGTGCGATATGGCTCTTTCTTTACCTGCCATTTTTCAGGAACTAGCTGAACATTGTGCAACCAGCTCTACCAGTCCCAAGGAGTATGTCCCTTTGTGCTCCAAACTCAGGTGAACTTCTTTGCCCCTGTGTTCGCTGCTAACAGCACACAGCAGAGAGGGGGAAGATGCACACCTGAAGCATGGATGTGCTGCACTCTTCCTGGAGAGAAGGAAGAGCATCACAGCTGATGGAAGTCAATCACCTCTGTGTGCCCCTACATGGATGGATGATGTACAAGAATGTACAATAATGTGCCTTTCTCTACAGTGTGTGTTCATTCCTTTTCCCTTACATACCAGACCTGCTTCCTCAGTACTTTGAATTAATTTTACTGACCTGATGCACTTGGCATGCAGAGGTGATACTGCTGCTCTGAGTCACTCCCGTGGGATGAGGTAATGCTCTTACTGGCTTCCCCACGCGCTGGGGCGGTGGCTCTCCCCCATAGGAGTGGCGATCCAGAGACAGTGCAGCTGAGCATGGGGGCTGTGCCTGCTCCCAGACCTCACTCCTGCAGGGGATTCTCCATTAAATTGATTAACCCTGTTTCTTCAGGCTTTTCCTTATGCTTTCTTCCCTGTACATCCTGCAGGTAAATGCCACAGCCTGGCTTTGCTGCTAAATGGGGGTATGGATTAGTAAACCAAGATTTTCTTCTTGCACTGCACATGAACATCTGTCCGGCACAGCAGTTCCTCCCTGCCCTCTCCCAGGGTGTAAGCTTCCACCATGCACTAGATGCAAGTTTTGGCCAGTGGCAGCTCCACATATCACATTGCACCGTGCCAGCAGAATGTCCCTTTTCCCTTGGGGGCAAGCCTCTCTTTCCTGTGAGCACTTGCCTCCTTCTGCCTATGGCGGCATCCCTCTGCATCACTCTGGATTGCTCTGCATCTTTCTGCATCCCTCTGTGTCCCTCTGTGCCCCCCTGCACATCTGGGTGGTCAAAGCAAGCTGTCAGGCCAGTGAGCAACCTCCCACTCCGCCTGCTCTTCCCATTGGGAAGCAGTCAAATCTGAGGGAGCAAGGCTTGCTGGAAGCTGTGCCTGCTCTGTTTACTCAGAGGCTATTCACACTGTGCCCTAATATGTATTTTTTAATTACGTTGTGCCTGGCTCAAGTGCCATTTACTTAGAACAGTCAGGTTTTCCTCCAGTGCAGCAGTGTATTTGCAGCCCCGCTAGTGCTGGCACAGGGAGGATGTGTTTGTGGGCATGTCCAGGTGGTCAGACAGTCCACCAGAGCACAGATTTTTATTTATTTTTTAAATGTACATTTTATGTCATATCATCTCATATATTTTAAAAGATACATTTATATTTTATATTACTCCCAGCCCTCCTTCCCACTTGCTGGGAACAATCCTCCCTGTCAGGATGCAGCTCCAGCAACAGGAGTGTGGGACGGGTGTGTCCCTGTCTGGGGACCACAGAGCACACTGGGGACCTCATGGCTAATCTGTTATCTGCCTTGTCAAAGCTGACAAAAGCAGGCATAAAGCTATAACAGGAGCACAAACTTGGCATTACCACCTCCTATTAATTCTGTAAAAAAGCAGTTCCGTGTTGGTATAAGATCTAGATTTCATACTTACCAGGGGTTTATCTCTTATTGCACAAATCTGGTGCTGATGGTTGCAGAACCACAGGCATGAGTTCTCATACAGCTCCCCCAGCACTGGTGGCTACAGGAGACGGTGCTCATGCTGTTCAGTGATATGAAGATAAACCAAAAGAAGGATGGTACTTTTGGCACCTCACGGGACTGAATGAGTTTGTCACAATAATAGAATGATTTAGGTTGGAAAAGACCTTTAAGATCAGACATTAACACAACACTGCAAAGTCCACCACTAAACCATGTCCCAAGTGTCACACCTACACATCTTTTAAATCCCTCAGAGGATGGTGACTCAATCAGTTCCCTAGACAGCCTGTTCCAAAGCCTGACCACCCTATTCATTGAAGAACTTTTTACTGATATCCAATCTAAGCCTCCTCTGGCACAACTTGAGGCCATTTCCCCTTTAAAAAGTTTACCATCACTGTGAACCATAATTATCTTTGTAAGCATTGCATCCCTCATGTTCAGCTGCTGTTTGCCACCACTACTTTCAAAAGAGATCAATATGACACAAATTTGTGAGTATACATGTTCCCATAGACTTGTCTTCCAGCACATAAAACAACCCAGGAGTTTTTTGAAGACAGTGCGTATTTGAATGAAGTAGGAAGTGTCCTGGGCTCATGGAAGATGCAGTGATGAGGGCACAAGTGGTCTACAAAATACCTTCATCCTTCTCACACTATTCAGAAATCACTGCTAGATTTTATCAGATGGCTAAAGAAACTGAGGCAACACTCACTAGCCTTTAAGCCTCTGATTTAGGTGGAGAAAGGTACTGGAAAGGCTTTGAAATGCTACATCTAGCTGTACAATAGAAACACCCACATTCAATGGTACTTGCTTGTCTGAAGTCTTCAGATTTCTTAAGCATGCTGTGACATTTCCCCTCCATTTAATGGCATTAATCCTACGCTGAGATTGCCTTGGCTTGTTGCTGGGGTGCTCTCCTGCCCGGCCTTTTGCTACAGTTCAGCAAATGAATACTTCTTGGTGTACAGAACTTGCCATTTAAGTATTATTTTTGCTACGTGTGTTTTTCTTAAATTCCAGCACCACTTTTCTCTCTCTCCCTCTCTTTTGTGTGTTACTTTCTGAGTAGCGTGAGCCCATCTGCATTTAGTCGAATGAGTGGGAACTGTGGGCACGCAACAGTACATGATCCCTTCTATTACATAATTAAATTGCCATAATGTATATTACTTAGGAATATGTCTGAACAAGTTGCTATGAATCATACATTTTTCAGCCTGAAACTGCCCTATTTAGCTTTTGTTAATCATTTTACTGCTCCTACATTTCAAAGTAAAGCTTCCCTTTGCTTCAACTCCAAAGGCAAAAGATTGGGAAAAGTGAAACACATTTCCATCGCAGTTATTCTAGTGAAAAATGAACATAAGGTAAATTACACCACGTGCAGTTGAGATCAGAATCTGGCACAGAGTCTCTGTGCCCATGATAAAAAGTTTCTGTAGACACGACCTACTGAACTACCAGTAACAGCAAGCAAGTAGATGGGTAATTTTTGTAGTTCAATATCTCACATAAATTTTGGGCACAGATCTGCAGGGAAAATTTTTAAAAAATTAAAAATTTTAAAATTTTAAATCTGTTGTTTTCTTTCCCTACCAGTTGCTACTTGATCAAAATAAAATAAAAAAAAAAAAAAAAGCCAAACAAAAAACTGTTCTGTCTTTAGTAGGATCCTGCTCTAAGCAAGATACATCACGTCTTTATTAGAAGCTTGCTTTGATCAGAGAGAGGATGCTGCCAAAAACATGGGAGAGATTTGGCTAGAACTAAATGTAAGAAGTCAGCGGTAAAAGAAAAGAAGTCCAGTGTCTGCTTATTTACTCTGTGTCAGACTTTGTCTTCACTGGAGTTACGTTAGCTTTCACCATGCAGCTCAGAGCAGAGCTTGGCGCTGGAGTGCCTGAGCTTTTGCAGTCTGGTTCAAGTATACAATGAGTAGACAGGGTAGCTGAATCAGTGTGTCTGGGGAGCAGAAATGTGAGTGTGACTCAAAAATGACATAGACCACTTGATTAAAGAAATCCACTTGGTTCAGAGAGCCCTGACACAGCTCTGGCACCGTCTGGGGAGGCAGCAGGGCTGATGGGCTCATGTGCTTGTCCTTCTGGGGAGGTGCCCTGCCCTGGCCCCAGCACCATTCCCAGGCAGGGCTCGCAACTGGAGGCTGGCACCAACCAGTAGATCTCTCGGTGGGATCACACAAAGCAGTATCAACAGGCAACCTGTGTTTCAGACTGGAGTCTGTCATACTGTGGATTTTGGTGATTCACGTCTTCCTTTGTTTCTGCCTTATATCTCATTTTTGCTGTGTCAACCGCAGCACAGCAGTTGCCTCTCAGGGAATTTTATACTGAATGAGTAATTGAACCTCTGCAATGTGTTTTAGAGCCAGGCTTGCAAAATCGCTGGTGTAGCAAAGGGTCTGACTGTCGTGCAAAGGAAATGCTGTGAGTAGTCCTGCCCTGCATGAGGGAAGGTAGTGAATGCACATATTCTGGTGAACATTTGATGTTCTGTGTTTTTCAAGACGTACTCACGGCACTGCTCACACGGTCCAGCCTCTTTTTCCACACTCTAGCATGGAGACTGCATGGAATGAATAGCCAATGCCATGCTGTGGCAGTTCAGAAGGGGAGGGGGCCTTTGTCATGCAGATTAAAGCACTTGCATTCATACAGGTGGAGACTTTCTTGGCACAGTCTGGGATCTTTCTGTAACTTTTCCATTAGAAAATTCACCAATGTTATTCCTATTTCTTGTTAGTACAGGTGTCTAGAATGAGCTTACATTTCATTCAGATACTATGTTAACTGCACAATGGTTCTATTTATAAAGATGTATAGAGAGCACAATTAGAGAAATATAGGTGGAGTGACAAAGACTGATACCCTTTGCTCTCAGTGGTTATGATGTTTTCCTCTTGCACTGCATAGGAATCCCAGGATTATAGGGCACCTTGTTAATGTTAAATAATCTTGACTTTCAAACTGTCTTTACTGGGTAATAAAAATATAAAATGTTCTTACCTGGTGTAGTGAACTCAAGCTGTCCCCTCGTGTGTAAAATGTTACTGGTGATAAGGCAGGATTGTACCCACCCTAAGGTAGTTAATGGAAAGAAATCACTGCTGGAAGCTGGTCAGAATATGACCCTTCAGGTTGGTAGCACAAGTGGAAGGACAGCCCTGGAGTCCTGCCTTTCTTCCCAGTTCCATGATCAGCCCAGGTACCGACTCTGCTGCTCACTCTCCTGCTGCAATATTGATGGCTTAGACATTTAGTCCATATAACAGTGTCCCTTGGAAACTGTAACACAATAAAAATATTGGAGGATTGTCTGAGTTGTTTCTTATGTGCAGCTTTTTCAAGCTATTTGAAATGAAAAGAGTTCTTGATGTAATTTCAATATACACAAAATCACACAGACCACTATAATAAAATAATACCATGGACCCTATAAGAATGATGTTCATATGCATCAGCAAAGCCCACGACACCCTGCTTGAACATAAGAATCTGTTACAGGGCTGTCATTGTGGGTGTAAAAACAAAGAAAATGACTAATGCCTTTTCTTGGAAAATGTTATTGAATTATTTTTATTAATATTTTCTTATAAATTCTCTAGTGGAAATGATGCAAATGCCTGTCAAGGAGTGCTCTACGTGTCCTGGTTCATGAACTTAAAAAGCAAAAGCAACTTTACTTTGATTCCCAGTGCAGACTTTTCACCCTGATAAGCCAGATACCAGCTTTCTAGATTTTGTGTAAACCCCTTTTTCTTAGGAAATCCACTAATTTCCATCCCATGCTAATCATCCTGTGTTACCCCTCAGTTTAGTACAAGAAGTACTGATCAAAGAAGTCATGGTTTACTTTTTGCAGAGATGAAGAGCCACTCAACAATGTCACAGGTTCTTTATTATAGTGGAAAACACTGTGTAACTCTCTTCAGAGGGGTATAGTTCTGGATTTATCAAGATCCTTACAGTTTCTGAGCAGTTCAAGAAGGGAATAAATGAAAAGGAACTTCAGAAACTTAGAGCTGTAATTTTTTTCCTACTATATATTCTTCAGGTTTTTAGAGCATTTAATTGTGTAATGAAAAAGGATTGAAACACAATGTGCAAGTAAGGGCATTAACAAAATTATGGCATCACTTTAATTGCCACATTCTAAAGTCAGATGGTTACTCTCAAATGGAGAACATGAATTCTGTAGTTTGTAAGCAGCCAAGGACTCTAGTATTAGGAAACTGGTCCACATCATTGTCAGCTCCAAATCTCTTCTCAGAAAACTGAAGTGAAAATTATTCTCATTCAGAAGGCATTTGTAGTCAACATTTTATTCCAGCTAAATGTTTCTTTAATTATTTCAAAGCATATCTTTCTATTTTTATCACTACTGATCAGCCAAAACAAATCAATTTGTGTGTTAAATTAAAGAACTCATTGAATCGAATTAGTTTTTAGCCAGACTCATTTCTTGCTCCCAGTACAGCTAAAACACCTGCCTTGTAGCAGATAATAGTTTCTTTTGCTTAATCTGCACAAATGTCCTGGAATACAAGAGAATAAGGATTTGGAAGGACTTACCCAGTGGGTTCAAGTAAAAGCTCTTTTTCTGGGTGTTTGTGTTGTGTTTTTTTTTTTTTTTTTTTAAATAATGGAAAGAAAAGTAAGCCAAGGGAACATTATTTTATATTAAAGGTGGGGGGTCTAATCCAAATGTCATGAAATGCAGAGCTTTTTCCTCTACATTTGGTGAGCTTTGGACCAAATGCCAGGCTTGCAAAATGCAGCATTTTGTGATGGCAGTCTCAATCCCACTGCCTGATTTGGGGCTGAAGCTGCTGCCCAGATCAGCAACTCAAACTATGCTGCCAACAGTCTCTCTCTGGATGGGGATCATGGTCCTGCTTGCCTTTCCAGGCTGTAGCTGGTAATTGCGGGGTTGGGACACCTCTGGTAAGAGTGGGCATCTTTCCCTGGTGGGACAGGTGCTGGCAGTGTGATGGTGCAGAGGGCTGAGGCAGGCGAGGGAGCCTGCTGGTGCTCCAGGAATGCCACCCTAAGGACATGGGCATCCTTGGCAAGAATCATCCCACAGCAGAACGAAAAATGGGACAGTCGTGCCATTTCAAGCCATGTACTCTCACACGGATTTTTTAATAATGTAATTTGCTTACTTGCAATTGACTTGCTAACAGCCACAAACATGCTTTCTGTGCTGCTGAAAGAAAGCCCTGGTGACTGAAGTTATTGCTTCTGCTTCAGGGAATGATCAGCAGTGCAGTGCTGGCAGCCTGCCTCCTCTCTGGCCAGCAGGATCACTGTGTCTCAAGTGTGAGACTGAGTTACTTGGAAAGCGCATGGGACTCCTCAGCGTCTCATCTCACCCCAGCTTTATTGTACAGCTGGTCGTGTGAAAGGATTGTTGACATTGACTGAATGTGCTGGGATTGCTGTGGCTGATCCGCAGACTCTGAGGCTTATCTGCACCACGCTGGGACGTTCAGGTCCTTGCTCTGCACTCTGCTGCCCTTTCTAAGGTGAAGCTTGTTACCCGGAAAAGGAAATTTATTAAACTTAAAGCTGATCAAGGCTTCCACTCCCCAGACTGTGAAGATTTCTCCTATGGTGCACTCAGTCCATGATGGGTTGTTTCCTGCAGGCTGCACACTTAAAGCAAGCAATAGATACATAGCTTTCACCCAGCTCTAAAGTGCATAACCTATAAAAGACTTATGAGTAGTTGTGAACCAGCACAGGAATGCCAGGCATGGGTACGGCTGGGTCCTGCCTCTACTCAGACACTGGGACTTCTGGTGAAATGCATCCATGAGCAAAGATGGATCACCTGCGGGCTGCAAATCTGGGAGTTTCTTGAGGATGAATGATGGAGAATATCCCCATAGAGACCCTTACACGTGGTGTGACCTCTTAACAGAACTCATAAAGCATTAGTAAATTCTCTGTGCTGCCTTTCTGAAGGGCCATGGTTTCCTCTCCAGCAGCGCAAAGCCCTTCCCTCTGCATCTTACCTTGTCAGTTCCCATGCTCCAGCTGGGGCTGTGGGCTCAAGGCTCTCTTTTAGCATTTCAGTTATTCTGTCTGCTCAATGAGCATGTGATGTCTGCCTCTCCTTTCTTATCCAAGCCCATGAAATGTGCCTGAGGATGGAGAGCTGGACTGAGAGGCCGGACAGCCGGTCTGTTAGCAGGGAGCCCTCTGAAACCTACCCTGGAGGAGGTGGCTCTGCCCCCACGATGGCTGAGGAAGGCAGAACACGTGTGAGCCTGCACAGTGATGCTCAAAGGGCTGAATTCCCTTGGAGTTTGTGTTTCAGGATGACTAAGGAAATGCAAACTGTGATTAAGCCTTGTGTTCAATACTGAAAAATAATGTCCTTGTACGAAACCAAAAGCGAAGACAACCTTTCTTGAGAGTCTCTAGTTGTAATTATCTTTGGAACAGCAGAAAGGGAAGAAAAATCATATTGTTGTTTCCATTAATGGATGTCATCCGTTGAAGGACGTTATCACAACAGAGATTTGGCAGTGGAGGTGAGCTGAAGCTGAAAGAGCAGATGCTCAGGTGGTGTAAAATAGCTTTAGTTTAGTGCAAATCAGTGGAGTTTCTTTGCTTTACTTTTTATGATCTGATTCATAAGCCCTAACACCTTGTGTCCTGTTTCTGACTGCTAAAATCACTTTTGCTCTTAAATAACACTTTTAGGGTGTTGTAAAAGAACATTCACTACATGTAACAAGAACAAAATTAAAACCTTGTGAACTAACAGTTTTAATGCTCTGGCTTATTCTAATTCAGTCCTTGGACAGTTCGTTTTGAGAAAATATTATGACAAAATCCGAGGGAGAGGATTTTAAATAAAAATTCAGCTGGATCACATAACCAGACCTTTCTTACATGGAAAAAAACCCCACCACTTCTGTTTTTAGAAGTAATTATGTTATACAAACTCTTTTCATTTGCCAATCTTTCAAAGTCAGCCCTGCGATAAAGGCTTACGTAATGCATTGGTTTTTTTCCCAGACCACGTCTGTCACATCCCATCAGCTCCCTGTGAGATGCTTCCTGGTCCTTTCCCTGCCTGGTTCACAGTTGTGGTTGGTGGCTGAGAGGAGAGGAGGTGGGAGCTCTCCAAGCCTGGCAGTGCTGTGCCATGCTCACTGCTGGCCCCTTGCCCCATGGCCATGACATCTTTTCCCTTGGTCTTTTCATCCTGGCGTTTGAGCTCCTGTAGGTTATTCCCTTCTGCCCTGTCTTTGGTTGATGTTCTGTGTTTTTAACTCAGTATCTCAGGTGAGGCTGGACTGGCTGTGACAGCCCTCAGCACTGCTGGTATGGTGGGTGGGAGATCCCATCACACAGAGCAGGCAGTCCCTCTCACACTCAGTGCCACCGCTCTAAGCAAAGTTCTGCTGGCAGCTCACTTGTGTCACCACCTTGCCCCTAGATGATTCTCACCTTCAGCAAAACTTGACTGACCAGATGACTCCCAGAGGTCCCTTCCAAGCTCCACCCCTCTGCGAACCTGTACTGGGAGTCTGGTGCCATTGGTAGCAGGGATGCAATCACCACCTCCAGGTACCATGTGCTCGCAGAGGGCTTGACCTGCTCTCAGGGTGAATAGTGTGGCTGTGCTGAGGGGGGGGGACAGCCTCTGCAGCAGGTGCACAGAGATTTTTGTTTCTCCTTCCCCTCCCCTTGGTTGGAGACGTGTGGGACTGCTTTTCTCTCCCAGCATACAGAAGATATCATTGCAATCACCATGACATCATCTTCCAGGAGGGGAAAGAGGAGCAAGGCTTGCTCACTCTTGCCATACCTGCCCAAGTGGGTTGGCTGCTGGAAAGTCCTGGGAGCTGATGCAGAGTGAAACTGTCAGCAGCCCTCATAAAAATTCTGCACAGCAAAGTTCAAAAAGAAATTAAACCCATCAGTGGATGAAATGGTAAGGCTGGACTACACTGAATTTGAACTGAATTTGATTTGGTTCAATGGTATTTTTAATTGAAGACTAAGTAAATAAATAAAATAACACAATTTCATGCAATGTCTGGCCAATATTCAAAAAAACAACTTGGTTCTTGGCCATGGAAAACCATCTGTCTTATACCTAGCAGGGATTTGCACCTAAATGATCTTTTTTCTTTCTTTTTCCTCTTGGTCTGCTTGTAGTATGAGTTATTCCTTACCCTGGATTTCATCTCTCTCTGCCTCCTGTGAGGCTGAACCAGTCGCATATGTCAGGTTTCAGCAGGCAGCAGGCTGCCTGCCCAGGTACCAGATTTAATGAAAATTCTGTTTTTTCCCATCCAAGCAAACCAGTTACCATGCCCTGTGTGTGCAGGAAAGGCATGATAGTGTCTCAGGCCAAGAGCTGTCTCCTCAGTGACAGACCCCTGGCAAAGGGCTGTCAGGGACAGCGGTGTGTTTGTGCATGTCCTGCCCTGCCTGGATCCTGAGCATTTACTGTGCTTGCTGTCATCTTTATGAATGTCTCCTTCATTGCTATTTTCTATCTCAGTTTATTATTCTTGTCACACAAAATGAGACAAGCTATTAGTACCACAATGGAACTGTAAATGGACACACACATATATATATATATAGGTGTACAATTAGAAACACCATAACCCTCAATTTTTAATTTTATTTTATTTTATTTTTATTTTATTTTTCTTGTTTTTCTCTTCTCCAGTCTTTAATGAAAGGGTTTCTTCCTCAGGAATTTAAGAGGTGAGGTTCAAAATTTGTAGTATTGAGTTGGTTGATTTTAGCATGCCAGGTTTGCATTACTATTGTTCACCTTCCTTTGGTTTTTAAGATAGACCAAGAGTTGCTTTAATAAAGGAGATGTCCTTGGCACCAGGATAGCCTTTACCACAGCAAGGTATTCCCTGCTGGAAGAAAAGGAATTGCCTTCCTCATTGTAGGTGCTCTGGATTGGGGGGAGAGCTGGAGCAACTGTGTGGGCTATAAGTCACAAGGCAATAATGATGAAAAAGGGGGACCTGAGGTTTTGTCTATTTTTCATGCCATTAGCTGTGAACATAAATGTTTAGCAATACCTGAGGCTCCGGCACACTCCGTTTGCACGCATGTGGCAGCAGGAGACTGTTCAGGAAGGCAGCACTGCTGGGAGGTGGGATGGTGGCCCCAGTCCTTGCACCAGCTTCACCCATCCCTCTAGACTGCCCTGTCTGTCCAAGGCAGAAGGTCTCAAGCCTCCTGGGGTATGTGGTGCCACATGGGAGGGACAGCAGAGTCATGAGCTTACGAACCTGATCGTGTACATGAACCCTGGTCCAAGCTCTCCATCCCACAAGATAATGCATCCATCATATAAGGATCTCTACTATCACTGCAGTCCCAACAGCTACCCTAAAATAAGGCTAACTAAAGCCACATCACTGTGATCTAGTTTAAGTTTGGATTATTACATCTTGCTGAAGTGTTTGATGCAAGGGTAGGGACATTCCCTGAGGCAGCCTGACACAGTGGGACTCAATGAGATTGTTGCCCAACTCAGTCCTGTTATAATGTTCCTAATTCTTTCAGCCCAATTAAAAACAGAACTGAAGACACAGTCCAGCCATAATCCTGTCCAGTCATAATCCAGTCCAGCCTCATAGCAAAACTCAGCCTGCTGCCTCATGAAATTGCAGTTCAGAGGTCAGAAAGACACAAGAAATAAATTAAGGTTATAAGAAGAGCAAGGTAGAAGAGCCATTGCTCAGCAGAATAATTTTTGAAAGAAATTAGTTCATAGGCAAGGCCATTTTAGGTTTAAACTTAACTTTTGCATGGGAGTGGAAAGGTGTCTGTGTAATGGCTGTACTGGGATACACAGCTTCACACAGACACTTCCTGGTTCTGTTGAATGTACATCTGTACACAAATAGCCAAAGCATTAATAATGTGCACAAAGGAATGGAGGCCATTTGGAAACATGGGCATAGAATGGAGAATATTTTTTTCTGGCCATGTGCTTCATCAGACTAGTCCATTTTAGTTATCCTTGAATAGACTTTGATCTTTTACAAATGTACTTGATATTCAAATTATTATGCCAGTGGTTAAGTAAATACAATTCCTCTTAGAATTTGCTTATGTTCCCCAAGATAATTCATTGTTCATGCTGCAGGAAAAGTCACCCAGCTCATAAAATGTGATTTTTGCTTTCTGTGTATCTGACTGCCAGCTCTTTCATCCATTTCAGTTTGGCCAAGCACACATTTTCTGAAAGCCATATGATTACTGTCTGTCTCCAGAAGTATTTATGATGCTTTTCGGATGGATGCATTAGCAAAAAGTTAGTTGGTAGAAACATTACTTGAAAATGAACAAGGTCCTTAGTGTGTCATCTAAGCATTGAAAGGTGGAAATGGGATATGATCCAAGCATTATACACATGTTGAGGCTATAAGAGCTCTCTTTTATTGCAAAACAAAGCATCAGTGACTGTGGTCACACCTACCAGACCTACTAGAGCAGTCCCATAGCTCTCTCACAGCTGTATTGTCTGTTAAACAGCACCACAGCTCTTGCATCTGGCTCACCAACGTGGTCAAAAGTCAGTCTTGTCAGTGGCCACTTGTAACAACACAGATATAGTGACGTCCATATTTATTCCAATTTTTTTTCCAGTACAAAAAAAATATATCTGTATCTAGTAAGAGTATTAAGATTTAAAGACTAACCTCAAGGCATTTATGAACATACACATACAAAGGAGAAGGTTTATTCCTGAAAAAAATCACTGTTACAATACAAAAGAGTGGCACTAAAATGTAGTCATCTCCAAAAGAAAAAGATAGTGTTTCTCCATTCTCCTTCTTCCAGGGTTGGGAAGGAGGAAAGGACTTCATTATATGACCTGGAATCAACCATCCAATATCTTTGTGGGGAAAAGTGTTTCTTCAGTGGAAATCTGTAAATGTCTCTTTTTCCATTTTTGTAATAGAAAGAAGTATTGAATTGACTTGAGTTTTCCTCTTCTTTAAAACAAGGATATGATTACTCCATGTCAATTAAAAACTCGATCTTTTCTAAATACATTTTGGATATTAAAAGCCTAGTACAAAAATATTGGCTTCAGATTTGTGTATTCATCTAGCACCCAGTGCAGAGTGATGCAGGTGTGTTGTTGAGGGCCTGAGGTGCCACACCATAGAAATAGAGATTGCTCATCAGAGTGTTAATGTTGCTTTGCACAGTTTAAATAAACTGTATTGAATTAACAGCTCCTTGGGAGAGCCACTTATTTTAAGGTTGTTTTTTCTTCTGCTGCAATTATATCACTGTACTTTAAATGACTGAACACTTTGAGACACAGGCCAGGCTTTAGAGGTGTTGCAAATTTAAGCGAAGTTTGATGGCTACTTTGATAAAGTCAAATGGTCAGCAGTTACTGCTATGAATAAAACAAGAATTTGGTTAGTGTATATTTGGTTAGTGTAATATCTAAACAAAGGTTCAGGATTATGCCTTGGGGACCAAATTCTTCTGGAAGGAACCAGTGAGGTTCCTTCCTCGTTTTTCACTCTGTCACACTTCTACTGAGCTGGTTGAGGAACCTACCAATGCCCTTGTGTCATTTTGAACTTTCCAGCTCCCACTGGCACCACTTTATATAGCACAAAGCAATTTGTTTTCATTACAAAGGACATTAAGGTGATGTAGCTGAAATTGTTCTGTGCCCTAAATCTATATAATTTGTTGCTCTTGAGCAATTCAGCTCAGCCTCCATTAGCACAGACTGACATCAACAAACCATTTCATCTTCCAGGCCTGTCACATCAAGTATTTTTTACAGCACTGTTATAACTTCATTTCAGAAAGTGACTGTGACAAAGAAGGAGCTGCATTAGACTCAGTGTCAATAGCAATCTGATTTGCTTCTCAGAAACTTCATTAGCCAAAAATAAATTAGAAAGTGACATGTGTACAGCATTGGCAGTTCAAAACCACTGAGAAATGAAGTGCTCTGACAAAGCAGTGCATGCCCCAGCAGCAGCACCCTTGGCCACCGACGATTCCTTAGCAGTGCCATGATCATTGCTGGTCCCATTCCCTCTCTGCTCTTATCAGCTGCCAGGAGAACATTTGTTTGCAGACTGGTGTTCTCTAGAGTTGCTTATTTCTATTCTTGTCAGGTGCCTGCTTTTCAAGTGATTGGGCAAACTCAGGTTTCACATAACAGGAGGTTGAAATCCAAGGAAAGCAGCATCATGGAGTAAGATGGCTGCAGGCTTTTTTTTGGAGGGAGTGTGGGGAAGGGCCTCAGCAACCAGCACAGTACGAGGGCTGCTGCAGATTCTGTGGTCTGGAGGCGCTGGAGAGGGCTGAGACAAAAATATCCAGTTTCTCTGTGCTTTCCTTAACACAGTGCATTGCTTCTATTGCCTCTCTGCCCATGAGACAACTCCTTTGCATTTTTAAAGCCCATTGAATGCTCATGGTGCATTGCACTGGTTGTTCCTGAGTCACTTGTAAGATGCAGCTCTTATTAGGGCCGGTCTGTCTTGCTTGGGTCAGACCAGCTTTGAATTTGACTTTCTTTAAATGCCTTGCATTTTAGAAGTCTCAGTTTGCTATGCGTTCCAGATTATTCTGCCTTCCCCAAGAGTTACTGCATTTGAAATTTTACCAAGAGTGATTTTGTGTCTTACAGATAATGGATTAAAATTTTGGAGAGGTACCAAGATCCTGCTGGTCTTCACAAGATCCCATAGATAACAAATCTGTTTGATGAAGAAAACAGTTTTTTGAGCTGTTTATTTGTCACTTCTTTATCGACATAATGCTTTATTAATATTGCATATTGACAATTTCTAATCAGAATGCCAATATGGAACTCAGAAAGAAACCTTGCAAAATTCTATTATGTCTTTTCAGTTATAAATCAAACACATAATTTCCTCAAAGAATTAAATATTCTCTTTGGCACATCTTGTCTTCCATAATTACATTTCTACTCTTATCCCTCAGCAGCTTTTTTACTTTTTTGTCTAATACCCCAGCTTGCTGTCCTTCAGTTGTTGAGGGATGCTAGCCTTCTATTTTTGAGTTTGCTGCTATACCAGCTCTCTCCCAGGCTTCATAAGCTGCTCAGAAAGACAAGGTTTATCAGACAGTTAACGCCAGCAAAGTGGACATCCTGTCTTTTCCTTGTCACCTGTCCTGCTACCTCTGGCCTTTTCTCCTAGATACTTAGTTTTCTTTATAAATTTCCTGCATTTTATAATATTGGATTTTGATGCCACAGAAGGCATAAAATAGGGCAGGGTAAATGTCTAATTGATGCCTTCCTACTTTGTTCACTGACATTTAAAAGCTGTGCCCATGTAGAGGCACAGTGCTGGCAGGAGTGCCCATGGGACAGGGGAGTGTCCCTGGGGACACTGCACAGACCCTCACCAGCACAGCAGACCAGATCCTGTTCACACTGGTTTTACTGTCAGTAGAGTCCATTCAAACCAATATTTCTCAAACTTGTTGAAAGTACCTCTTATTTTGACTGCTTCACCTAGCCAGGACTCCTCTGAGCACAGCTCCCCCCAGACTAGCACCCAAACTCAATATATTTCTGTTCAGAGCTGCACTAAGCTGATCAATTTAAAAATTAATAGCCTTACTTAATACATAGCTTGCATCCACACACTCCAGATGCTCCAAAAATCATGTCTAACACCTGCTCACCCATTCTCAGAGGAGGCAGAAGGAGTTTGGAATAAGAAATGTCTCTCATTTCTGTGTGAAGTATCTGTACTGACAACTACCTTCATCTTCTAGCAGATGCTCAGCACACACACAGTGAGGATGAAATGTTTGTACTTGCAGAAAGTAAAGGCTACCTGTGTTTTTTCCAAGACACGGAGAGGTCCAGAGGTCCACTGCCTTTCCTATGTAGAGATTTGTGTTGTGCACCCTGCAGAGGAACCCTGGCAAGTGGAAGGTTTGGCTGAGACTCAGCCTAGGAGCTCGTAGCTCACTTTTGCACCAATCTGGACATAGTGACATATAGAAAGCCTATAAAGAGGTCTTGCACAGCAGCCCTCAGTAAATATTTTGCTGGTTATCCCTAAGTGCACATTGGCTGGCATGGAGCAATTTGGCCAAAAGTGAGAAGGAATACATGGGAGAAAGCTGCAAAGTTCTTTACAAGTTCAAGTACAAACTCTAATACCAAAAAAAGATCATTTTCCCCCTCCTTAATGGATAAGAAAAAAATCTTCTCCTGTTATTATCTTCACAATTAATAATCTCTACTGTTCTTTTTTGTATTATTTTGTTTGCTTAATCCTCCACTTCATTAAGCACACTACAAACCCTACATACTCCCACTATTTTTATTAAGATCCCTGCCAGCCAGAAAGCATTAGGACCAAATCTGCACTGCTGAGGGTGGATGGTTGGATGGTCAGCAGATTGTCTCTGTCCATGTTCAGAAAGAGACAAATGTTGTGCAAGCCATAGGCTGGTGCAGATCAAAAGATGTGTAAACAAGCAAGAAGATCATCATTTTTCACCGTGCCGTAGAAATCCTCTTTTTCAAGAAGCGCCTGTTCTCTCTGTGACCTGGGTTAGCACACGCTGGTGTTATTTAGTCCCCTGTGAGCTTGACTTACATTTCTACTAGGCTTCACTGTTGCATTCTCACACCTCTGATGGGACTGCAGAATGATATTTAGGACTGTGAGGAAGTTAATGCACGTGAAAAATAAGGTGACTGATAGTGGATACTTAGAAACGTGCACAAAGTGTGAAAGCTGTAGGAGAACGTCCCCAGGAGGCTTTGCCAAGGGACTCCTGAGTCAACTATGATATCTTTGTGATTAATAATACTTGATCTGTTCTGTCTTCCATCAACTGTTTGAACACATACAGTTGTGACATCCACCAGTGCCATGTCTCAGTGAGCTCCCCAGTTTAAAAACACACTGTGCACCTCTTGTTTTTGAATCTGCCACTAGAAAATTTCAGGGGAGGTTCCCTAAATAATGATGATGATAATGATGATGATGATTATTATTATTATTTGAATAATTATTCCCTGTTAATCTACCTATGTGCCTTGAGGTTTTATAAACCCTAACATATATTCCTCACGGTCCTCTATTCCTTAGGTTGAAGATTCCTTACCTCTGACAGATTCTTCCCTGTATCACCCTTGCTTCACGTCTTTGTGCTTTTTCTGCTGCTACTATGTTGCTTTGGGAAGAGATGCCACTGCTTGCTGTAGAGATATAAGGTAAGATGCAGACATATAATCCTTGTAGTTTTTTCTTTGTTTTTTTCTCAAATTGTTTTCTATAATTTCCTAATATTAGTATTAAAATTAGCCTTTTCAAACTGATCTTGAGCTTTGAGTAGACAGTTTAACTAACCTCTCTAAGATCTCTTTCCTGAGTGGTAGCAAGCCAGTCAGAGCCCATCACTGTGTGCATGGAGTTAAAACTGTCTTTCCAGTATGCATGATTCCACATTTATCAATATTGCACTTCACCTGGCTTTTTATCATCCAGTCATTTATTGAAAGGTCGTACTACAACTCTGTACAGTCAGCTTTCAGTTTTATTGCTTTGAACCAGTTCATATCATCATCATCATCATCATCATCATCATCATCATCATCATCATCATCATCATCATCATCATCAATTTCTGTTCCTCATTCTTTCAAATAATTTATGAAGATCTTGTCATATGATCCATATGGTTCATATGATCTAAACTCTGAAAGAGATTCCTGTGGGACTTCTCTGACCATCGCCCTTGTCCAAAAACACTGCCTGCCTATTCCTACCTTCTTTTGTAATGGTGATTTGCTCAAGCAAGGCCCCTCCTTCTCAGGAGGTTTAGGAGGAGACAAGCTTGCAGACTTACCCAGACTTAGTGAGAATGAGGCAAAATTCACCTTGTCTGCTCTCCACAGAAGAACTTAACTGGGTCAGCTACATGGGGTGTTACTCATGCCTTATACCAGCCATGCTTCCTGTAGCAGAAGATCACTGCAGGATGAGAGAGCAAAGTGAACAAAAGATTTGGTATTTAACTATTTGAACCAAAAGGGATGACCATGAGGTTTTTGCTTGCTTGGGCTTTTCTGGCCCCATTCTTTAAAATCTGTCCTAATCTAATGGCGCCTGACAGAAGAAGATTTGAACGTACATTACACTCCCGCAGGCTGGTTCCTGAGTATGTGTTTGACCAACAAAGGGCCAGATGCCTGGATATCACTGGGACCCTGCTGTCACCAGTGCTGGCAGTGCTGCACAGCACACATCATTTGCAATGAGAAAGGAAAAATATCATCAGGACAGGTTGATGATGATGCTGGTTTGTGGGTCCACCGTGGAAAGTTTGGAAGAGCTTCCAGAAGAGAAAAGGAAAGAGGCAGTGCCACCTGTGCCCGTGCCTTGCTGACATAAGCCAGTGATGATGTGAGGCAACACCAACTCACAGTCCCAGAAGCACTTAACCACCAAGGCTCCTGATTTTTGTTCTTTGTGGCTGCTTGAGTCTGAGTGAAGAGCATGCATTCACCCAGGACCACTCTCATCCCCAAGGCCTGAGTGTTGGTGCAAGCCCCCTTGCTTGGGAGGGGGAACACATCCCAGTAATGGCAGTAGAAAGAACAGCAAGTTTACACTGTATTTTCCTTTGAAGCCAAAACTGAAGAGGTTAAGTCCTTTAATTTTTTCTTGATGTGTCTAATTTTCTTTACACAGGCTGACACACACAGTAGTGCCTTTATGCCCTCTTGAGAATGTGGAGAAGCTGTTTCATGCAAATACTTCTTGTTAATAAATGTAATTCCTCACCTTCAGTGAATACTGAATAGTCCAGAGGTCGTTGAGTAGGTAATTCTGTTATCTGGTGGCGGTAATGAATCATACTTGCTTATGAAATCCTATTTGTCTGTATGACACTTTAAGCTCCAACCAGCATCCCATTCTGATATAAGGAATTTTCTAATGAACACAGAAAAAAATCAATCATTGCTAAGAAAGAGTGGTTCTGGTATTTTTCCTGTAAAGATAATAATATTATTTTAAAGAATATAATAATGCAACAAATACCAAATGTTGCATTCAGTGATAATCTGTAGAACTTTTGCTCCTGTGGTGAGTATTGGGTTATTGCTTAGGTACCCTGAGGCTGTTGTGCAACAGGTAACGTAATTCCCCTGCTCTGGGTGATCTGGTGGCCTGTGCCACTGTGTGTGCCTTGGTGGAATCAAGGTCTGTCTGCTCCAGAGCTTGCCTGTGGATGCACAACTGGAGCCAAGCACAGCCAAAGGCACAGGAGATGCTACAGAAATCAGTCACCATCGCTTTCCTTCTGTAGACCTGGTCAAAGGAGTTTAAGATTACAAACTCTTAACGAGAATGTCTCACAAGAAGCTCATCAGAAAAAGAAAGGTTTCACTTTTAATTACATTCTGTGGTGAAATGGGAGCTCGAGGCAATGTGACACCGCATCCCCATTTGGAAAATTCTGCCTGCAGTCTTGAGGAATACAAAACTCACTCATAAAAAAACCAGGAAAATGTAAAGCATAAATGCTGCTCTACCTGACCAGGACACAAGTGAGCTGTGCAGGTATTGCAGAGCTACACCCCACTATTCAGTGGGATGAAGCTGGTTTCCTGAAGCCTGGAGAGACAGCCCAGTGCAGGCCAGCTCTCATGGGCACATTGGATTTTAGAGCCCATCAAACATCACTACTGGGCCACAACTTCCTGCACCCACAATATTTAACCCTCAATTTCCCTTTCCTCTTCTCTACAAGATCCTGAGTCCCTCCTCACTCCTCACCTCTGACATCTGTAATGCCTTAAGACTCCTACAATGCAACATCTCCCACATCTCTTACTTGACCCTGAATTTGTATCTGTGGAGCCCCTCACCCCCTTCAATGCAAGAGCCACCCTCCATCACTCTCCAGCCAAGACAACATCCAGCTTCCCTCCCACCCACCCCTTGGGCTGTGCAGAACCAAAGGGAGGCAGCTTGGCTGCTCCCTGCAGTACGTGTGCCACGCTGCCAGCCAAATGCTGGGCACATTGTCACTGGCCAAGAGCCTGGATGAGCCCCCTCCAGCCTCATGGGCCACTTGGCTGCTCCTTGTGGCCTCTGGAGAGGCCACCCAGCTCCCACTCCCCCTCAGCAGCTGCGGGACCAAGGGAGTCGCCTCATGGACCATATGTTGCACAGATTTTATCCTACTTTCTCTCTCTGGCGCAGCATAGTTGCTATCTGGGAGAGGGTTGGGCATGACCAGGAGTTTGTATTGGCCACTTATAGTCCTTCTATCAGAGATAGGGAAAAAATTAATTTTTAAGGGTTCGTGTAAATGTATTACCTTGAAGAAGCCAAGAAATTAATTTCATAATCTAATGCTGACAAGTCCAAAAGCTTTCCAGTAGAAAATAGCCCTGCTGAGACATTATAAACTTATGCTTCTCCCCACTCTTGGCTTGTTGTACATAAGAGTTCCGAAAAATAAGGTATTTTTTTCTGATCCTGTTAATATAGCTTACTAATTCTGCAGCAGGAAGTCTATGATACCAAGACTAAAATAAATCTGGATTTTAGAGGGGGAATGCATCAAGGAATTGATGCTATTTATTGAGCAAAGCATCTTATTTTCAGGTAAATACCTGCAGTAATATAAGAGGAGGGAACTGATCCATGAGCAGACCTGTCTCCACTTGCTGAAGCCTTTCATAAGACAGTAGTAGCTCCTTAGCATGGAGGGTTTGGAAATGGCTTTGCAAATCATGCTTGGCTAATATCAAGTCAGTATTTAGATCTCTGAAACCAGGGACCTCAGTGCAAGTGCTGACAGACAGATAACACTCATGGGCTCTGACTTGGACTTTGGAAGATGTGCTCTGCTGTCAAGCAAGAGCAGTGATCTTTGATCAAGCTGAAAATAAAGCAATGTAGGGAAATAAAAAGCTTTCATTTGAGTGTTGAAGCAGAGTCTGTAAGAAAGCCAAACCTGCAGTTCAAACCCTCCAAAGGATAACTTATTTAAATATTTTTTATTGAACATGTCTTATAGCAAAAAGAATTCGGATTTCATAGCTGAGTTTGCTTAAAGCAAACTAAATTTCCTGCTGTAGGATGGTTCGTGTTCCTTGGCATTCAGTACATTATTCAAGGGAGGTAGCTTTGCCTGACGACAGTGTTTCACTATCAGGGTAGCAAGATGCCAAGCATACATAATGTTTTGAAGCTGCAGAAGCAGGGCTGTGCAGAAATGTGCTCTTCAGGCTGAGAGGTGTTTAGTTTCCAAATGGTGGCAAACATGCAGGGTTCATTGCACTGACCTTCACACCTTGGCACACCTGATAATCATGAAGGTTTGTGTCAGTGAGTGGGTGAACTGTTTTTCCCTGCTGGGAACACCACAGACACTGTGCCATGGAGCATCCTCAGAGAAGGAGCTGGGGATAAGGCCTCCCTGGCATGGAGTAGTTGCCTCATGAGCTGGTCCAAGCAGGTGAAGTGAACTGCCACCTCAAAACTTCCACCTGTCTTTTCTTAGGGCAAGGCAGCCACTCCCTCTAACACAAGCATTCAGTTAATGTAGGCTTTTAAGTGCAGCCTTAGCTTTTCATATCCTGTCTTGGAAACTACCTTGGGAATATGTAAAAGGTGCCAGAGTTTAATTTCTTTATGACAAGGTGGTTTTTATTTTAAAGAGCAAGAAAGTCTTTGTGCAGGAAAAATTTGCTCAGTAACTACCAATACCAGCCCATTCTGAGGAAGTTATATTCTGTGTAAAGCCACAGGGCAAGTGGGTGTGAATTATCCTACAGCTGCCTTGTTTCTCTGAAAGCAAATGGTATTAGCTCATGGTAAACACTGTGTGATATGCTGGCAATGAATTTACACCAAGTGCTTCTTCGCCTCTCCCTCTGACTTTGGCATAACTGACCATGGTTAGACATGGGCTTCTATTTTACATGGCTCATTGGTTTGTGTGGGGAAACAGTTTTGGTGTTCTTCCACAGCTTTTGATGAATATCTCACACAACTGAATCTCTGGCAATTCCCTGCACTGAAGAAGTATCAGAGCAGTTTGTTCTGCTTCACAAGCTCTAATATTTCAAAAATGATGCTACGGATTTGATTTTAACCAGAACAAGGTCCACAAGAAAATAGAACTTGAAGAAATCTTTGGATGCTTTCTGGTCTGTCTTCCTGCTCCAGAACAGAACCGTCTCTTCCTGACAAAATGTTGGCAGATATTTCAAGAGAGAAGATCCTTTGGGGCCAACTGTGCCCTATAAGTTAATCAGACCTGGTTTGGCTATGCCATCACCCACGTGTATTTTGTGAGTACAGCTGAAGCATTTGTGCATCACTGTAGTCTGGTGCACACATAGTCATGAAGTGAACTTTCAAATCCTTCCTGGAGAAGCACTGTTCCAGTCTGAGTTTTTGTGCTGTGGGTGAGAAGGGTGGTGCCATTCTGCAAGTGCTCTCTGATGCCCAGTGCAGCTGGCTGCTGGCTTGGTGAGCAGTGAGATACTGCTCTGCCTCCCCCTCCCTCTTCCTAAGGCATGAGGGTCACTTCACTGCTGTATTTCGAGAAGGGTGTCCTATGGTGGTTAAGATATTCCAGACAGCATTTTAAAACTATTTATGCAAACATTATTTCCTGGGCCAGTGATGTTGAGATGTGAATATAAATGTCCCACGGGTGTCTCTGAATGTTGTCACTGAAATGCTGATGCTCAGACATGGTGTGACCCTCACATCTAGGAGGTGCCAGCAGCATCTGCTATAATGGCAGCAGAACAACCATGAGTTTACACCATTAGGCAGGGTCTGTGTCAAATGGAGCCTGGAAACAAGATCTATTTCCAGCTCTGCTGTGTCTATCTCACCTTGGCTCCCATTTACATTCTGTCCTTGTCCCTTCCCTTGTAAGATGAGAGTAATAATGCAAGTCAGCCATTAAAGGCTGGTGCCAGGGGTAAGCAAATGAAATATATAAAACATCAAATGTAAAGCCACAAGGAAAAGCTCCCTACAAATGCTGTCAATTTATCACTGCATTGCTCAGATAACAGTGGTACAAGTGGTGTTTGGTTCTCAGAGATATTCTCATGTAAGTTAAAGTCAATCCCCCAAATTGCACATGGATTTATTTTCCATTTATCTACTTGTCTGGGTATTGGCCCATCAATGTTCAGCTGAGTAGCACAAGAGCACCCTGCAGATAACCTTCCTACACCAGCGATCAGCTTGTTTTCAAAGTGATTGCAGACTGAAATCTGAGACAAAACATATGATTGATACTCCATGGTTTAAAGAGTCAAACTAATGCCTTGTGATTCATCTATGATTTATAAGTAAGCACTTGCGCTGATACAATGATGGGCTCACTTGATGACTCATGTGTGATTTAACGTGTCTGCAAAGTTCGGGCGTGTATCACTCAACAAAATTTCATAGTGAGCCCATGGGTTCACTGCCTTGGCTGTGCCCTCAGACAGGTTCCTGAAATGCCTGCTGAAGAGCAGAGCAGCAGAGGGTCAGGAGGGCTTCCTTCTCCCATACAATCTGTCCTTTCTGAAGTCCAGACAGGCCTGATGCAAAGGGTAGAGTCACAGTGACATGTTTTCCAGGGTTTTGTTGTTGCAATTTCTCTTCTTCAACAAACAATTGCTATGGCAACCCTACTGCTACTCAAGTCTTCTCACTTCCTATTTATTCTAAAACACAGCTACAAACTGTGACTGCTCCAAACACTTACATATTTAAGCCATTAAAATCTTCAGATGAGAAAGAGTGGGAAGGGAAATGTGATCAGCCCAGAGAACAATATGACCCATCAAGACTTCATCTCCATGCAGATTTTGTATCTGAATTTTTGTCAGGAAATTGTAGTTTTCATTGGTGTCATGGTTTCTGAGCAAATAGGAAAGACTTTTCTGGCCACAGTCAGCTGAGACCTGGTGGTACAACTCAGGGAGAAAGGATGCTGAGCATTTGGTTTTCCACTTGGATGCTACAGAATGCCCAGGCCTGGGGGAGATGGATCTGGTAAAATGAAAATTTTATCAAAAGGCAGTTTCGTAAGCTTTTGCAAGATACAAGACATTCATGTGTCACCTGAGGGAATGCCTAAGAAGAAGGCAAAGAAACAAAAAAAACCCCAAATAACCCAAAAATCCAGGACAGAGCATGACCTCATCTCCCATTCCCAGCAGGTTTCGGTATCACACACACCCTCCCCATGGCTCCTGCTGGTCCACCCGACCGCTGATCTCTAACGAGACACATTCACCCTTGCCCCTTATTTGTTAAAGATTTACAATGATCACTAAGGTTCTTGCTTTTTGTTTTCTGCAGCTTGTTTTTTTGAAACCGTTATTTGGGAATTTGAAGGAAAGATTCACCACAAGGATCTTCTACAAAAGGTCCTTGGAACTTCTGAGTGGGCTCTATTTTAGGATGCCCGGTCCTATTGGGCTGTGCAACTTGGTGTCTGCTTGCTTCCTAAATCACTGGGATTAATTTTCTACATCAAAGAACAGCTTCTTATTGTAGAGAGAGTAACTACAGTGTTGCTGAGAGAAAGGTTTGTGTCTCCTCTGTGCTCACAGGGTTCCTGCCCTACTTTATCTCCTGGTGCAATCTAAGTGAAGGCACTGAGAAGGGACATCTCAGACCAGCTTCTGAGCTGATGTTGACTGAAAACTCATCCCTTCCAGCTTGGGCTGCCTATAAATACCAAGATCTAAAATCTGTTCCTGGGCCTGCCACAGCGTGAATTTGGAGAAAACAACTTCAATTGTCTGTGCCTGACTATCCAAGTACGCGAAGTGAGGATAAGAGGAATTACTTGTTGCGGTTTATGAGATTCGGTGTAATCATGCTTTGAGATCTGATTAATGGGATAGAGTTCAAGCATTTATTGTTTTCTTTGGCTCAGGTCTCTCTCTGTAAAAACAGTCACAGTGGTCATGCTCTGAAACTGTTTTTGTGTGAGGTTTGGTGCAGACCCTTAGAAGGAAATCAGGAGCCATGGAAGGAAAACGCAGACAACTGCATGGGGCGGGAAGAGGCTTTCCTGCAGAGGTGAGTCAGTTCCATGGGAGAAGGGCAGTTGTGTCCAAAAATAACAATGCAGAAAACAGGCACACACCACTGCTCTGACATCGTCCACTTGAGGAAGATGTTTGGTTTCATCTGCAACTTTTTTCTCTTTATTAAGCAAGCAGATTTCTCATCTGCACTGATTGCTACCAGATCTGTGTCTGTATTCTTGGAGTCCATGTTAACCTGGCCTTTGGAAAATACCCTGGCCACATTCTTTTCTGGGTCCAGAGGCACTTCAAAGTGACCCCAAGGAGGAATTCATGCCCAGTTTATATTCTGTTTCCATATACATTTCAAAGGCAGGTTGATTAACATGCATTAGTGCTCATATTCTTGTAGCTCTCACTAATCACTCTCTTGTGTTCAAGCTGATTATACCAAGCTCAGGATATTCTGGACTGTGGTCCTGTTTGGTTAATGCTGGTAACAAGCTTCTGTTCTTTAGTGTTCCTGCAGTGGCATTGCTACTGAAGAGCTTCTTCATCCTCTGTGACTCTGTAAGTAGTGCTGGGCATAACAGAAATATTATCCTGATTGCTTAACCCCTAGCATGTTTAAAGCAAAATCTGAACTATTTGGTGTGATTTTTAACCAGAGGAAAAGATTACTTTAATACATAGACTCTTTGTAGAACAGGATAACAAGATCTTCAGATTCAAAAGTTGGCAGCTATATTACCTTATAAAAATGAAGTCAAGTAATACCCATGACTGCCACTTACATAGGAGTCTGGAAGCAGAATTAAGACAGAAATTATCCCCCTTGCAGAGAACAGGCCCTGGCATTTTACATACTTTTGTCTGTCTTGGTAATGGAGAGAGGAAGAAAGGAGAAGACCTTCAGACAAGAGAAAGCAATGCCTGTCTCACCTGCAAGGCGCCTAAACCCCTCATGCATCTGCTGGCCTGCAGGGAGCTGGCTGACCAGTGATCCTCCAGCACCCTCTCAGAGACCAGGGGACCTGCCAGCCTCCCTCCAGCATCTTCCCAGGACCCAGGAGGAGCTCCCAGGAAATAACAGCTTCAAGTGGTAACACTGCTTACAAATGGTCCAACTCATACAAATGGTCCAACTCAAACAAATGTCAGGATACACAAGCCAGGACCATGACATTTTTGGCCAGTCTTGAGCCTGGTATGTACCATGTACTATGGTGAAGGAAGGCATGAGGGGCAGTAAGAGCTTCTGTTTCAGCTGGCTGTAAATAATTAGAGTCAGAAGGAAATAGAGCCTACTCCGAGTATTCTCAACATTCCTCCTCATCCTGGCTCCTGTCAGCATGATACACCAGGAGCATCACTGTACCATTCAGCATCTCTCTGGTCATTTATTTTCAGTTACAAGCCAGATTTTCTACATCAGGACCAGATTTAAAGCAATTCCACCTGCTTTTGTACTTAAAACACTGGTTGAAATAAGTCCTTTTCCTTACTTACCATATAATGCTTGTTAATACTGTTGGTAGGAACATGGCACAGACCTCATTTATCAGATCACAGTTGTCTGTTCTGCCCAGCCTGCTGCTTTTACATTGTGTAGTTGCTATTGCTCTCCTAATGCCTCATCACAGGGATTGCCCAGTCTATTGCAAATGTCCATTTACAGAAAGACTGTGTCAGATGATGCCGCCATCATAGTAATCATAACACATCAAATTTTAGAGGCAGTTGAGAAAAACATACACTAAATATTTCCAAGCATTTGTTGAGTGAAAATCTGTGTGTTTTGAGCTTTGCTGCAGATTATTTTAATAACATCCCATTTTAATAACATATTTATCAACTGAGCATAGCTACTAATGACTTGACTGGAAACAAGGGTTGGTTTTGATACAACTAAGAGTTTAATGTTGAAACATAAGCTCTACCTGACCGACAAGATAAGTGCTGCCCTCTCCCCAGGACCTCTTTGTGGACTCCATTATCTGTAGGCTTGTTTTCTTGACATTGATTTAATTTTTATTTAGCTTATTTTCTCTACGCTTTTAGAGGGCCTGACAGGAAGCTTTTCTCATTTAAGGAAAGAAAAAAATAAAACGAATGTGTTGTTACTGACTTAGTTAGATGCATATATCTTTAACACACATCTCCAGATTTTTTATCAGCTAATAGTAATAAATGAATACGCAGTCTATCTAGAGAAAAAAAGAGGTTGTTAATGAAAAAACTGTATCAATGTGGGCCCACACTAATGAATAAGGAGGTGGATTTTTAGGAGCTGGAAGATGCAGGGCACTGGCATCACAACACAGCCACTCCAGTGCTACTGGTCTGAACCAGTTCGTGCTGCAGGCCTCAGGATGTGGTTCCTCAGGGTGGCCCAGGGGCTGGTGGGTTAGTGTTTAAATGCCCAACCAACTGCAGAAGGGACTGACTTTTGTTAGCAGAGTTGAACAATGCATGGAAAGGACTGTGAAAACCCCGTGGGCAGAGCAGACCCTGACGGTGGCTGCAAGGGGGCGTGGGAGATCCAGAGAATGGGCAGGGACCTCACTGCCACTCACCACCTCCCTCCCACCCTCTCACAGTTAAATTCAAAACCATCTCCAAACTCATAGGTATTTTTTGTTACTTTGCTTCCTTGGAGAGCCTTTCCAGACCCTGCCTTCTCTAACAGGCCAGAATCACTATTTCATTTTCAGTCTGAAGCCATTCCTGAGCAGGGCAGCCCGTTTGCTCTCACAGAGCAACTGGTGACAGCAGCTGTGCCATTGTGGAGCTTAATCATCATCCTTATCCCTAATGTTTAGTGCACTAATGGAGATCACTACCATCCCCACTCTTCCCCAATTTACTAGGCTAAATTAAAGTTATTTTCTTCATGTTGGCCAGGCTTTCCCTCCCAGTCATCCCCAGAGCCTGGATGACTTTGGATTGCCATAGGACAGTCTGTCCCTACACTGGGCAGCACTGCCTCTTCATGAATGTAATTATCCTCCTTCCTTTCATGCCAAGGTAATTCCTTAATATATTAAATAAGTTTGGCTCTTAAACAGTAAAATCAAAGAAGCACCGTTGCATGAACAGGGAAGTTTTGTAGTCCAAGCATAGATGGAGTCAGCCCTCATGCTGTGAATCCAAATAACCTCATTGATTTCAGTAGGTTTATACCGATTTAAACCTGTGACATTTCATTAAATTTACACATTGCATTTTTAAGGACAAACCTAAATAGGGATCTTCACACAAAAATTATTTGGATGCCTCTGGATATTAAGGTAAGCTCCACCCATAAGCTCTCAGGACTTGGATGCAATAGGTCAGAGTGCACAGGTAGGGACAAATCACTTCTCAGGCAGCAAACAGGGAATTCAACAGTCACAGACAGATCCTTCTGTTGCAATAATCAAGGTAATCTGCTGAGGCTGAGGACACCATACACAGCTCTTGGCTTTTACTGTGAGGTTAAAGCCCACTGTTCACAAACTATTGAAGTGAAATGAGGAAAAATTAGAAAGAACATGTCCATAAAGTGACAGTAAAAGCTAGCCTAGGATATTGCCCAGGAAGCCAGTCTGAAAGCCTGCACTGGGAAGTTTTTCTGGGCTATTATTCTGGTGATACTAAATCGGGAGTAGCTGTTGACTCCCTCAAAGGCAGACAGGCCCTGCAGAGAGACCTTGCAAAATTAGAGGGCTGGGCAATCACCAACCATGCGAAGAGTTACAAGTGCCAGATTCTGCACCTGGGATGGGCAACCCTGGAGGTATGGAGAGACTGGGGAATGAGATGCTACAAAGCAGCTCCTTGGAAAGGGACCTCGGGGTCCTGGTTGACGGAAAGTTCAATCTGAGTCAGCAGTGCCCTGGCAGCCAGGAGGGCCAACCCTGTCCTGGGAGGCATCAGGCACAGCATCGGCAGCCGGGCAAGGGAGGGGATTGTCCCACTGTACTCTGACCTGGGGCAGCCTCAGCTCAAGTGCTGGGGCCAGTTTTGGGTGCCACAGTATAAGAAAGATGTTAAACTATTAGAGAGTGTGCAAAGGAGGACAATGAAGATGTTGAAGGGCGTTGAGGAGAAGCTATATGAGGAGAGGCTGAGGTCACTTGGTCTGTTCAGTCTGGAGGAGACTGAGGGGAGACCTCAGTGCAGTTACAACTTCCTCATGAGTGGAAGAGGAGGGGCAGGCACTGATCTCTTCTCTGTGGTGGTCAGTGACAGGACCTGAGGGAATGGCCTGAAGCTGTGTCAGGGGAGGTTTAGGTTGGATACTAGGAAAAGGTTCCTCACCCAGAGGGTGGCTGGGCACTGGAACAGGCTCCTCAGGGAAGTGGTCACAGCACCAAACCTGACAGAGTTCAAGAACCATTTGGACAATACTCTCATGCACATGGCTTGATGCTTGGGGTTCTCCTGTGCAGGGCCAGGAACTGGACTCAGTGATCCTTATGGGTCTCTTCCAACTCAGGATACTCTGAATCTGTTATTCTGTGAAAGATCTTTGCAGTTTAAAATCCCTGTAAAATAAAAGGAAAAAAAAAAAAAGAAAAGAAAGAAAAAAAAACAAGAGAAAAAAAAAGAACTGTTCCATAATCAAAAATTTTTAAGATGCAGAGTGGGAAGGTCAAGTAAAGACCCTGCTGTGCTGCTTCTCAAAAACACTACTTAAGCATACTGTAAAATTACTTATAGCCTGGGCTCACTTTCCATATTTTAGTGATTGATTTCCTAATGTGAGCAAATGTGGGATTTTCCAGGCATGTCACAACAGAACAACCCCTTCCCAGGGATTCCTGGCAAACAACTCTGAAAGGGGTGAGGCCACATTCTGAGACAAAAATTCTGGGGTAGGATGGTTTGTAGAGTGGGTATCCCCCTTTGGGTTTGCCTGTCTGAAAACGTCACTCATGCACTGACAGCTGTGATCTGTTGTGATATTCCTGGTGACTATCAGTTCTACCCGCTTTTCCTAGCAAAACGCTTTTCACCCTGCAAAATAAATGCAGCTGAAAGGGAGAGAATACCCACAATGATGAAGAGGCCATGTTGCAAATTTTTCTCATATGAGACAACCAAGAATCATAGCAAGGTTAATTTTGGTGGGGAACACAAGACAGCCCTGGGGGAGCTGATGTTTTCCAGGAGGTGGCTGCACTGCTTGATTTGCACTCATGTCTCATGATGCCAGCCCTTACCTGGGGCATGGGAGTGTGTGTGCACACCTGTGATGGAACTGATGGGGTCAGAGCAGGCTGAGTTCTGCTCTGATGCTGCCCATTCCTCATCTCAGTCATGATAAACACTTTCCTTTGACTTTTGTATTCCAGCTGCATCACAGACCCAAGTGTTGCTAGCAGAAGACAGAACACGCCTTTCATATTGAAAAAGAAATAAGGTGCTCTGTCTCAAAGGCTGTTAGCCAAATTTCTCTAAAGTTGTCATTTTGGATTGTTGCAGGGTGGTTTATTGCTGCATTTAACCCAGACAACTCTCACAGATTTCTGGTGAGCATCAGAAAGCCTTCCTACCCTCCAGCAGATCCACACTCCCACCCAAATTGGTATCACCTGAGAAATGACTGAATATGCCCTCAAGCTCCTTGCCCAGATCACTGATAAATTTATTAAACGGGACTGGCCCCAACACCGAGCCTGGGGAACACCACTTGTGACCAGCCACCAACTGGAGTAACTGCACCCACTACTACCCTCTGGGCCTGGCCATCCAGCCACTGTTTCACCCAGGGAAGAGCACACCAGTTCAAGCCATAAGCAGACAGTTTCTCCAGGAGAATGCTGTGGAAAACAGTGTCAAAGGCTTTAATAAAGTCCAGGTAAACCACATCCACAGCCTTTCCTTCATCCATTAAACTTTCTGAAGTTTCTTAAAGAGGATTTAATTTTCTTTCCTTACAGAAGTTCTAATTTTTGCGTAGGTTTTCTCCCCACTTGTCAGAAGGACACAAGCCACCAACTAGCTCAGACACAGAGGATAATGGCTAAAACCATCACTTCCAATTGCAGGTTTGAAAAGGGGTTTTTGGAAGCTTGTAATCCTGATATTGTAAAACCATAATACACATGGTTCTGCATATGTGGGGATGGTCACACTGGAAATTTAGCAGATGTGTTATTATGAGCCTGGTGTATTATTTGGAGAGGGTGGGAGAAGAACTTAATACTCAGAGTGATATCTCAAAAGTAGAGAAAGAATAAAGGCATGCTACCATGGCTTGAACAATTCTGAAATTAGACTTGGTTGAACTACTTACTATAAAATGTATTCAGTATGCATTCACTTCCCTTCTGGCCAGCATATAGCCCATGAATCAGATCTAATTGTCCCTAATTGTATTCAGCAACCCCTGTTTAGTAGATTGAATGAATGACAAATTTTTAGCCTCCTGGCTTTCCAGAGTGTTTGTCTCAATTACATCTGATACAAGGCTATTCCCCAGCACAGCGGCATATTTACCTGCAATCTAGCGTCTGTCCCCGGCATTTTTACAGCTAGAGCAGGAAGATAAACCCTTAATAAGCAGAAAATGTTATTCTGCTAAAATCAGGGAAACACCAGGACTTGCAAATGTGACATTAATACCTAGTAATTGTTTGAAACGGCTCTGAGCAGTTTTTTCTCAAAATCCCTTAAATCCTCTCTACATTAAATCTACTCTATGTGAGTAGTGTACATGAAATGCATAGATTATTCATGCTGATTATTTACTTGCAAAGCCTTGACAGCAGCCAGGAAGGGAACTAGAAATGCTCTGCGTCTCTCCAAGCCAAGAATGTGGATTTTCTTGCTATTCATACCCAATTCTCCCACTTTATCTCATGATTCAGCTGCCTGATGCAAGGATTTGCAATTACAGCTTGGCTGATTAACTCCCCAAATTGCATGCTGTGGTTTCTAGACTTCGCATGAAATTTTGACAAATGTATGGATTTTATAAATTCACTTTTGAGAAGTACTTTGTTGTCCTATTTTTTGAGTTTTCCTGCTGATAAACCACAACAACGTGAATATTTAAGCCACCTGGAAGCTAGACACAAAAGCTAGTGATAGGGCAGGCCAAGACTCAGTTTTCCTGTTGTAAAATCACTTGGTTCTTTGTTTATCCCAGGTGAGAACCTCAGTGCAGAAAAGGTGCCTCAAGCAAGCTACCTCCCGATGCTGATGAGCCTGAGACAGCACTGATGCAGCCCCTGGGTTTCCATCAGCTGGCCTCAGAGACAGCTTGCAAGTAGGCACTGCCTCCTGTCAGGGGGGTAGTACTCCACGGGAAAAGCGGTAACTGAAGAGCAGAGGAAAGTTCCTCCTGTTTGTGCCTGCAACCAAAATAATCTCTCCCGGACCAGTCAGCTCAGCTGGAGGAAAGTCCCCGGGGTAGACATAGTCTCTGCTTCCTGTTTTTCTTTGCAGAATAAATGGGTTTCTGAGGCCTCCAGAGACATGACTGAACCAGAACCTCTGATCTGAGCATCCTTGAACTTTTGCAAGTTTGGATTCAGTTTGGGATGCAGAGATTTCAGGTCAGATGTATTTTTAATACTATTTATGCTCAGAAAGCTCTGCTCCTCTAGCACTGCACCACACAAGGCCTGCAGGAGTGCTGCTGTCCCTGTGAGCCAACATGCTGTGTTCAAAGGGAGGATGAATCCCAGCCTGCCGAGCAGCTGGGCAGCTTTCCTTGCCATTGTGTGTTATACACATTATGAAAGTGTGTAAGGAAGATTTGTCTTTGGCAAACCGTGGTGACACTCTGGAGGTGAGCTGGGGAAGGAGCAGCTCTTTTGTGCTTCTCCTTCCCAGCTGTGGGTGAAACATCAGTAGCACGTTTTAGCATTCAAAAAAAGTAATTTCCACTGAAAGTCTTGGGTTTATTAAATTTCCATTAGTCTTCTCTTTATTTTTAGATGTTTGCTTTAGGGGATACAATCTTTATGAATGTAGATGTCAGAATTAGTGGTCTGCTCTGAGACATAAAATGGAACTAAACCACTAGGTTTTTGTGTTAGTATTTACTGCTGTCCCAAGAAATAGTGCAAGTCAGTGGAACCAGATCATTCTACCTCACACCATAACTTTTCAGCCACAATTCATATGATTTTCAGTTGGCCTTTTGCTCCAAGTGGTCATTAAATGCTGATTATTAAATCATGAACTAAGAATTAAGATCATTGTAATTATCTTTGTAGCCTCATGGAAAAAGGCCGCATTGATGAATCAATTTTTCAAGCTCTTTAGCCTGAAAAGGAGTACTTTTCCTCTTAGAAAATAAGGTCTGGATAGTCATTTTAAGTTTATGCTGTTTTGTTTTGGTTTATTTTATTTTATTAGTAGTTTTGTGGCCTGAGATGATGAGGTTGAGGTCTGGTGTGTGTCCTCACATGTCCCAGTGGCTGCCACTGGTGCAGGCATGAACACGAACCCTGCAAAAGGCAGTGTGGGCAACTGGACTACCTGGGGTTTTGTCCATCCTAGATAATGTCCTTCTATTTGTGATTTTGGCCACATATCCCCTGGAAATGTTCAATGTGATTATGCCAAATGGTGCTTGCAAGTGCTTTGGCAAGGCTGTGTGTCAAATCCAGCTTCTAGCCAGGAATGCAGGTGTCCTGCCTGCTTGAGGTTTGCTCACACGGTTCCAACTACAGTCCTAAAGTGTGCAGGTGAGTTTTGGGCATCCCCTTGCCCTTTATGCACAATGCCACATAGTCTTTCAGTAAGCTACAGTAAGCTGTAGCTACAGCTACAGCCAAAAGAATGTGCAAGTTCCTGGGTGCAATCTCAGCAGTATTTGTGTTTTCATGCTGTTGTGATGCCTTCCCACTGAGTTCAGGGAGAAAATACTTCTGAGACGAGGAAAAGCAAGGAGCTGGAGCCTCCCTCTGGAACTTCCCAGGATAAGTGGGGCTTTCTACCTATTAAAACACCAATATTATTCTATTAAAGTAGGAAAGAGTTTCTCCACCAACTAATGTGCTATTACTTATTAATGTAAAACCACCACTGCACTGGTTAGTGAATCATCTATCTTCCTGCAACCAGGTTTTTTTCATCTCACAGGGTTTACTTGCACTTCAGCATTTGTCCCCTGCACCAAAAGCAAATCCTTCTGGGCAGGACCATGAGCAGCACAAAGTGTGGTCAAGTACCATACCTGGGGTAGGGATGGTGCAGGACAGAGCCTGGGCATCTCACCATGGCAAATGGGGTGAACCGCAGAGCCTGCAGAGGACACATGAATACAGACACAGAAAATCACCTGTGGAAGCCCCAGACCAAGGCATTTGGGTCTTTTGAGGGAGACCTGCCTTTCCCATGACTGCTTACACTATGTTGGTGTTGAGTGTCCTAAGACCATTTCAGTGCTAGTGAACTCACTGGGGAGGCCAAAGGCAGAAGAGATGGATGCTGTAGAGAGAATGGTCGTGGCTCAAAATCCTCTCCTAGCAGCTGCCACAATGCAGGCTGCTCCTTTTAGTTACATACACATCCTTATTTATTCTAGCTCAAATATTACTTCTCCCCACCAAATCTGCAAATTCTAGGGTGTTGCTATAGTCACACATTATCTCCTGCCAGCAAAAAGCTAGCAAAGGTAGTTTCTGCATTATTGCAAAGATAGTGTTAAAGAAAAAAACAGAAGCAGAAAAAAAGTTAGTTTATTAATGAAGAATAGACTTCTAGTTGCAGCTACCAAATCTGTCCTCTGACACAAAGTGGCATTTCCTCCTGGGCAAGGAGAAAGCAGGGATTTGTGTGTGGAAGTGGTTATTTTTTCTCATGCTTTGTGTGCTTTCTCATACTTATTTGGGTATTCTGAATAATTAACCTGCATGAACAGAGATTTCATCCTCCCAGTGTTACCTGGAAGCTAATAGCATTGGGAAAAGGCAAACTGCCTCCCAAGTAAAGTCATTAGGCATGTAGATAATGGCTTTTAGCTTTCTGGTTCCCAAACACTCTCTGTCCCTATGGGGGTTTCATAAATCACCCTCTCCAGAGTTGGTCTCTGGCTGTTCCAGATGTACACAGTGCTTTTGAAAGCCGTCATGCACAGAATGAATCTGTCTCACTCATGGGAGAGACAACGTTGTGGCTTCTCGCTGGATGTGGAAGGCTTGTGCCTCCACCTCCATGCAGCATCCATAGTCTCGGAGGTCTTCTCCTGAAGCTGACAACAACCAATGTTTTTTGGGGCTCAGGAAGTGTTGGTGGACATGAAGGACAAAGCCATTGGTAGACATGAAGTCTGCTGTTGCCAGGAAAGGCCATCTTGCCAAGGAAGAGCAGTGGTGTGACAGGGTGCATGTGGCTGCTTTGGTGCTCCCAAAAAGTTCCAAAGAAGCCATAGTGCTGATTAAGTTTTCAGAATCAATTAACTGGATCTCTTCGGTTTGTTGCCTGCCTTAACCTCTCATCAGCAAAAGTGGTGGGAGACCTAAATCTGCTCCTGTCTCCTACTTCATTAAAGGTCTTCTGCTGGAAATGCTCCTGCCCATGTCCGAGGGCAGGGGACCTGTCCACATCCTCCAGTCTTCAGGTCATCTTCTCCCACATGCTGTTTAACCACTTCATGGCCTGTGCTGCACTGAACATGGTCTTGCCTCTCCTGGGTGGCACTGCTGCTCCAGCACAGCTGTGCTGTCCCAGTTTGGCAGCCTGAATCATGACCAGTTCTGCACTCGGTCCTGTGTGAGTTGTGTTGAGTTGCCATGTTTTATTTTTGTTACGTAGTGGCATATTGATCCAGCAAAACACCTTGCTGGTGCCCTTGGTAGGGAAGTCTTTGAGAAGTCAGCAAAAACTAAAAATTCCTCTGGAAGAATTCTGTGGGGCAGCTCAAAAATATTCCATCATTATGTTGGTACTTTCCCATACCATGATGTGTTTCTTCATGTATTCTGCAGACTTTTGGAATAAGCTTATTTGAGTTACCCTACTCTGTTCTGAGGAAGACAGGGAAAAGTTGGGAAGGTTTTGATATTGGCACTGACCTTTGTAGAAAATGGTGTCAGGAAGTACTCAGAACAAGTCTCCCCTGGTGCTAATGACTCCACAGTGTGGGCTTGGTGCTGGACGTATAAAGGGAGGGTGAAGAGGAGAGCAGCAGGGGGCACAGAAAGGGAGGCTGGTGATGTGCCACGTCTAGTTGCTGCCATCTCTTATGGCAAGCAGCAGTCTTTCAGCGTGCCACATATTTCAAGAATTGGCAAGATGGAGAAAATGGATTCACTGTCTGGTAGCACTGGGGAATAGGTGATGATAGATACAGGCTGTACTCTGTCCATGACAACCTTTAAACACATCGCCTTTCTTGGGTGAAATTTCTTCAGTGACTGTAATGGTTCCAGATTTGAGGGTGGCATTTGGGCAGCTGTGACATATGTTAGAGCAGACACTGTGTCTAAAACCTTTCAAGACCACATTTGCTCTTCTTGCTCATGCCTATTTCACTGAAAATAGCACTTTCAGGAAAAACACTTTTGAAATAATGCATTCCAGCCACCACAACATGGAAAGGAAGTGACACAGCAGGCTGCACAATAAATAGGAAAGTAGATAAATCCAGGGCCAGATTTATGAAGCAACTGTTTTCAACAGTCTAAAAGTAGTGAAAAGCATACACTAATCAGAGCAGCAATATCCCATTTTGTATTGTGCAGTCTGCTATGCAGTGGCTGGACAAGTAAAAACTGGCCAAACACTTAGGGGCACTGCCACAGTGTGGGGCGGCATGGCCCTCCATGCCTTTTGCAGTAGCCCTCGTTCCTCCTGGGTCTGCTGGGGCTGCCGGGGTCCTGTTGCAGATGCAGCTTTGAGGATGCACACAGGCACATCAAATGTAAACAGCTCGCTGAGGAACAAACACTGGGTAGATACACGTATAATGGAGTTGGGCACCTATATAGGACTTTTTGGAGAAGGGCACAGAGCTGCAGGTGGCATATGAAGCCCTGACAGTCTTATTTCAGGTGCTGTGATCCCTAATTATAATTTTTTTTTGCCTCTAAGTGCTCCCTGCTACTCCACATTGATCATAATTATTTACCTTGCAAAGGCTATGCAAGGGTTGATTAGCCCAAACGTGCAATTTGTTTGGGAAATGAGGAATGTTTCTTCATCCAGAAGCTAGATATCATTAACTCTAGTAATTGGAAGAAGGTACCCATTTCTTTCAACTAATCAAAATAAACAAGAGATGATTCCTTTGACTATTGATGTAGCTCATAATTCTAAGGGATTAAATTATAGGTGGCTCAGAATGCCACCCCAAAGTCCTTCTCAGCAGGGCTGCTCTGAATCTCTTCATGCCCCAGCCTGGATTGATACCTGGGCTTGCCCTGACCCAGGTGCAGCACCTTGTACTTGGTCTTGTTAAATCTCATGAGATTCCCATGGCCCCACTTCTCGAGCTTGTCCAGATCCCTCTGGATGGCATCCCATCCCTCAGCTGTGTCAACTGCACCACTCAGCTTGCTGCCATCCGCAAACTTGCTGTGGATGCACTTGACTGCTTTGTCTGCATCATTAATGAAGACATTAAATAACCCTGGTCCTAGTGTGGACCCCTGAGGACACCACTGGTTACTGATGTCCATTGGGACTCTGAGCTGTTGACCACAATTCTCTGGATGTGATCGTCCAACCACTTTCTTATCCACCTGACAGTCTATCCACTGAATCCATCTCTCTCCATCCAGAGAGGGATGTTGTGGGGGACCACATCAAAGGCTTTTTATCCATGTAAAATCCAGGCTGGTAGTGTGCTACTGCTACTGGAGCTGTACAGCTGCATGGGTACAACCCTGCCACCACCCTACTCCAGACCAGGAGTGCATAGACTTACAAAGGGCTGGAAATAGATGTGAAAATTGGGATCTGCTCCTTCCACAGTGCCTTTTCTTCCTAAAGTCATTGGCAGAATGGACTCACATCCCTTATCTAGTCACTAATACAACATTCCTGATGAAATTAGTAATTGAAAATGTGGGTTTCCCTCTCCCCCTCTCCACTAATGTTGTAAGTGTGACAGGACCCCGTTCCCATGGATTTTTTCCCATCTGCTAGCACCCATTTCAGGGGATACCCAAGGCATGGACCTATGTGCTCATACTGTAAGGCTGGCTGCAGGGAATTGGAGGAATCAAATCCTGAACCCTCTTGAGTGGAGACAGAAATACCCATTTCACACGCTTACTTAAACATTAAATCACCAAATGCATCTTCTCTCGGTTCCTTCCTCTCTTTGGGTGATTTTCAGACAGAGGACATGCTAAGTTGTAAACAACATTTTTTTCAGCATCATCTCACTCCATAAATGGTTATTCTGGCTTCACTGTGGCAGGTTTTATTGTGTGATTAGGCTGACAGTGTGCTAATGCTATGCCCTAGACCTTCCACATTCCTTAGACAGAATTTACACATAGAGGAAAAAAAACCAAAAAACAACCACAAACTGAGGAAGCACTTTCTGTACTGGAAATTTTCACCCATCTCTATGCCTCAGTTTGCAAGGTCACTCTCTAAACATTGCAGACCTGGTCAGCTGCTGCTCTAGCATTGTCTAAGCCATTTATTAGTCTCATTTTCTTCCCCCCATACCTGCAGCCCCAGGTGATGAAAGCAAAGGAGAGCTGTCACTGGAGCAAGGTGAATGTGAAATGCAGTGTCCCCTCACAAGACAGGGCACAATGTGAGCACAGGCACAGTGGCTTTGCATCTCTCACTACTGGCAGTGCTTCAAAGGCAGAGGTGCGTGGGGATCTCCCTGTGAACTGGTCTGAGTCCATGTTCTACTTTGCATCCACAAGTTTTTCCAGGTATTGCAGAAGCTGATGGCTCCACCACCCACTCAATACATAAAACACAGATATAATTTATTGAAGCATAGTGATTCCCCTTTTGATATGTTATCCTAGTATTCAAGAGCATATCCATGCTTGGAGGACAAATGATACTCAGTGCACGGATGTGGTTAAGGCAGTGCAGTTCCTCATGTAGACAAGCTCAGACTGTCCTTCTCCAGCTGGGCAAGGTTTAACCATCCCTGGGTGTCACTGAAAAACCTCGGCTGTGAAAGAGCTGTTTATACCTACCTTGTCTCAGCAAAAGACGAGGTTCATGTAGGAGGAGGACCAACACAAAATAACTAACAGTAAAACTTCTTGAAATAATGAGAGAGTTTTTCTCCCATCTTTTGCTAGTGCAGGAGAAAACATACTAATGTTTGTTAGAAAAACCCTCCCTACACACCCTTGTAGTTTCCCTTTTGGGCAAACCTTCTGTGTGATATCTCCCTGCTTTTTCTGCTGTGGTTATCATCTGCTGGGTGGTTTTTTGTTGTTACAGGTTTGGAGAACAAGAGCCTGTGGGGCATCCTAAAACCATAGGCTCCAGCAAGTTTCAGGGCAGCAGAGACCCTTCCCCTCAGCCCACACCGACAGAGGACCAGCATAATTTACCACTGAGAAGACTAATACAAACATTTATTTCCCCAGTAGCCTGCAGCTGCTGGTGTGGGAAGCGTCTCATTTCCAGCTGATGATCCTTGTTAAGCTATTTTTTTAGCAATGCTAATTGACAGTTTCCTGCTTCTGATTCCCCTTTCACAATTTCCAAGGGGAAGGGAAAAGCAGGGGAAGCACCAGGGAGAGCCATAAAAATATTCAGATCTGGAAATCACAGAGATGCGCCTGCTGGGATGTGACTAGGGCTGGGAAGGGAGTGAGTGGGTGTGAGTGTGTTTTGAGTAAGGTAGAAAAGAGCTGAAGGGACCTACGGGGGTTTAGTGCAGAGGAAAGTGGGGGTTATCTTTGTCATCATTAAAATGATAAAGCTGCACCTCCTTTCTTGAAGAGCATCTTGCGATCTGGGCTGATTGCTCAAACCCTGGATGCTATAATGAAATTTCTGATTAATTGAGTTGGAAATTTCTCATGATACTGTCAACCAGCCCTCAATACAGGACTTTCCCCCAGCTCTCTCCAGTCTGGACATGGACCTGTCTGCCCCTGAGAAAGGATGCAGCACATCTTCCTCCAACACTGTACCCAGTCAAAGGGATCAGGGCCTGTGCAGACAAAAGGGCAATCCACAGATGAAAGTTAGCATTACATCTTATGAGCAGTTGGTTTTACTTACCCATGATTTAATCTCAACCCTAGAATGGGAGCAAATCTAATAGGATTCATCTTATTGACTCTTACTGCTGCTTCCTTACACGCCTTGGACAACCATCTTTCAGTGTATTTTTATATTTACCCACACATATGCGCTCAAGGGATTCATATCACAGTACCATCCCAGCTTTTGGAATGGAGATACCAGGGACATGGGCAGGCTGTGGGTATGCAGGCTCCCAGACCCCAGATCCCCACCTCAGTGATGGGGTGCTCTCCATGTACCTGCCCTCTGCACCAGCACAGAGGGCAAAATCTCCCAGCTATCTTCACACTAGTGTGCCAAAAAGGACATATCTCGTGGCGCTGACAGCAGCCAAGCACGTTGTGAAGGTTTTTCTATGCCTAAAAATGAAAGAAGTTTCTGAGGTGGAAGGGAGGTGTTGAGCCTCTCGAAGGAGAACTCCGCACAAAATAACAACTCAAAGCTAGATAAAAAACCCAAGCCTTCCTCAGCTAAAGCCAGATTTGAGCATCCTCACATGTGAAGTGAAAAAAGGCAAATACACTGTTGCAAAGAAGCTAGGAAAAGGGAAGAGCATAACATTTTATCTTGACAACTATTTCTACTTCTGTGAAAATATGTAGAAAATTTTGTTAACCTCAAATGCAAGAAATTTTTGTTCAAAATGTTATTGGTTAGTAAACCCACTTAATATGTGAGACATGGCCATTTTTTATGTGCAGTCCATATTTTCAGGTGTTTTTTTCCCCAAAAGATGTGTGAGTGCGTGCATGCACAGTTATGGCTCTGCAGGTGTTAATGGCCATCACTGACAGGGAAAGGGTCCATGAAATTTCAGGTCTCATTAAGGTAGCAATGGGTCCAAACCAGCAGAAAGTGCAGCCAAATGCCTTTAGGTATTAAAAGCAGCTGCAGATAAGAACCTAATGAAAGTATTAGTTTACCTGTCCTGAGCAGAGACAAATCAGGCAGGTAAACAGAGCTTTTCTGATCACAAAAGCAGAGCAATGGCTGGAGGGATCCTGCCTGCAGAGGAGACAGAGTGGCCTGGAGGGAAGCAGAGCACTGGGGCTCCTTGCAGTGTTCCCTTGTGCTCAGAGGGACAAAAGAAAAATGCCTGTTTTCAGCTTGGAAGAACAGATCCAATTTTCACAGGCTGCTCACCTGTCCCAGTAGCTTCCTTCCAGGCAGAGCTGCGGTGGAGGATGAACCACGGTGCCTGTGTGGGGCAGTGAAGGCTGCACGCCCGGTGAGTGGGATCCACTGCCAAGGCACAGGAGGAATAAGTAACCCTGACCACAGCACTGGGCTACAGCCAGCAAATCACTGGAGCCTGCTGAGCCCCAAACCAGACCAAAGAGACACTGTTAGCACAGACAACTCTGTCCACCTGCTGGCTACTTCTTTCTCCTCCTCGTCCTCCTCCGATCTCTCATTTAGGGCTTTGCTCTCTATCTGCATCATTCCTGATCAGGGAAATATGGCCATCGGCTATATGTAAAAAAATACGAAAAAGGAATTCCACTGTTTGACTGGAAAACAAGGACTGAGACAATCCACAACCTTCCAGTGACAGAGACCCTAGGGGTTTTCCATGAGTCCAGGATGGAGGACTTGAAACCACTTGGTTGCAGATTCAGTTTGTTTGTGCCATTTACCATTTCTCTCTGAATCCTGCAAAACTGCCCTCCAGGTAACTAGGTAACTAATGCACCAGAGATTATAAAGTGCTATGTTTAAAACATTCCAAAATTAGCTTTCCTGCAGTCCAGATGGTGCATCGTGAATGCTTAACGGCATGGTATAAAGACTTTATTGGCACTGGTGAGGGATGATCTGAACAGCTGACTTTGTGCCTCTTCCCTCCATGCGTAATGCATCTGTTGAAGCTCATGCCAAAAACCACATCCCACCACTTTGTATTTCATGCGTGCATGTGTGTACCTACAATTCCTAAATGACAGTAGATAATATTGAAAGAAAATCTCGCCAAGCTACACTTTACACTTGCTATCTTGAATATTTGGTTAACACTCTGTCTCCCTTTCTTGTGCTGACTTCTGGTCATTAAGTGTTTCCATCTCCTGCAAGTTCGGGTCTGACTGGGGGTAAAGCAGTGTGATGGTGGTCCTTGCTGTGCTTCCCATTTCCCAAGGGATTTTCAGACTGAAACACTGAGACCAATGAGCCCTAGCGTGGACTGTCAAGCTTGGAACAGAAACCCTGGCTGGAACCAGGGCTCAAGCTCCACCAGGTCCTCCTACCTCCTCACAAAGCTTCTTCCCATCCACCAGAATAATCAAAGCTCCTTACAACAAAATGGCTTCTTCCAAGGACTATTGAAGTACTCTCATAGGATCAATATTCACATCTCTCTTTTTTTAACATTCGTAAATCCCTCTTTTCTCATTTTATTTTCCAAATAACATCATGGATGACCAAGACAAGGCACAGCAGTACTGGGAAGGCAGCGGTGTCACCCAGCATGTACTCGGAGCAGGTTTATCTCTGCCCTGGCCAGCAGCTGGCACAACAGAATCCTGGACTTCTACAGTTCTCTGAACACTTCCACGAGACATGCATTGATGAATAATGAGGTATGACTGTCTGGGGCATGGCTTGCAACACTGCTACAAGCAATATTTCTGGGATCAAGCCTACATGAGGCCCCTGAAGAATAAAATAGCTGACTCGCTCTTTGCTATGCTCATCAGCATCAAGGTAGCAGCAACTCAGGTGGAGCATCTTTTTGATGCTCTGCATCTTCTTGAAGGAGAAGAAAGAGAGCAGCAAGCAGCCAGGCACAGAGCAGGGCATGGCTTCTTAGAAGCGTGCATTGTGCTTGGGAACTGCAAGTGAGCGAGCACAAAGATGTGTAAAGTGGGGAATGTTGGACATCGGCCTTTTCCAGTGGGTAAGGAGCTGGATTTCTGCATTTCTGGTGGAAGGAGAAGCTCAGAACTGAGCTGGACTCCCAAGTGCTTTGGGGCCATGTGGTCATGCCTGCAGCAGTGTAGCAGGAGATGTGATTCACCACAGCTGGTACCACAGTGATGGGTCACACAGAGCCCAACTGCTGCAGATTTATGTCACTGGCAACAGAGGGGGTATCACCAGTCATGTGATGCCTATGAAGTGTTATCTATTTTCTTTATGTTTACTGTGGGGTTTTTTCAATATGCCACATACTACTGACATTTATGGAGAAATGAAATAAAATCAATTATCTTCTCAAAGTCATATATAAAACATGTACTTGACTAGATTTAATTGGGAGGGGAGAAACAGCCCTGCACTGCTCAGCCTCCTTGGGGTTTCCATACAAAAAGAAAATGCCTTGACAAAGTTTCCAGTCCTGCTCAGCCACAAATGTGGATTTTTTTCATGTGGACATGACCTCCTCATGCTGCAGAGGCTGTTTGTCCCTTCGTGTGCATGGAGACAGAGAGGAAGGCTCAGGGAGCCATATCAAAAAGTACGGCTTCAGCTTTGTTTTCAGTCCTGTTACAGGGTATCCATGGAAACAAGGATGACTTTCCAATCCTTTTCTGGGGAAGGCATGGCATTCACTGCAATACAGTCTCTTCTACTAAAATTTTGCAAAACACCTCCACAAGGTGACTGGTTTATATCCAAAAAGTCTGCAGTACAGCTGGTTGGAGGACTGAGCCCCTTTGAACCCTCCCAGGAAACCTGGCATTTCTCAGCAGGTCTGTGAATTCTGCTTTCCAGCTGAATTTCATGGGAGAGGAGGGCAGCCAGCATGCCATGCTCACACCAAATCCCTTCCCAAAGTGCCTGGAGATGGAGGGAGGTGGTGGTCGAGAGGTGGGCAGGGGTGAGTGGAGGCCATGGGGCAACGGGGTGCTTGGGGAAGTCAAGCACATGAAAAACTCACCTGGCTTCAGGAGCACGGCTGGTTTGGGGATGTCAGGGCTAAAGACATCATGGCTGGCATGTGCCAATACGTGATGCCAAGGGTCTGACAGGAAAATCTTGTTCTGCCTAGAGATGGAAAATTTCTGGAAGTTTTGGAGGCTTAAGGGGGAAAATATTTTTAAAAACCCCATCAAATTTGGGAAATTCAAGTAATGTCAGTAGTTACGCTGCTTATCAGAATGACTGAGTTTTTTGTTCTTTAAGGGTGAAAATATATTTTATGTGGTTAACACAACAAAGGAGCTGATGGATACATTCACAAAGCCGAGTTTCAGGTTTTTATTTTCAAACGATGAGAAACATCACCACTATATGCTGAGGTACTTACACGTGTTGCCTACTAATATATTTCTAACTTAAGGAAAATAAAATTATGAAAATTAAAAGGAGCCATCTAGCTGTTTTTTAAGCAAGAAAGAAGGCTGTATCCTACAACAAGACATCAACAGACTTAAGAGAATAGAGCAAAAGCTTGAAAAATTAATATTTGCTCTCTCTTTCTATAGTCTCTGTAAGGCAGTTGACACAACAGCAGCCAAGACCAGCATTAAATTAGGCACACAGTATTAAAGCTAAGAGTCTGTAAGCATTTTAATTGCTCAATACCATGCAGTTTTGAAATAAAAGCCCTTCATTGGAAACATTATTGAAAACATTTTGAAGAGCTGAGAATGGCAGAAGAGATGTCATGTTAAACATCTTTCTAACCTTCACTGTTCACTCTGAGAAAAATTTATTTACAAGAATGTTTCTTCTACATTTCTTCTCCAAGTATGCAGTTTTCTATACCAGAAAATGATACGAATTAAACAGTAATTTTTTTCTCCCAAGTCCTGCATTTTTCCCAGTCTCCTGTATCTCAGTTGGCTCCCGATCCTCCCACATTAGAGGCCCTGCACTGGATTTTCCCGTTGATCAAGGGAATGGGGTCTTGTAACCAGATCATAGCCCACACTTTCAAAGCCATTAGTCACTTTGCTACCTTTATCAAGAAAAGGGATTCAAACAACTTGCAGAAATTTGGTTCCACCATGGTTCTGTGCCTGTGTGCCATTACTGAATAAAGGAGAAGGGTTTGCTTTGGCTTGTTTGCTTTCCTAGCAATTTATTGCTCTGGTTTCCTATAGAAATCTGTCACTCTGCTTGCAGGTCCTCCTCGTGCAGCAGCCACACCTGGTGACCACTTTCTCCAGTATTTGGCACCGGGGCTCTGGTGGGCAGTGGGGACACAGGATAGACAGGGGATGTTTCTGGGCGTGTTGTGGCTCTGCGGGCTGGGGTTTGATGACCCTGACCTCACCTTGTGAGAGAAGGGTGGGTTGGAAAGGCCATCAGGCTTCATGACCCCAAGGCAGGATGTACCTTCTGGGTCTGCGTGCCTGAGCCTCTGCCGTGCTCCTTTGCAGCACTGCTGCTAGAGCAAATAGTTTATATTGCAAGCCCTCCCATTGGGAATCTGCTTTTCTGTGAGAAATCGNAAAAAAAAAAAAAAAGCTGCTTAAAAAGAGATCATGTTCCTGGGCTCCTGTGAAATCACATCTGATGGCAAGTTTCTAGGTGGGTCTTTTTTCTCTGAGGCACTGCTTAATTAAACTTGAACCTCACTGCTCCCTGACCAGGCTTCCTGAAAACAAAAGTCAGGCTGCTGCGTAGGCACTCCCCTGCTGCAGCCTTGTACCAGCCCCACTCCCAGCTCCAGCAGCACAGCTGGGATTCGCCGGTGCTCTGTCTCTTCCCAGCCCCTCAGTCACAGCAGGGGAGAGACACGGAGCGGGAGGAGAGTCACCATTTCTGGTGCTCTTTTTTTTTGGCAGAGCTGTCCCTGGTACATAACATTACACCACAAACCCAGCTGTAAAGTTTTGCCCCACCTGAAGAGAATATTTTTCTTCTCTACAGGTCATTTTGGTGGACCTGCTGGCTCAGAACAACAAAGGAAAGCAAGGAAGAGGAGACAGCACCAAACCCACTAAAATCCCCACCTCTCTCCAAAGCAGACTATCTTCTGCACAAAACTCCCTTCGTTGCATCTGATGTGGGATTCAGCAGCCAGACAGCAGTACAAAGAGGCTAGACTTGATGTTCGTTTGGTGCCTGCACAGAGCCCTTGGAAACGTGTCTGAGGTTTTTTTTTTAACTCCTATTCAAAGCTTTCCCTCCTGGTGAGTCACCAGGGGGCTGGCTGAAGGAGTGTATCATGCATAATTATTTGGAAAAGCAATCTGACTTGCTAACTCCTATCACAAAACGTGCATTTTGTAATATACAGAAAGACAAAATGTAACATAAATGCTTTATAAGATTCCTTGCTTCATTTCATTCCGTCATCGCAGATTTAACCAAGAGGCCAGGAAGATACAGAGCTCAACAGCCACTTCCAGAGCACAGTCCTTGGTGCTTGCCAAGCACCTGAGGAGCCGTGGTGCAGTGACTGAGAGGAAGCAGTTGCTTCAGTCCTTCCTTCTCTCAGCAGCAAGCACCAGGAGGTGTGAAATGACAGCCATGGAGATTTGGGATCAAAAGTACTCTGTCTCCCTCAATAACCCAGAAGGTAAATGCATAAGCTGCCTTCCTCTCTCCTGAGGAGCTGCCGGAAGGCAGTGTGTAAGTGGAAGATGTGCAGGCTCACCCACATTTCTGTGTTCCTGGGGCATCTCTATGGCACAAAGCAAACGTTCCTTTGGTTTTCTCTGGCCACGAGACTTCTCCCTGCCACGACAACACGGCAGGACAGCATTCCTCAAGAAATTCTCCATGGCCAGACACTTGCTGTGGTCGTTCCAGTGCTTTCAGGAGGGCTAATTCTGCAGGAAATAATTGGCATTTTGGTTTTGAAAGGCAGTAGGGAAATAAAGGCAGGCAGTAACCCAGCAATATAAATGGGTTCCTTAACTAGACCTGCCTTAACAAGCAATGTAAACTCTATGTGGCAATGAGGGAAGCAAACCCCATCAATGCTTTGCTTGCTGGGGATGTGCAGGGAAAGGCACCTCTGGCCTCAAGAGAGGGGAGCCTTGGTAAGTTGTATAAATCAGGGCAGGGAGGAACAGGCAAATTTGCATCAGGCCTTTTATCAGTCTGACTACGTTCCCACTGGAGAAGGCTAAGAGTGTGGGGACCCACAGCCCAAAAGATGCTGTGCCGTAAGAGAGCTGGATCCCTGTGTGGGGAGAAGAGGCAACAGAGAATGGTTGACATGGCCAGCTAAGGCCATCCAAAAGGCTGACATTTTATTTAATGTTTATGTCTTTCACTTAGTGTTTTCATAAATAGCGTCAAGTGGCCATTTGGCATTGGTGCTGCTCTCCATTCATTGAGAAATGCTCAGTCCACCTGGCAGTGTCCTCCTACAGCCCATCATCCCTGGGAGGAGGGGGAAGCTACTGCCCATGTGCTGCAGCAGGGATGTGCTCCAACCAGCATTGCTCTGGGGCTTTTGGGGTGCCCATGGTCTGGCTTGCCAGCCTGCCCAGTACTGGTGGCATTACTGTGCCAAGTTGTACCCTCAGCTCTGAGCTCCTCCAAAACTCACCCAATGGCGTCTCTAGCCAGATTAAAGTGCAACTCAACCTGCCACCAGTTGCTGGCTGCCAATTGGCAAGGCCTACTGGGACATAAGGCTGTAGCCTGAAGCCACTTGAGAGAAATTACGGTGTCTCAGGTTATTTACTGTAAAAATAATAGTAGGAGGGTGACAGCAGGTGCTGCAGCAGCAGCAGCGCAAGTTTTGCCAGTGCTTGTCTGTCAGAGCCCGACTGGATGGTAGCAGCACAATGCAGCGTAAAATGCCAATCCTTCAGGCTCCCCTGAGCCCTGGCAATCAAAGCAAACCTCTGCAACTGTAGAGCAATGCCTATGCCATGATGGACAGCTGTGAATGAAGAGCGAGCTTTGAACGAGCGCAGCTATGAACACAGTTGGATGTGCGGCCACAGCGTCAGGGCTGCCCCAGCCGACAGGCATGGCTGCTGCCAGCTTGCCAGGCTGGAGCTAATAGCTCTGAGGATTCCTCACAGGAATAGCAAGGCACTGGCAGGAGGGGAGGGTGACAACAGTGCACTGAGGCAGAGGGCAGAGTGGAGATTTCCCTCAGTCTCGATGTGTGAAAAATCACTCCCCATCCATACCACATGCATCTTTGCAGCCCTTGGTACCTAAGGGGCAGTAGTGATCGTGTTCCTATGATGAAGAGTTCGAGGACAAGCTCCAGGTTAGCTCCTGCCAGTGCTTCCTAGCAAACTGTGTTCTGTAATTTGAGGGGTATAGGAGTTTTGATTGATAGAAAGCACAGCAGGTCAGCTGTCATCTTCAGAAATGAGAAGAAAAATAAAGAGGCTCTTTTTTTTCCTGTTTTTTCTTCTTTTGCATTTGGTATCCTTGCATGTACTTGCAATGTACAAGCAATTGTAGCTTGCTTGCTACTGTCAGAAGTAGTGTGGCCAGCAGGACCAGGGCAGTGATTGTTCCCCTGTACTCAGCACTGGTGAGGCTGCACCTCAAGTGCTGTGTCCAGTTCTGGGCCCCTCACTTCAAAAAGGACATTGAAGTGCTGGAGCGAGTCCAGAGAAGTGCAATGGAGCTGATGAAGGGTCTAGAAAACGTGTTATGAGGAGCGGCTGAGGGAGCTGGGGCTGTTAGCCTGGAGAAAAAAGGATCAAGGGAGATCTTATTACTCTCTACAGCTCCCTGAAAGGAGGTTGTGGCCAAGTGGGGGTTGGTGTCTTCTCACAAGTAGCGACAGAGTGAAAGGAAATGGCCTCAAGTTGTGTCAGAGGAGGTTTAGTTTGGATATTAGGAAAAATTTCTTCACTGGAGGAGTTGCAAAGCATTGGAACAGACTGTTCAGGGAAGCAGTGGAGTCACCATCCCTGAAAGTGTTCAAGAAGTGTGTGAATGTGGCACTTGAGGACAGTTTAATGGTGAACATAGTGGTGGTGCTGGGTTAATGGTTGGACTTGGAGGTCTTTCCAATCTGACCAATTCTATGATTCTGTGATTTTGGTTTATGTTTCTCTTGCTACAGAGATGGTGTGCCGGTGCATGTGCTGATACTCATATGACAGGCACCTGTTGTCCATGTACTGGGCTGTCTGAATCCCCTGCATTCTGTGCACCACAGTCTCTCTTCATAGTTTTTGCTACTATGGGCTTTTTTTCACCTTTCCCTCCACTCATTCAAGGACTTTTTTCCCTTTGGACTTTTGGAGGTGACTAGACTATTTCATGAATCTTGGAAAATCAATAGGGACCCCTTCCACCCAGCAGAGACCTCTTCCAGTCAAAGAGAGCCAGGTATCAGAGGGGTTCCTCTCAGGGAGCACCCATGCTCAGCTTTCCCCTAGGACCCCAGATGGCTGCCTGGGGGCTGCTGGCTGACCTACCCTGCTCAGGAGCGTCTTTAGCTCTTGCTCTGCATAATCCATGTAGCTGGGCATGGCAGTGGGTTGTGCAGGAGTGGGCAGGACCCTACCACTCCCCAGAAGCCTCTGACTGAGCTGTGCCAGCTCATGCCACTTGTGAGTCATCTGGGAATCAGTGATGTGAAGGGAATGGTGCAAGGTACTCCTCTCCCAAGCACTAATCGTGGGGTCGCTGCTGACTCAGAGGCAAGGATGAGGATTTAAGGATGAGGAGTCATGCCTGCCACAACCAGTACCTGCTGAAGGCAGTGGGCAAGCTGCCAGCTCCTGCCCTTGGGATTGAGAGGGTAGTGACATGAAAATAAGGGAATCATGGAGATGGCACTTGCAATGATGTCAGGGGACTCCATCATGATGTGTGAGGGAACCTTGTCTAAGAGACACAAACAACATCCTCCCTGTCAGATAACACAGCCCTGAGTTAAGACTGCAGAGATGCTCCTCCATTTTATTGAACTGGTCAAAAAATGTAACTAATTTTTCATTTTCAAGGCCACACATGTCCCATAAGAATTTAAATATTGCCAGAGAGCTAATACCATATGTAGGTTTAATTATAACCTCCTGGTAACTGATAAGAAAGTCAAGGAAATAAATAAATTGAAAAGGCATGTTTTAGTGAAGGAATTTGTAGAAGACTTAAAACCAAAAATGGTCTGTGAGCAAAATTAACCTGGAGTGTCTGATCCTGGATTGAGGATCTTATAGAGGAAAACAAATGTTTTGGTCTGTACAAAGTAAACTCAGTTACAAGCTGGACCAGAGCAATTTCTGCTTACAACTCTCAGCCCTGTGCCTGTGCTGTGAGCACCACTTTGGTTAACTGAGCATCAACTGAGTGTCCTGAGTGGTATCTGCTACCCAGCACTGCCAACACTCTGTGTTCATCTTGGGATCATCTATGAGATCTTTCCCATCCCATCATCTGTGGGGTCTTTCCCATACTTGCTGCTATTTCCTAAATCTCCAGCAGCAGGCTGGAATGAGGGGTTCATACCACAGTGCCCCCAGAGCTGCTACTCCTGAGCTCCGAGAGGAATGGCCAGCACACCAAAGCACCCCAACCTGCAGGAGCAAGTCCTTACAGCTAGACCCAGTTTTCCTGAGTTTTAACCCAGATCCAGTGTTACCAGCATCAGCTCTTCTGCTTCCCTGGCTGGTGGTGCTGTCTCCAGGCATCCAGCTCCAGTCACATCAGATCACACCTCCCCTGCACACTTCTGGCCAGCCAGGACTTCCCACAGTGACTTTTCCAGCTGCATTATTCTGCAGAGACACCAAGTAGCTGCTCTATGCTGAACATGTGAGCTCCTGTCTGCACTCCTAACAGTTTAGTTGGTTGCTTGGGGACAAGAAGTAGTTTTAATAATGTTAATGATGTTGCCCTTGTTTCTTAAAATGTACTTGTCTTTCTGCAGCTTTATTTTTTTTCTGCCACACTACTGTCATATCCTGGAGTTCGCTGTGAGCTGCCCAACACACCTCTCTCAGCTGGCCTGTTCCCCTGGCAGCACTTTATTTGCTGACGGTGAGGGACACATGGATACATATTAGGAACACATGGGAAACAGCCAGAGGGGCAGTGGGTAGTCATTTTCTACATCCCCCCAAATCAGTGCTCGCCTCTGTGTTTACAGGGAGAAAATAAGGATTTGGGATTTAAATGTATTTTGGGGTAGAGTTTGGGTTGAAAGCTGAATCAGTTTACTAAAATCTCAGCATCTAGAGTGCTGTTGCTTTTGGTGGTTACTTGAAATCTTGGGGGCTTGCATACCTGGGGGTCCCACCAGCTCCAAGTGGAAAATGGCAAAAACATGTCTTGGCAGTAGGTAAGAACCAGTGTGGCAGAGCTGGTGTGAGCTTGAGGGTTGCATCACATGGGCCTTCCCCGAAGTGAGTTTTTGGTGTTAGATTTGAAGACTGGCTCTGACTGCTTTCTGTTGGCATGAAGAGCCTTAAGCAAATCAAGAACTGTATTTCATATTGGATGATGCTGAGAAGAAAATCTGTCTCAAAATGACATCCCCACCTCAAATTTTTCCAATGAGCTCTGCAGAGGCAAGAAACCCAGAAGGTTTTCCTAATTCTGTCAGGGGCTCTTGAGTGGATTAGAGTGCTTTGTTTTCCTTTTGGCAAGGAGGAGGGATCAACCCTGATGCAGCTCTGCAGAGATGCTTAAGCTCTAGAAATGAAAATTGTTATTTTGCCTCTCTTTTGACTTTTTATTGTGTTCACTTGCAGGACTCCTGTAATTATTTTGCTTTGTTTGCTTTGTTTTCAAACAAAGAAGCATCTCTTCAACCTAAATTTAGTGCCCCTGTGTTTGTGAGCAATTTGCAATTAGCAAACAATATATCGGGGCGGGTGGGAAGGACCATGTTAGTACAGTGGGTGATGGATTTTTCTCCCAAATAAGCAACATGTAAGAAAATATTGTTAAACCTGTGCATTCCTGTTTCTTTTCTGATGCAAACATGGGTATTGATGACAAGGCTATTGAAAGAAGCTGTGTCTGAACTGATTCACAGATTTCTGGAATGTTTTCCCCAGCTTGCTCCTTGCACTTGGCCCCCACTATGGCTCTCTGCATCTTATACCCTGCACCCCTCTCCCACCTGCTTAGAAGGCATTTGCAGGCTTTGCTGCTGATACAGGGGTATTTAAATCAGAAAATGAAAGCATTGCATATCAACAGCATCCCTTTAAATTGTTGTCAATCCCTCTTTAATCTAATTGCTGCAACTCCCATGATCCCTGCTTAACTGCAATGTTTTAATTGATCTACAGCAGTGTTCAAGCTTTCTCCCTTGCCTTGTCAGCTACAGGTTCGGTACACCTCTGTCTCTCCCTCTTCCCTTCTCTCTGCCCTTTCTTGAGGATGTTCCTGGCAGTATATGTGAGTTTTATTATGAAAGAGAGTGGTTATTATCCAGCGCAGTAGCTTGGAAAGGGCTGGAATTTGCATTTTAGCATGGAGGAAGGAGATTTGCTGCCATCTGCACCTGGTGAGAGAAGGAGCTCCACAGCTGGAGGCAGCTGCCAAACTTCTGCCAAGCACTCTGCCTGTGAAATAAAGCAGGCTGCTCAGTTCTGCACCCAGTACAAGTGTTAAGTCTACAAATACATTATCAGGCAAAGTGCTTTTAATCACAGAATATATTTGGATTGCGTACAGCTAGATCTAGGCATGAGAGGAAATAGCCATACACATGCAGAAAGAGGGATTTTTATTCCATTTCCATAGTCTAAACAGTGAGATCCACCAGGTTATTATCCTGGTACTCATGTGAGTACTAAGCACAATTCATATCTGTCACACACATGCACTGCAGAGCAAAATGAAACTCTGGAGATTTTACATCAGATACAATTGACCTGTTGTCAGCTCATTACATGAGGCTCCTAATAAAAAGGGGAAAGCAGGAAGACATATTTACAATGCTATTTCCTTACTGCATGGGCAAATGCCCTGTATTAGGCACAGAATTTTCCAAGAGCAAAGCCCTGGACTGGAAGGGATATGGTAGATAAGGGTTGGTGCAGTAGATGATGACATTGTGGGTTAATGACGCCGTCATACTGACTCACATAATCTATCTGGGTAGTTAAATATATGTAGAATTGGGTGTTTTAATGATGAATGCTTTTAGGTTGCAGCTGACAGCTGCTACAGATGAGGGCTGTGCAGAGGTTTCAGGTGAGTGTTGGGGCCAGCTGCTGGACTTCCCCACAGGGCTCTGCCATAAGCAAACCCTGCAGCCCTGGGAGCTCCTCAAGTGGTGACTCAGGGTAAGGGGCAAGCAAAGATGCCTTCAGGCTGAATTCAGGGGTACGCGTGGCACTGTGTCCTACCCCAGCTCTGCAAAAGCCTTCATCCTCACCACCACCCTGCACCATAGCAGTCTTTGGCTTGGGGCCAGAGTTCACATCGCAAGGGCAAGGTGTTCCCTTCCAGGCTGCCTTTGAGGGACTGTGGCTCCTGGCCCTGAGCATGCCAGTGTGTGGGCACCTGCCTGCCAGTATCTGGGCTGGGTCCCCAGCCCTAGTTAATGTACCACCACTGAGACAGCATTTCTAGAGTCTTGGGGCAAAAGCTGGGACTGATATTTAAGGATGTTCATCTGGGTAGTTCACTTAGTACAGCAGCTGTGGGGCAAACCAGCCTTATGCTCCCTGTCTGCGGGGGCAGCCCTGCTTGCACTGGAGAGTGCCAGAGCCTGGAGCCTGGGTTTCTCACCCTGGGGGTTAGTAACTCAACTGCAGAAAAACGGAGAACACTTAACTTCCTTCCCTTCTTATTTGTTTTTCATGAATCACTCCATAAATAACTGTCCATGTTAAATGCTCATCTGGGAAGGTTTCGGTGTGGGACCCAGCAGTTCTGTGTTGCTGGTACTGAGTGCCAGCATTCCACTGGGAAGCCTGTCAGCACGAGCTGCAGATCAACCTGCAGGTAGCCTTTGAATACCACCAGCGGTACAGACACTTGATTCTTCAGGTAAATTCAAATTGAAAAGGTAATATTTAATCAGCATTTAAGTAAGCAATATCATAGCACATGATCTCTGCTCAGACTTGCTTGTTCTAGTTCAGCTTTTGTCCGATGCCAACCAAGACTTTGAGGGCTCTGCTGTGCTGCTCCCAGCCACATCTTTGTCTGCGTGTCTTGCTTTTCAGGAGGCTGTGCTGCAATCTCTCGGCTCTGCTTCATAAGCCTCACACGCTCCTGTTCATCTCAGGCTGCTGTAGTAAATCAGGAGGAACCTCACTGACATCCATGGCATCAGCATAAAAGCAATAACAGCCACATCCAGAGTAGCAGGGTGATTAGTGTTTGCAGGCCTTAGTGTTTGCAGGCCGGGCTTGCCTGGCTGTCATGGATGGAAAGGGAAGCAATAGCCACAGCTTGGCATTACTGTTCCCCTGCATGCCTCTAGTGCAATCCTTTTATCTGTCTTAATGAGGAGTTTTAATGTGTCAGTGGGAAGGAGATGGGTTTACAGGAGCCACGCTGAATTCCTAGTGCCTTGTCCTTCTCTGGTTGTGGATGGTGCACATCAGTTGGTAAATACAGGATACAGGATCTTTCTATCCACTCCTCAAAAATTTGGGTGTTGTACGGACCCTTCCAGTACTGACTCTGCAGGAGGACCTGGGGAGAGGAGGGAGGCAGGGAGAGCTGTGGCTGCATGGGAAAGCTACACCAGGATGATGGATGGATCCTGACACCGGGACCAGGTCCAGCCCTGAGCACCAGAGCAGTGGGACGTGCGAGCCTGCGGCAGGAGGACCAGCAGGAGAGGATGGGTGAGCGCTGGGTTCCCACCTCTGCCTTCCTCCCTGACCTCTTCCTCTTTGTTTTCTTCCTGTTGCTCAGAGCAAGCTGCTGAGTCAGAGCAGCAGGAGCAGGAAATTCTCTGTTAGGAGGGTGAGATCAGAGTGTTGTTCCTGCTAAGCAAAAACAATTTATTTTGCTTTGCTGGCAATTTCAGTGTGGCCAGGAGGCTGGGCAGTGTGCTCAGGCCACCCTGCTAACAGGCTGCTTGTTTTCCTCACACCATCATGATAGCACAGATTGTAAACACAATTACACTGGTTTCACAAATTAAGTATTGCGTGTACTGTAATGAAGTGTGAGTTGGATTATTAAGAACAGGTCATAAGACTTCTTCCACACCCATTTTCACAATAAGTAATTATAATTATTCCATCCCATCCTGAGGACTCCAGTTTTAATTATATTGTAAATTGTTGTGAAATGCTTAATCTAATACAAGAGAAAACACAAGGGGGGAAAAAGAACCAGCTTTTCATCTAGGGATGTTACAATGGTTAACAGGATGCTCTTAGAAGTTTTATTAGCTAAGAAAATGGGACTTTATATTGATGGATAAAGGTTTGAATTTAATTGGTTTTGGCTCTGAAGGCTTACAAAGAGATACTTTCATTGGACTGCAAATGATATTTCCCTTACAATGCAGAGGATGCCTTTTCTCTGTCTAAATGAAAAGCACAGTTCTGTTGCCTTTCTTCACAAATGGTCCTTACAGTTGGAGAGTTTGCATGGTGAGGGCCACAAAAGAGACACCAAAATCTGTTTCTCTAAGAGCCTCTCTTATAGAGCAAAGTCAGGATTTTCCTTCAAAATTTTTAGTGCAAAAAGCAAAAACAACTTCTTAACAGTTTATGGCAACCCTGCTTTGGCAGTACTCATTTTGACCAACAGTACATTTGGTTTGAAATGACACTGTTTTTCCAGATTAATCTCCCTGCTCCTGTGGGTCATGGCAACAGACCCAAAGCCCTTACAATCCACAGTGCCCACATGTGAATTTATATTCTTAAATCAGAGCTAAAGTTATCATCCTGTTTTTCCCTCTCCAAAAGTATTTAGATTAGGTACCCACAATTTTAATGGCTGAAATCAAGACCTGTGCATCTTGCCTTATGTGAATATGTGAAGAGGAACCTGAAGAGCTTCTATTTTAATAGGGAAAAGATTTAGAGTTGGGTTTATTTCTCCCCTCTCAATAGGTTTTGTGGGCTGGGTAACACAAAGCTATTAATAATTTTGCAGGTTACTGGACTTCCTCCACACGAAAAGCATCTTATGCTTTCCCCAGCTTCCCCTTCTGCTCAGAGAGCTGGGCAAGCCATGGTAGCACTGGAGTCAGGGGAGCATGGGGAGCTGCTGAGCTCTCCCAGACCCTCAAAGTGCAGCACATCAAAGGGTCTGGTCCAGGTCTCCTGATTCATGCTCTTGTTCCATGCTCCTTGCATTGAGGCAGATCTTGCTTTGTGCTCACAAAAATGCAGCCTTGTTATTATTTCAGAGTTGTAAGGGGAGGAATGAGCACTTTTCCAAAGGCTATTTCTCAGTTCAGGAAAAAAGGACCGTGAAACACTGCAGTATCTTCCGCTGGTGCCCAAACCAGCACAAACCCTCTTGGGTGAAGAAACTATTGGTGATCTCCTCAAAAAGTGGAAACCCCTGGGGTTGCTCACTCTACCCACCGTGTGCTCTGCTTGAACCCCCAAGGTCTCACTGCGCCTTTTGCAGAGGCGAGGAATGAGCCAATACAGGGAAGAAGGAGCTTTGCATTCTGAGGAGCAGGGAGTAAAACTGGAGGTTGCTTGGTGGGGTCCACCTGCAGATGGCTGGAGCTGCTCGAGCTATTGGCCTCTTTCACACTTCCACTGAGGTGCAGAGCAGGAACTCATCTTGGGTGAAGTCTTTCTGGGCATGAGAAGAAAAGGCTTAACTAATGGACGTAATTAAATAGGGGGTATATTGCCATCTTCATTTCCTGTACCCTGCCCTGGGAGGGTAATAACAGGTTAGGCCATATCAAAATGTTCTTGAATACCTTTAGTGATATGACAACAAAAGTCAACTGCCAAAATTTCTAGAAATTCATGGAGTCAGCAATGTCTCTTGGCATTTGACAGTTCTGGTCTTGCTGTAGCAAGGCTGCTCCTCACAAGCAGTGGTTTGGTAGTACATAGGTGCCATGCCATCTTTCTGAATTCCATTTACTTCCAGAAAGACTGTGAAACCTTCTGTGCCTCTCCAGTAACAATGGTTACATGAGTGATCCCACTCACACAAAATCTCCTTCTGTAAAGAAGGAAAGAGGAATATGGGGTGAACAAAGCTTTTCATGGGCAATGCAGAACAGATGAAAATAGGATTGTCATCTCTAGCAGCACTCTAGTGATAAAATAGGGCTGTGAATAGCATAACTGGTCAGTGAGACAGCTATTATCCACAGAGCACTGTAGACGAGATCATGCTTCTCAAGGGTTGAATTTGTTATGGAAATTGGAATTCATTCCCTAAAGAAATCACATCCCAGAGCAATCCCATTATACATGCATGGCCAGCAGGTGGAAGACAGCAGCCCTTGGCCATGGCAAACATGAGTGTGGTCACTTTAGCTGTTTGCTTGTTCTCCTTCCTCCCATGCCATTTCCCATCACTGTGATGCTGAGGCAGATGTCTGCGTTGCTGTCATGCCCATGGCCAGTAACCCTCAAAGCCAGGCACTGCACAGCAAAATAATGGAGAAACTCTCCTATGGCTGTAAGGCAAACAGTTTGGTGTTTTCTACTCCACTGCTTCATCCTTCGATCACATTATCCCAGCTCAGCAAGCAATACAAAACCAATTTTTAATTCAGGAAAATGGCTGAGACATTTCTTCTGGGTAAAATAAACACAAATGTTGGCTGTAGATTGTCACCAACTCCTACTCATTTTCGTCCTGCTGCACTGGGAATTAGAGTGCAGTTTAATAATACATAAGGACGGGAATGATGCATTGAGGGCTTAAAACTGATTTTAGTCCTCATAGCTTACTTTACCACACAGTAGTGCAGCACTGGGGTGCTGTGTGTTTATGGCTACGTGGGTTGCAGCATGGGTTACAGCAAAGGATGTGCCTCTTTTGGAGTGGAAATGAATGAGTTTATAATTTGATTGGGGTGTTTATGATGTGCAAGTGCCATGCAGGATTGGTACATGTGACACACAGGTCAGAGAAGCAACGTGCCCGAGCTGCAGGGTGTGTGACCCCACTGCCTTTCTCACCCCTCCAGCCCAACTCAGTGGCACTGTTGCACCCTCAGGTTCTCTGACTCTGATAGCAGCAACAAAAATAAAGGTGGATCCTGATTTTTTCCAGGGGGATGGAACCCTGCACTTTGCACTTGTTGCCATGGGGAGGCAAGTGGCCACTCTATATACCTGAATCCCAGGAGAACTCATAAAGAAGCAAGCACAGTAAGTGATTGCTTCTATTAAGATGTCCAAAACTGATTTCCTGCACTGACCACAGCCTAATGAATAATGTTCCCAGCAAAGTTTGAAGGTACAGGTTTGGAATGTGTTGTTGCTACAGATGTCCTCAATGATGTTAAATCCTCTTTTCATCATGTTCCGGTGCTTTTGCATGGAAGCTCTGTATTGCACATGTCCTCACAGCTTTGGCCAGTGCTCACATTCAATTTGCTGCTGCTGCTAAGGGAGCTCATATTGTGATGCTGAAAACTGCATCAACAAGATTGCTACAGCGCCAGGTCTGAAAAGATGCTGCAGAGCTGGAAATAGCTGGGAAGGGAGGCTGGCTGTACAAGCTGGCCACTGCTGCTGACTGCTGCTCCGGGCAGCTGGAAATCAAGGCAGGTTTGACCAAGGGTGTGCTAAAACATTTGGGGCCCTTATGCTCAGGTTTGGGCCAGTCCAGCTGTGATTCCAGGTGTTTTATCTCATAGAAAAGCCACCTGCCAGAATTGGCCAGGTGACTGCCTTGTTTTTCTTTCCTGTGAAGCTCCAAGCTGTGATGGTCTTGTGGAGCACTGGCAGCAGTAAAACATGTGACTGCTGGATCCCTGCCTCCCTCTTGGTGTCTCCCCTTCCCCACATCCCAGTCTGAATGGGTCTCTGGGATGGTGAGTGGAACAAACAGGAGAAGATATCTGTCAAAAATCTATTAAAATAATATTCTTGATAGTTAGTACATTTGCATATGTAATGGCTGAAGTGCTTTCCCTGGATTATGCCATTGCCAATTTGGGAATGGCCATGAGGCATGTCTGCTCGAAGCTATAGTGAGCAATACTGGAAAGTGTTGGGTGGAGCAGGGAGTGGGGCAGCAATTATGTGCACATGGTCATGACACATGTAAACACGATATTAAAAATAGAGCTGAATACTGCCAATATTTCTCTGCCTACCCGTTGGAATTAAAGACAGACATGGGTTTGGCTGGAATCCCTGCCATTTTGTTCATCATTCCTGTGACCATTTCAGTGTGAGAGAAAAATACCTGTAGAAAATGGATAATAAACCCATGTGTGTCAGTATTTAAATGAGAAAGCTTTGTTCCGTGTGGGGTGGGACACTGTTCAACACAGCAGTGGCAGAACAGGATCTCTGAAACCTCCTGCCAAGGATTTGCATCCCTCCCTTTGCTCCTCAAGGAGCAGAGGCTGTTGAGATGCAGTAAGTGAACACAAATCACGCTGGCAAGCACTCAGTGAATCGGGCTCCTGGGGGATTGATTCACACCAGGGGAAGAGTGAAGACCAGCACGGTCACTCCAAAGGAAAGGGGTGCCCTGTATTTTCACCCATTGTCATAAGAAGCGTTTCGTCGCAGAGATGACGTGGGAAAAGTGGGAACCTTTGGACTGAGAATTAGTGAACTGGGACAAAATGTGAAAGAAAATCTAAACCCAGAGACCCTCAGGCTGAAAGGTTGAAACTGATCCTGAATATTCAGAAGAGCTGAAGAGCCGGTAAAATTATTTGAAGGCTTGGAAAACAGTCCTTACTCATGAACACTTCAGTTTGTTTAGTTTATGATGAAAAGAGAGACTGAGAGGTGATGTGATCAAGGTGCAAAGATACTTCCCTAGGGAGACAGCAGTGCATACTAAAAAGGCTCTGTAAGCAATACTGCCTCCTTGTTTGCTTATATTTTCCCATCTGTATGTCAAGTAATATAGCAGGAAGAAAGAGAAGATGGAGCTGGGACAAACTTCCATAAATTCACTTGACTTCAATGTCTGACATGCGATTCCAGCCACCATATTTTGCACATAAGTTGCTATATACCAAGTAGGTGCCCCTCAAGAGTAAAGAGGGGATTCCATTTCACCATCCAAAATTCGGAACCAGATGAGTCTCCTCAAAGCTCTCAACTGCTCACATCCTCTCTTGCCTTCCATGTAGGGAGGGTCTGGACCAAATGTGATGTTCTCCCAAGGTTTGGAGGTAAGGGAAGGCTCCTCCCAGATCTCCTCCAGGTCTCCAGCAGACAAACCAAACCTGTGCTGCTCAGAATGCTGGTGGGAAGTGCATTCTGGAGTGGTTAATGGGGTCATTCTCAGACTTCTGGAAACCTTGAGTGGTTTCTAAAAGTAATAACCTGTTCCGGGAACTAACTTGCTTTGAAGGAAATTAGAGAGGTAGAAAGAAAAAGCAATACAACCTCCAGCTCTCACCTCTGCTCCTTGTCTCTGCCTGAGGGATTAAGCTGTTAAAACCTAATGTGAAACAAATATTTTTCAGGCAAGAGATGGCAAGATAAAAACTTACTTTTCTTATTGCTAGAATTGACAAAACCAAACCAAACCCAACCCCTCCACATTTGCACACACATAAAAGAGAGGAACTTAGTCCTGGCATGAGATATATCATACAAAGTGTTTCTCTTATTAGAAACCAGCATCCACACTGGGAATAAATGGTACAGATTGATAAAGCACATAGCAGGTCAGCCAGGATGGGACCACAGAGGGAGGATGGTTTCTATGGCAATGGAGAACAGCCGTGATGGGAGGTATCATGTGTAGGCGGCAGCGAACGGCAGCTTCGCTCCCAGCAAAAGTGGTTAGTTGCTTTGGAGACAGGTGCGTGCTCCGAAAAAAACACTTCCAAGGGAATAGGATAGAGACAAAAGGCATTGCAGGATAGCAGCTATGCCATGGGCTAGCCAGGCGGTGAACAAATGGGGCGGTATCAAATGTGATGCATTTTGGTCATTACAAATTCTCTGCTGTTCTTGAACACCACAGCCATGAGCACACAGTTCAGAAACAGCACACATCTGGAGGACAGCATCCAGGTGACAGTAGAGAGCGCAGTGAAGAAGTCTACAAATTAAACAGTAAATAAGAACACAGCTGGTGGGAGGAATAAAAATGACATTTCAGAATAAATGTGCATGCCTCACTGAAGTCGCCACTGCAGCAGATCTTAGCACATGAGCTCATCAAGACTCCAGGAACTTCTTGGTCTCCCACAGCACCAGGAGAAGCCCACAAGAAGATACCAGCAGGGAGGTAGTTGGTGGGATGGTCTCTCTCCCCTTCTATACAGTCCCAGGCCAGGAAAACACATAATTGATTATTCAACATGGAGTTTTCTCCTCTACCAAAAGAGGGTAACTTCACATGGTGGAAATTGTTAAAGGTCAGTGCAATCACATAGCTCATAAAGTGGATGAGTCTTGCTTGGTCGACAACACATACAACTGATGCTTGGGGACATGGTGGGACCATGTCTCTTCAAGAGGATCCCCTAGTTTTCCCCCAGTCTGTCCAAACCTGAAGAGATCCTGGCTTGTCTTTTTTTCTGGCTGGGTTGAGGCTAAAGAAGGGACTTTGCCAGGTCCAGACTCGTGAGACCCACCTGAACTGCAGTGTATGGAGACACATGTTTATGGATCCTCCTATCAATGTCTGTATGGCCCTCATGACAGCTTCAGGTGTTACAGAGGTGAAAGTGGTTAATGCTCATGGCATTCACATGAGGTGTGAAATCCTGAAGTTTGCAGAGGCACGGACATAGACAGGAGTGAGGAAGGAGGGCACCTCTGCATCGGCACTGCCTGGCTGGCTGTGGGTGCTGGGACTCACATGGGGCTCAGTGAGGGATGAGCCAGGGGATGCTCCCTGCCAGTGTGGGACAGGGTGGAGCACAACCTGAAGATACCCAAGTGGAGCAGCGTGACCAGATCCCAAGTTCCCCATGCTCCTCAGGGATGCAGGAAGGGAGTGTGGGAGCTGTTCACTGCCCATTCCCAGTCAATGAAGTACTGGCATCCATCAGCAGTGACAACGCTGACACTAATCCAAAGCACCCCCAGTTTCACATCAGTATTGTGTTGCACTCCACCAGCATTAGCACCACTGAAACAGGGATAGATGAGTAACCTCAGGTCCTCCTCCTGACTCACAGGCCTGAACAGCAAGATCAAAGCTAAAGGATTACTAGCTACCCTAATGGGACCAAAAGTTCTTCATCCATACTGGAACATGGAATGCTGATCATATATCTACACTAGCCCATTAGTAGCAGGGCTTTAAGAAGCTGAAAATGGCTTTAAAAAGTAATTATATTTTGAGAACTGCATCTACAAAGTTTATTGTGCTTATGGGAATATAATTCATATCCTTCCACATACTGAATAATATAACATATTTTGCAGAGAAAATTGATAATTTCCTACTGGAAAAGGGGTTGCTTAATAGAAAAATAAAATTTATATAGATTCTTGATTTAACTAATTTAAACTTCTTAGTAAATTTTTGGACCAGTTCTTTGTACATGCAAAGTTATGCTCCTATTTTTTGCCCCCAGAATCATACTGTTTTGCTGCTCAACACCCTTCTTATTGGAAAGGATTTACTAACTGTGCAATAGTAAGACTGAAATGGTGTGTTTGTCCCCCTCCCAGAGCTGCTTCCTGCCCTGCAAAGGACATGGATTTCAATGCACCAAAGTGTCCTCCCTGGCAGGTCCTTGTCCTGAAAAGTAACAAGAAATAAAGTCTTTGAGAATGAAAGTAAATCCTAACTCTGTCTCCTTTCCTATCATTTCAGCCACATTCACTTTATTTCAGAGCCATTTTCTCAGCAAAATTCCTCCCAGATGTGTTGTTGAAGATAGTTAGTGTATCTCTGTAAGCTGCTGACACTTGTTTTTCTCCTTCAGTTACATTGGGATGGAAAAGGATTTTCAAAGTAGCTAGATGCTCTGTTTTGACCATTTTCCTCGAAGTTTTTAAAGTAGCCATTGCAAACGAGTCCTTTCTACAGCAAATTCTCTCACGGTAATCACCTGAGTGTGATACAATCCAGGTGAATTTGTTACAGCATTTACAGGGCAACTTTTTCCCAACACCAACAAGAAGCTTCCTTGGAAAATAAATGTCAAATAATATTACTCATGCTCCTAAAAACTTTTCAAGAGGAAATTAAAGATAAATTCAGCTTTATGAACAGTCATGTCTATTAGTCATTAGTCATTACTGTTTGTGAGTGAGAGTGACTGTGTTTCTGCTTTATGTTGTGTTTTGTGTACACAACCTCTTTCCATTCTCCTTTACAGAAGAGCATGGATTTTTTAACTGAAAATGTGTCTGACGTTTCTGAATCTCAAGAATGAAGTTTTTTTTAACTTCAGTTTAAAACAGAATTTAATGCTGTACAATTCTGCCTAATTCTCATTCCAACTGACTTAAACCACGCTTATTGTCGTGAACTACATGACATCATCTGCAGGTGAAATAATGAGATCAGCCCTGGCTACATGCAATATAAATCCCGAGCTGGCCTTTTCTGGGGGTAGCACAGCAGTAGTAGCAAATACATACCAAAGGAATTTGCAATAAGAAGCATCGTCTAGATTCGGGGTTTTACCCCAAGGAAGATACTTGACATTGCACTGGAATGGGATTAATTAAAGGCCATTTAAAAACTAATTTTCTCTGAGATTTATGGAAATTATTATCCATCAGAGCAAAATGTGCTCCATGAGTACCATAAACACATTCCTGTAGTCAACAGGAGACCATAAGCTACTTGCGATAGAGTGCAAACACTTGAGACAGCTCCATGGCAGCAAGAGCTTGCCCCGGAAAAAAAGAGGAAAGATCCTCCTGCTGTGGCGCCCAGATGAACTCTCCTGCTCACTTCTGAGGCTTCCTTGAAAACCTCCCAGCCACACACTGATGTCCATGGATCCTACTCTGTTCTTGACATTTAACAGGGTCACAGAGTGAACTGATTGATAGAAAGCTCCTTGTTCTGGCCCTGTAATAAGCGTATACTGGTTTAGAGCATTTTTCCACACAGCTGTGCCAAAGTCTTCTAAAAAATGCATGTGCAGGCAGCTCATTCCACAAATCCTATGGCAACCATGGATGGTTGGCTGAATTCAAATGTGCAAGGCATATACATTGAGAAATATTATATTCAAATGGAGAAACCTTTTTAGAAATATTATTCACCCCCCCCTACCAAGAGATCATAGCAATCCAACAAGATCTGACTGCTTTGAATTATTATTCACGTACCATAGAATATGTATTTTTAAAGTAGCATTGTAAATTAATGTTAGCAAAACATAATTTGTAATTTAAATGTAAATCAGAATTGACTAAGAATATAATTAAGCTTTGAATGCCTAGGTAGTATCTACAGACTATTTTGTGCCAGGTTTTTTATTACGATTTTAAAGCATATTATTTGCCCTGAATACCTCAATGCATGTTATCTGTAGATGTGTGCTATAAAAATGTAAACAATAACAGGAGATTAGGTTCCGCACTGATACATTTCTGTGAAACTGAAAACTGCTTTATGCAGAGTTTTGCGGGATTCTTTACCGGGGCATGGAGGCTGACTCAGCCAGGAGGATGTTAGGAATAAACAGTCCCCCCATAACTGGTGCTTTTGCTGCTTGAATTTAATATTTTAACAGAAGTAAAAACCATGATGTTTTTATTTTATCAAACAACACAGTCACGTAGCTCTAAGTAGTACACACATTTATATCAATATTTGCTTCAGTGCAAGGTAATTGTAAGTACATATAGAATATATCTATCAGTCTATCCTCTTATTGAAATTACCATGTGGTTGCATAAATGTTTTGGTACTGGCCAAGCTGTTGTGCAGAGTTATCACCGCTCGCCCGGCCCACTGCTACCCCCTCAGCACAGGTATTTCCCCACTGATGCAACCACCTGTGCTGTAATGTGGGACCACAGATATTAGTGAAATTATCTCAGTTAAAATAAAGACACAAACCCATGTAGATACACCAGTAGAGACAACTACCTGTGAGGCTGAAATGTAATTCAAATTTTAGAGTAATAAAAATATTTTGTTACAGAAACAGATGCTTTGTAGTGACAAGCAATGGCTGTTGGACTGCTTGCTCCTGAGTATCAAATACATAGATCTCTTCTTGTTCTTCAGTAAACAACTATACAGATTTTGAAAGCAGAAGAGCACAAAGAGAAAGGGGCACAGGAAGGACAGGCAAAGGCTTTGAGGACCAAGTGTAGACTGCATGTGATGGGTAAAGTGTAGACTGCGTGTGATCCCAGCTGGGCGCCAGGTGCCCACCAAAGCTGCTCTATCACTGCCCTTCTCAGCTGGGCAAAGAGAACAAAAGGCTCATGAGTTGAGATAAAGGCAGGGAGAAATCACTTGCTAATGATGATCATGGCAAAAGAGACTTCACTTGGAGAAATTAGTTTAATTTATAACCAATCAAATCAGCTTAGAGTAGCTAGACGTAAAACCAAATCCTAAAAAAATCTTCCCCTCCACCTGTCCCTTCTTTCTGGGCTCAGCTTTACTCCCTAATTCCCTTCCCTCCTCCCCTCGATGCTGCAGAGGGATGGGGAATGGAGGCTACAGTTAGTTCATCACACCTTATCTCTGCTGCTCCTTATTCTTCAGGGGGAGGACTCCTCACTCTTCACCTGCTCCAGCATGGGGTCCAACCCTCTTTGACAGGCAGAAGTGAAATTACTACTGACAGATAAAATTAAGATTTTAATAATTACCTGAGCTCTTTGCACAGACCCAGCAGGAGAACATCCTACGATGTGCAGTGTGTCAGCCACTTATCTTGAAGTAAATGAAAGCTGAGGCTTTGCAGCATTGGAAAGATGTTCAGCAACTTTCAGCATTAGGCTTAAAAGTGTTTTCTTAGCATCAAGAGTTCAGTGGGAAGTTCACATTGTATGAGTGAGGACAGACAAATAGTATTCAGATTGTAAGTGATGTTCAACATTGGTGGAAATTAGTTGGGGGCGAAAACAGAAAGGGAACAAAATATTATAGAAGATTAAGAGGTGAGTTAAGATGATGGCTTCTCTCTTCCCACACATAGGTACTGATTTCACACCCTTTCAAAGTTTGTATTTGACTGCATGCTCACGGAGCCTTTCAGCATTGCTTTGGTGTCTGTTCAGTAAAGAAATGGTCCAAACTTTGCACGTGGATGAGCTCTAAGTATGGCTCTTGTGTTCTGTAAGGTTGTCCAAGCGCAACCTGGATTGTCTAGTCTTTGATGTAAAGAAATCAGGTCCTGTTCCAAGGGAAATGTCATCTGCTTTGAAAATTATAAAACAATGATTTTGGTTAAGAAATTCTGAGGCTGCAGGGGTGACCGAAGATTGAGTGGGGCTGTACAGCCAAGGGACACTGGAGAGAAGGTCTCCCATGTTGACTACCATTTCTTCTTCCTTGAGGAAGGGTTGTGAGATGTCTCCAGACCAATATCCATCTGCCACTTTGTGGCACCTGCTTGTCTTATCTCCTCTGGAGTCAGATATGCTGGCTGAAAAGCCATCTAAGGTTGCCTGCTTCTGTTATTTTGCCTGGTGATTTAGGGTTATGAGCCTCAGACTTGAGTTTCTGCAGTTGCTTCAAGAAAACCTTTTTAGACTGATGTGGGATTTGCTAAAGATGTTCCCCAAGCTTTGTGATTTTGCAGAATTAGCATCTCATGGAAAGGTGGGTTAGTTGCAGTGTTTGTGTGTCTCTACTCCAAGATGCTGCTCAAAGTAGTAAAGCAAGTCACCCATCACCTTTCCTAGCTGATCTAGAAACCTCCATGCACAGAGACTCCTCTCTGACAGATGCCTGTCCCAGATCTATACTACGCTCCTGGAAAAAGAGGTTTCCTTCTGTCCAGTCCAAGCCTTCTCAGTGGCCTGTCTAACAAGGTGACAGCTGCCATGGCTTGAGGAAGGTTAATGCCACTGGCCTCTCTGAGACAGATGTCTGTTGCCTGGTGTATGATCTCCTTCAGCCATCATTGAGGAAGAGGAGTTCATAGAATTGGAGAATGGTTTGGGTTGGAAGGGACCTTATAGATCATTCAGTTCCAATCCCCTTGACATGAGCAGGGACACCTTCCACAAGACCAGGTTGCTCAGAGCCCTACACAGTCTGGCCTTGAACACTTCCAGGGATGGGGCAGTCACAGCTTCTCTGGAGAACCTGTTCCAGTGCCTCACCATCCTTACCATAAATATTTCTTCCTAATATCTAATCTAAATCTACCTTCTTTCAGTCTAAAGCCATTCCCCCTCATCCTATCGCTACATGTCCTTGTAAACAGTCCCTCCACAGTTTCCTGTAGCCCCCCTTTAGGTACTGGAAGATCACTCCAGAGCCTTCTCTTCCTCAGGCTGGACAACCCCAACTCTTTGGCCTGTTTTCATAAGAGAGATTCTCTGGCCCTCAGAACATATTTGTGGCCTCCTCTGGACTCAGTCCAACAGGTCGATGGAGCTGGGGGGTCCCAGAGCTGGATGCAGTATGCCAGGTGGGGTCTTACGAGAGTGGAGTAGAGGGGCAGAATCACCGGCCTTGATCTGTGGGTTGACCTTCCTCCAAGATAACCCATCTGTGGCTACTCATGGCCTCATCAGGTACAAGCTGTCTTCATCAAATCTTCTGGTTAGTAATTGCTTTCCCACAGGTTTCAACAAATTGCAGCACATCTTGTAATTTCTAAGGGGTTGTGACTTTGTGATCTTCCCTCCTCAGAAAAACTGGTGATTAGTTATATTTCTCTTGAAAACTTACAAGTGTAGGTGGATGCTCATCCAAATAGCAGAGGGTATTGAAGAAAGGGTAGCGCACCAGAAGCCTGATTTCTTTTTTCCAGTGAAAATTTTAAAGAAATCGACATAGTACACAGTATCTAAATATAGATGTCACTTATTTGAATGCATAAAGTGTTATTGTTTATATGCAGGAATATTTATATGCAAATTCTAAAAAATTCATCACCCTAACAATCTCATCAGCTTATCTTATAACCTTAATTTAGGCCTACACACCTCCAAATAGTTTGTTTTCCTGCTGAAACTATCCTCCACACTTTGCTACTCATAGTCCTCTACCAGCCCTGACTTTCGAGAACTCAGCTAGGAAGTTGCAGGGACTGGAAATGCTATTGCTGCTTTTCTGTAGCTTCAAGAAACAGTGACTGAGAGGCACTAGCCACACCACTGACTCTGTACTGTAACTCAGCACACATCCAGCTCAGAGGCTGAGATCAGAAAAAAGCTGGCAAGCTTTCAGCTAACAGGGCAAGAGCAGGGAGAGGAGAGAACACCGGAGCACTTCAAATGCTTTTCCAACTAAAACCTCTTCTTCTTTTCCATCTAAAACCTTTTCTTCTTTTCCACCTAAAACCTCTCCTTTCCCTTGTGCTTCGTTATTCTGTTTTTCCCTTTTTAGTGTCACTGAGTTGAAGAAGGTGGCGTAGAGGCAGAAAGAAAAATATTTTTTTCACTTCAATGAAACATGTGATAAGAACTTTGTATCTCCACCCGATATAATCGCCATTGCGCAGGTCCTGCCATAAGGAAAAAGTGTAGGGGAGGTACTTCTAAGGTTTCCTCATACAGCAGACACCGTCAGAACAAAATACAACTTTGATATACCTGCTGAAACTCTTCCAGAGAAGAATCCAGCCCTGGAAGGGAGAGAGGCAGTGTGCTGCAAGGCAATCTATTATATCTGTTCTTTATCATAGTCATTTATTTGTGCACCCTGACTCCTCTGGAGACAAACAGAAAGGATTCATCTCAACAAAACAACTCTGAGAGCCACAAAGAAGGAAGAAGGGAGTAGTTGGGATAAGTAAAATGACACTCAGCAACACTCACATATTGTTTTCTCTCTGGCTCCTAGGGAGTTAAACTGTGGATGCACTGAACTAGTTTGTAATTGAACTGTGTCTTGAGGATGAATGTGCTCATGTGCATTGGTCCCTTCTCACAGAACATGGGCTATAGGCTGGAGATCGTGGGCATCTTCATATGTGGGACCTGTGGCTGGCAGTGCACCAGCAAACTGGAGTATTCAACTTTGTTAACTCCTTTCACCTGTGAGTAGTATTTTTCTCACTGGGAAGGAAGGCAGCCTGTCTGACCCATTCAGCCTTCTCAAGTTTGGACACCACCTGGTGCAGAAACACAAGGAGAAGGAAAAAAGGCTGAATGGACAGGAAAAGCTTAGTAGCACACAGAGTTTTGGCACAGAAAAACACCTTCATTCAAGAACAGTACCTTCTCCTTCTTTATTACTGTATGACCTTTCACAGCCTCATTTCCAATGGGGTCATGGTTTCTCCTTTTCAGCTGGTATGGGGTATCAGATCCTTAGTGGGGGCAGAGATGCCCAGCAAAACTCAACAAAACAAAATATTGCTTTGTTGAAATGTGCTCCAGTCAGACATACCAGGGATGGGAAGGTGGCCCAGGGGAACGGTGTTTTCTGGGAGAGCTTCCCCATTTGGGGCCATTTTTCTGATGAGCAGAAATTGTCCAGAGGGAAAATCAGCCACCGTACTGCCACATCAGTCATCTCTAGCTTAGTTTTTAAGTGCTAAAAGTATTCTTGATGCAGTAGAAGAACACCAACTGAGTTCTTCCACAAGCCATGGAGGGGAAACAGAGAAGATATGGCCAACTTCCTGCAGGAGGAATCACAACTAATTAAAAAGTGCGATTTATGCCAGAGGTGCACATAACAATCCCACTGACGGAAAGGTTCTCAGCGAGGTGTGATTGAAGGCAGAGATGCCCCACAGATTTCCAAAGGACATGGGCCCTATTGCTCTTGGTCTGCAGTGGAAGAGAAGTAAAGTGGAGGGTCTTGTGATGATCCCAATAAGAGTGGGCTGACATCAGATTGGACACTGTATAACCAAGGTCAAAGACATCACAGTGTGGGGGATAGAAAATCTCCAAGTTTTGTCTCTGCTAGAATGACATCAAATACCCAATTTATAATAACCTGACACAATTTGCATTTACTCTGTTTTTAACAGTCATAAATAAATTGCTAACAAATATGTATAATATCATATTGATTAATAATAATAAATAATAATTCATAAATAGTCAAAATAATATTCCACAAGGATCACCAATGAGTTAAACACTTTCATACACTGTGTGAAAGAAGACTGAGCTATTCCATGGAAAACAGTGCATATTTTGGGGTGGAAACACTTTTTGGTCTGTTCTACTTCATCTCTAAATGGTGTTAGAAAAACAGTGAAAGGTGAAATTATTGAGGGGGAAGAGAATTTCTGCATGCAGACAGTGACTGTAATGCTTAGGTTCAGTTTACTTAATAGCCAGAAGGAAGAGAGGGACTGTTAAATGGATTTCAAAATTACGCTGATCAGAGAGAAAGGAAATTGCATGTTGCCATCACTACTGAAGGAGCCAGGTCACTTTCAAACAGACTGAAGCCATAAAACCCATTTTCTACGAGTTTTATCCATAGTGGTGATATTTTGAGCAAACCCATTTAGTTAATGATAACTTCGCTTTTTTTTTTATCCCAAAATTGCAGTGAGGATAAGTGAAATTCAAAACCCTGCACTGAGTCCTAAGCCCCTCTGGGGTATATCTCTATTTCATCTTGAGATTAGCAGCGGTGTGGCCACACAGACACTGGAATAAGAAACTAATACAGCTGAAAGTTAAAACTAACAGATTTTGGCTGGAAGTTACTATTGTTTAAGCAGCTGTGGCCACAGTAGTTGTGAAACCAAGAAGCTAATGGAAATATTAAATTCCTAATTATACCTTTTCTTAGAAGTTTGCATATGGATATCTGATAACTTCACAGCAAATCGTTAGGGCCCTGAGACAGGTATTTAAATGGAATATAACATGGAGATGGGGAATGAACTGTGCTTAGAAATACACACTGCTCAGGCTCTCTGAGGATATTCCTGGTTTCTTTTTCTTCCTCAATTGCACAATTTCAAATAGTCCCTATTCCTGCTGTGCATACAGTGTGCAATAATATACCTCCATAACAAGCAGCACTTGCAGTGCTTGACATCTTCAAAGGTCTCTACAAACCTTAGCTAATTAATCTGTTTCAACACCCCTGTGGGCTAAGCATAATTATTCTGAAGAAGCTGAAACAGAGAGGTTAAATGAGTTACTGCAGGCCACAGAAATTGAGGGGCAGAGGAGGGCTGGGAACACTGCTGCTGCCACGCTCCGACCCCATACCTCTCCTCTTCATGCCCTTACAGGCCACAGACACTCAAATATATGTAAGACTGACAAAAAATAAGCAAAATGCACAACATTGTTAAGGTTTCTACATGGCATTTATTTGGACCGACCTGCCATTAATGATAGTTTTGTCTCCTGGAAGCAAGGTGACCCTAAAGTCACATACTGCATAAAGTCACACATTGCATAAAGTCACATCCCACTGCTCGATACCATCATTAATATTGCACATGGGAATCAGGACATTAAGCCTCAGAGCTCAAACCAAACTTAAAATCCAGCATCCTGATTTGGATTTGGTGTGTGCGTTTGCAGTATTAGATAAAGTTTGAGCCTATTTCCAAAGCTTTCCAGGGGGCGTTTTGCAGCATCTTTCTCAAAGCATGCCCATGCCTCTACAGATATATATCTGCTGTGTTTATGAAAAGTTGAGGTTTGATTATTTTTAGCCCAAATTTTTTGATTAATGTCGATATAAAAATTCAAGATCATGTTTTGTAGCACATACCTTTTTCTTTTGGTGAATTGCTGTTTCAGAAGAACAAGATATAAGACTTATTATCCATATGTTTTTAACATAATGTTTGGAATTTTCCAGTCTGAATGATTTTATCTATACTTTGTCTTCATATTTACGTTTAAGTAAATGCTTCAAAGAACTGCTTTGCACTGACGTTTTTCACAACCATGGATGTATTCTGAGGTGCATTTCTGAACTGCCTGAAGCAACTCCCCCTTTGTGGAAGGCAGATCTGCCCTGGTGACCTCAGCAATGCAGATGAGATCCACATGTCACAGCTCCAGCATGTTTTCAAGCCCGTGCTTATACATCATCCAGTACCCTGATTTTCAAGGGTGCTTCATGCCTTGCCATCAGAAAGTCAAGGGTGCTCAGCTCCTGCAGCAAATAAGCACAAAACTGTACAACAAAAGTGTAATTAGTGAATGAGTCATTAATTCTCATTATTCTGCAGCAGAATCAGAGCTGTTCCATCAGGGGGTAGCAGGTAGCTCTAACTGACTGTTAGCAATGTAAAAAACATCCATCACAGTCATTTCACTCCCTCGGGAGAGCATCAAGGAAAGAAAGACAAGGATGCTGGAGCAGATGAGCTCTGTAAGGCTCTCCTTCTGCAAAGCACTGCAATATGGGCATTTTGGTCACGCTAACTTCAGCAGGCAGGGAAAAAAGCATGGCCTTAGATATTCAGCATCAGCAAAATGCCAATAAGATAACCAGGCCTAAGGGAAGAAAACCCCAAGTTTCTTTAACTTATTACATGTATAATCCCCTGCTGCCTTTTGGTTGTGACTGTGGTCACACACCAGGCCTATAGTGTTGTAATCCTGTGGGTTTTAATGGAGTTGGTCCTCATCCACCATGGGTGAGGTCAGGGTTAGCCCATGAATGGAACTCTGTGCCACCACCAGAACTTTTGCATATGGTTTCATAATCAGTTCTTTATTAATTCCTGCTTCAAGGAGCCTAGTTTAAAATAAAATGATTCTTCTTTTTCTAGCGCAGCACATTGAATATCAGAAGGGCAAGAGGTGGTTTTCTGCTTGATGCCTGGTACTAAGAGCTGATCCAGCCCACATGCTGGCTCTTGTCATCTTCAAAGTCTTCAAAAATTTTTAGAAAATACCGTAACAAAATCACTCCTGTTGGTTAAGATACACATACACTGTGGGAAACCAAATTAATCCTTAGAGTTACTTTGGCCTTGTCAGTGGATTAATTCCCGCAATAACTTTAGTCTATTACTTTTGCTTTCATTTTCTATTAAACGTTTGTAAAAAAAGATCAACAGGGAAAAAATCATGCACAGATAAAGCAGACACAGAAGTAGAGCTAAGAATAACCCAGAGAACTGCTCTCACTGGACAGTATAAATATTCCTTTCAGGTTAAAAATATTTCTTTGAGGATACAGAGCCCTTAAACACCAGAATAGATTTCGGACAATGACACTTCCTCACAACTAAGGGAGTAACATGTTTTTGCCAGTAAAGGATATGTTCTGCTTTGCAAAGGAAACTCTTGTTGGCTAAGTTCACCATGAAAACTCCAGGTCTGACTATAAAAAGACCACCTTATCTCCTGACAAATATCCTTATGCTGGGAATAGCAAAAAACTAAGAGCAGCTGCTGTGAACCCCAAGCACAGGGGTAGCAGCTGATGTGGAGCAACCATGTGGACAGCCTGGATAAAGCTGGTCTGCCTAGAAACCAGCACTGATTACCCAGACATCTCCATGTCAATAATAGAGCCAGGCTAAAACTAGCTTTAGTGTCCCTCTGCCCAAATCCCCCATCCCAAAAGTGACCAATGCAATTCCTTTCCATTTCTGGGACAAACATGAATGGCCAGACATAAGAAAAAGGCCCAGACTTTCCAGCTTCAAAGGAATGTCTGACCCAGCGGTTTCTCACGTTGCTGCCTTGGTCAGTGGCTGTCTGAGGCTGCTTTGTGTGGGGTGGTGGCAGAGCAGTTGTGTGAGGGGATGAGCTGTGTGCTGGAGGTGCCCTGATTTCCTTGGATCCATTTACAGAGACTTCAAGGTTGCTGTTTGCTCCTGGCACAGCTGCCTGCTTTGATGGATCTTTAGCACTGACATTTTCAATTGCCCCAAAGGGGCAAATATAGAATTATATAACATAAATATAATAATATTGATAATAATACAATAATAACCAATAATACATACATATGTAACATAAATGATCGAATACACTTGCTGATGATGGATGAAGAGGACCAATGTGGTCACTAGAATATTTACAAAGAATCCTTTTACACATGTAGTAGTTTCCAGGTCTAATTATGAGCTCTGTCCTGCTGTCTCTGTCAGACTGAGCACTATTGCGGTACTGTGGGTGACAGACTGATGGCTGATGGCTACACACACCACTAAAATGAGCACAGGTTAGGGAAAGGCCAGTCCAAATAATCAGCAACCAGAGAAACTCGTGATAAGAGTAATCAAAAATAATTTACCGTTTTTCCTGTGTAAACACAACTACCATACTGACTTACAGCAACCAAAGGCAGCTTTACACAGGTTTCATCTTTCTTCTCTACCAGTAGAGAATTTACACTGCAAATAGCCATGATTTTACTTCTTATTGCACTAGATGCTGCCACAACATCTCTGGATAACCTGAACAGTGTCAGGATGACTAGCAGGGCTAGCTGGTCTCCATCACTGCACAGTGAAAAAAGAAGCAGCATTTAGAAAGAGGGAGACCTGTACTCCACAGTTCCCTGCACTACTAAGCAGACAGATATATTGTAACTCTTGTTTTCATATTTCAGAAAATCCAGAAGAAAAGATGCATTTTTCTTCTCTAAATTAAAAAAAAAAAAAACAACCAAACTATCCCAAACAAAAAACAACCAAATTATTTGCAAGTGTTCAGGAGTGTTGAAAATTATTTTGGAAATTGCTCTAGGCTAATTTTGTAAACCACAACAGAGCTGTAGTGGGTAGAAACACACTTTCATCTTATTTATTTCTCTCCATCTTTAAATGCTGGGTTTGTTAGGATAAGTTTCTCTTTCGAATTTGCTCAGCATGACATACACTTTCTTGGTTATGAAGTGTCTGGCCACACAAGAACAGACACAGACATGCCCAATGTGCTTATGATCTTCCTGTCCCGTATTAACGTGCCAAATTTGGCTTCGCTTTTCTGCCAAGCTTTTCCCTTCCAGTGGTGTAAAAATCAACAGGGCTGATTTTCCCTACACCTGGGACTGAGTTTTTTTGTGTGCCTGTAGCAAGATGAGTAAATTCATGTCAAAATCAGGAGGGTTGTGCTGCAATGTGCTGTATGCAGCACAGAGGCTGCTGGGCAGATGGAATGAGACACCTGTGCTTGACTGGGCTGAAGCATATATTGGTCGTTGGCATCTCTGAAAACAGGTGAAACTCCACACAGCTTTTGGTCTCTAATCTCAGCAACTCCCTCTGTTGTTACCACCTTCAACATCTCCTCCTATGCCAAAGAAGTACAAGCAGGGACCTGTCACAGGGACTTGTGTACCTTTGAGGTCTCAATCACTGTACTTTTTTGTGATCAAAAGTGGCCAGCAGGTTTAGAAACTCCAGCGTTTTCCCCCTTCTCCTGATCATCTTCCAGGCTTAGAGAACTTCCGGGAATTTCTCTTGGTTTCTGCCTGCAGCAGAGTGTGCATGCCCCGGCTGTCTCTGTGCACGCTGCAGAGATGAGCACCTCCAGAGGGAGCATTCGCCCCATCTTTAAACACCATCCACACAAGGGCAGGAATCTCCTTTCACAGCTTTAGCTGGTGAAAAACACACGAATTGCTCTCACCCGAGCTTATAAGTGCCAGTGCTCTGGTTGGCTTTTTGCATGTCAGAATGTGTAGAATTGGGGGTGAGAAATAGCTCTTTCCATACTGCCAGGAGGTGAAGCAGTCCAGGAGGGACTGTAGATACCTGGATGCATTTACAGGCGAGTGACAGGAGCACAGTCCCTGCTCACCAGTGACAGATTTCTCACTGTATAATACATGAGTGGAGTTTTGAACAGTAACCAGGTCCTGAGGTGGAGTGTTAAACACTTGATATTTGGTTGTGTTGTGTAGCTGCAGAAGCACGTGCAGACTTGGGAAGATTTGCAGGTCCAAGAGGCAAAGGAATCGCTCCACAGGAGGTATGGAGGTGGTCCACATCATTTCTTGGCATTGTGGGGTGACCTGCAGCTGGGTTGCAGATAACCAGAACCCCGGGAGGTACCAGCAGGAGGGGCAGAGCAGTTCTGCCATATGTAAAAGTACTTCCCCCTCAACTGGCACTTGTTTGTATGTGGTGCTCACTTAGTCCCTCATAGCAGTGACACACTGTTAAGTTTATAGTGATGCCTTACAGTGTTATAAAACATGAACTTCAGCTTCTCACTTTAGATTGATTTAGGTTCCAGGTATTTTGTACTTTATGGAAAGTACATCAGGAAATTGTGATTCATTATTCTACCGTTTGGTCTCCAGCTGATATTGTATCTTATTTTTGTATGTTTATATATGGGGGAAAAAAGGAGGACAAGACTGAGATTGAGTTTTTCTGCAGCAGGTGAGCTGGGATTCTGCAATCCTCTTTTCAGCAAATTAAATTTAACTAGTGCAATGGCAGGAGCATTCACTCCAAAAAGAAAAGGAAGTTCAATGTTATGCAGTAAATCATCCTTTGCTTTTCAATAATTGGGATCATATGTCTAGAAGAAGAAAAACCCAAACTTTTATTGGTTTTCCCAAATGCATAAGGAAATTGTGCCATGCTTTTAAATGTAAAAGGGAATTGTGCCATGCTTTTAAATGTAAAAGGGAAAATATAAGATTTTTGGACTGTTTTGTTTCAAAAAGGAGGAAAGACTTAATAAAACCTGAACGCCTTCAAGTTTGGTGATACACAATTAGTTCTACATCACTGAACTCCTTGATTAAACAAGACAGAAAATCTAAAGAAAGCCTTTTCCTGTGTAGCATTTATAACTCTGCTCAACATTCGCTCTTCAGGGATATCTACAAAATGTGAGACCATGTTAACTGTCAAACAGGTATGAAACAAATGTGTAAAATCTTCTGGAAGTACACAGGCTAAAACTGAGTAATTGTGACACCTTCTAATCTGCCCTGACTTTGTCCGTTCCCTGTTATCCCTCACCTCTTTGGCTCAGGCAAGAATTTACTCTGTGGTACCTGTGGTGGTTTCTCCGGCTACTCTAGGAAAGGCTTGCAGGTCTGGGAATGTCAGATCTCTGGCTGCATTTATTTGAGAAGTAGCTAAAAGTAATGAACAAAGTAGCCAAATTCTGAAGGATCTTTCTTGGATCCAGAAAGAATTTTCAAGCTGGATCCTGCAATCCCCATGCAGGGTCCACAAAAGAGAAATCCACTGAAAATCCAAACACTAGAGTTCACTGATAATTTTATTCTGGGGCATGAAGTTGAATTCCTGCAAACTGAGGGTGATGGTAGCTGCTAAAGGTCTCATTTTGGCCAGAAATTTTGGGGGCAGGAGAGGCAGAAGAGCTGGGCAGGGAGTGCTCAGGGGGAGCTTGATTCTTTGTAGGAAGAGTGGGCATGGAGGAGGGTGATGTGCGGTACGAAGTGAAGAGCAAAAGTGAAGACCAGAACCAAAGATGTCTCCAGGCACAGAGGAAGGCAGCAGGGTGTAGGGCTGGGGTCAGCACAATGAGCTTCTGTTCCCATAAGAAAGGGGGAGTGGGATGACACAGGGCATCCCCATCACTCAAAGCTTCTACTGAAAAGAAGCTGGGGGCAGTGGGGCCATCTATTTTCTTTTCTCTTTTCTTTTCTTTTCTTTTCTTTCCTTCCTTCCTTCCTTCCTTCCCTCCTTCCCTCCTTCCCTCCTTCCCTCCTTCCCTCCTTCCCTCCTTCCCTCCTTCCCTCCTTCCCTCCTTCCCTCCTTCCCTCCTTCCCTCCTTCCCTCCTTCCCTCCTTCCCTCCTTCCCTCCTTCCCTCCTTCCCTCCTTCCCTCCTTCCCTCCTTCCCTCCTTCCCTCCTTCCCTCCTTCCCTCCTTCCCTCCTTCCCTCCTTCCCTCCTTCCCTCCTTCCCTCCTTCCCTCCTTCCCTCCTTCCCTCCTTCCCTCCTTCCCTCCTTCCCTCCTTCCCTCCTTCCCTCCTTCCCTCCTTCCCTCCTTCCCTCCTTCCCTCCTTCCCTCCTTCCCTCCTTCCCTCCTTCCCTCCTTCCCTCCTTCCCTCCTTCCCTCCTTCCCTCCTTCCCTCCTTCCCTCCTTCCCTCCTTCCCTCCTTCCCTCCTTCCCTCCTTCCCTCCTTCCCTCCTTCCCTCCTTCCCTCCTTCCCTCCTTCCTTCCTGCCTGCCTTCCTGCCTTCCAGCCTTCCTCCCTTCCTGCCTTCCTCCCTCCCTTCCTCCCTTCATCCCTTCCTCCCTTCCTTCCAGGGGAGGCTGTGAGACCCATCTCTTCCCCTCCAACAGAACTACAAGGTGCTTTCCTGGGCTCAGTGTATGTTCAGGAACCCCTGGCATGAATCCCCTCTTTGTCAGACCACATTTGCCAAGAGACTTCCATGCAAGAGATGGGCACCTGCACAGGGCAGCATCACATCTCTTGTAATAGCTCTATGAAACTCTTTGGGAGAAAAGCATTAAAACATCCCTGGGGTGCTGCCACAGAAGTAACAGCACTCCCTCCCTTCCTTTTCTCATTGTCTGTCCATTCCCAGAAACCTTCCTTGATATCATAAAAAAAAGATAGGTTCTCCTTATGGTTTCTGATTATGTTTTATAATTTAATCAGAAGTAATATCCTTCTCCTAATAGAATCTCTTATAACAGGCTTGTTCAAAAGTATCAACCCCAGAAATGTTCTACAGAAATTACTATAAAAATTCTGTGGCTGCTTCAACTAATTTTTAAAGAAATCTTGAAGTTCCCCTGGAGTTGGCACTTCCAGAGATTTATGGAAAAATAATCATGATCTTGTAATTGAATCATACATGCTCATGAAACCCTTGGTTCTGCCTCTACAAATGGTGCAATTCTGGCAACTTGGGTGGAAGCAAGCAGGATATTCCTTACAGCAGGGTAGGGCCAGGAAATATGTAACTTTGGAAATTTATCAATAAACCTAAATTTTTACAGAAACTGGTTATGATCATGTTGGCTTTTTTTTTTTTTTTTAATCCCATCCTAATTCATTAGAAAATACTGATTTCTCCGCAGATTTGACCACATGTCCACTGCACAGACACCATGTAAGTAAATTATAACCTACTTTCCCATCAACTCTGCTTCTACTTAGATTACTTCTTTCTCACCCATGCTGCATGCAATAATTTTCAAAACAAAGTGAATAAACTAGCATAAGCATTTAAGTGTTTTTCCACTGATTCCCATACTTAAATTAAACATGCAAATGCAAACATTAAAAGGAATGACTTATTCATGTTCTTAGGCAAAGCATACATATTAAATTAATGTATGTGTATCAAAGAAGACACTAAGTGCTGACTCTTGGAAAGCCTGTGTAAGAAACTGTACTACAGACAGTTTAATATTTTTTATTGCTTAATATGAAACTTAGAAAGACTGACTGTATTGATTCTATATTAAATATTTGTCAATATATTCTCAGAGCAACCTTCTCTTTTCCGAATATATATTTAATGAAGCATTATTATACTCTTAAAGATTTTAAGAGTATATGTCACATTAACAACTATACATGGGAACAACTTTGATGAAGCCTGTCAGATGGGGAAGTTACCAGTAATACAAAGCAGCTATGTAGGATTGCATGTACAAAGCTCCAGCAATACAGAAAAATGTATTTTTAAGAATGACAGAGATTGGGTTTAATTTTTGCCTTTTCTTTGAATCATGTTTTTATTTGTTGCTCTGGTGCAAATTCCATGTAAATGCATTTTTAGATCTCTTTATGCCACGACAGAAAACTGGGAGAGGAAATCATCCAGTGATGTTTTTTGTGAAGTTACTTCTTCTGCCTGCCAAAGAGGTGAAGGCTTAAGTGATCTGCAGTTTAAGTCTCAGAGTTCCTAGCAAGAAAAGGTGAAAGCTTGTCAAGCTTACAAAACCAACAAATAGCTCAAGGACAGAGCTGGAAAGGATGGTTTTGACACATTCAATTACTGGAAAGCTTTCACAGGAGGAAAATTGTCTTCAGTGGCTGAACTGCCTTTGTACATGGAGAATCAAAGTGTCAAGGTTAAGGCTGGAACAGACCCAAGTTATCTCACCCAGGTTAAGAGGTAGGAAATGCAAAATGGAGTAAGTGAATAGAAAGGAAAAAACCAACATAGCTGAGATAGGAATCTGCAAAGCAAGGAGAAAACACAAAGTTGTATTCACAAGATGGGTGGCCAGGTAAGCAAAAGGTAGTGGAACAGCTTCACTTGCAAGGAAATTGAGACAGGTTGGGATGCAAGAGCTGATTGCTTGGACACTGCACAATGAGCCCATGCAGCGAGATGCAGGAGCCAAATCTTCTCGTGCAGGACCTGAAACCAGGCATTTACGACATGGTGGGAAGCTCCTGGCTGGAGTACAGCATTAAGAGCAAGGCAGAACTCAGGACACACAGGCAGGGAGGTAGGGGTGACAGAAATGCACTGTACATTACTGTTGTGGTACTGTGTAGAGAAGGAAAGGCATGATACAATAAAATTAATCAAGGTCTATTGCCTTCTTGAAAAGTACTATAAATCTTGATGTTACTACAGCAGTAGCACAGATCCACTAAAGACCCTCTAGATAAAATGTGCCTGTGGTTATGGGACAGTGGAATAGTATTAGACAGTCAACAGAACCTGTGGGAGACCTCCTGCTCCTGGAGATAGATCAGAGGAGAATTATATCAGTAATAAAACTGAGGCTACAGGTGATGACAGAGCTCCATTCTGCCTCATTCTGGACCGCTGACAGACATTTTTAAGAACATATTTATTGAGCATTCAGGAGGTAGTGCTAATTCAAACATAGCAAGGATGTTACAGAAGAGGTGGTTGTAGAAAATAGCCCTGATCAAGCAGATCACAGAGCTTTCTGATTAAACTGAATGTAAAGATAAAAAAACCTGTGCTTTTCTGCTTTCTTGTGCTTGGCTTTTTTAGTCTCAAAGGAGTGAAGGAACTTTGAGACTTGGCCGCAAAGGAGACTCTTGAAGTCAAAGATATGTAACTGAGTCTGCATTTATAAGGAGAAAAGGCTCCCGAAGAACTCCAGACCCAGCTGGTGACAATCCAGCTAGAAAGGATATGAGGAATAGGCAAAGAGCCTACAAGAAATGGAAAAAAAAGGGCTGACTAACATGGAAAATTGTATCTTATAGGTCAGAAAGTGTGGGGAGAAAGTGAGATCTGTCAAGTGCTGGGCTGTGTTACACCTTGCAAAGGAAATTAAAAACACGTTGTAAAATGTTCTTTAGCCATATAAACAAATAGAGAGCAAAAAGAGGAATTTGAGGCTGTTATGCAGTCTCCAAGATTGGGGGTTGGGGTAAAAGATAACCTAAGCATGAGGCAAAAACAAAATGAAAACTTTGCTTCAGTTTTCAGTCAGCACAGTGACACACCAAGATGGTGTGACTCAGGTGAATGAGAGAGCATCTGGAGCAGAAAAACATCTAAGGACTTAATATTTGCAGACAAAGACAGCAGTCCCATCTCTATCCAAAACCCTGAAAGAACCAACACAGGAATCTGCAGAAACTAGTAAATTGATACGTTATCTCAGGAAAGGATGTTGAGAGAAAAACAAGAGTATCTTCTATATTTTAGAAAGCATGAAAATTTAGATCTAGCTAAACACCGTTAGTTTCATTTCAACAGTTGTCAGAGACCGACAAAAAAGTATAGTTTAGCACACCTTAATCCAAGGTAGGTTACTAACCTACTCTCTCTCTGATAAGCCTAATTGATTCTTAGCAGAGAAAATCCCCAATATTTTTCTCCTCTTAAGTAAAGTATTTAATATGACATCACCTTAGAAACAACTAAATGAGGAACATATCAAAGGCAGGTGAAGAACAGGCTAATATGGAAATAGGAGCTAAATAAACTGTTGGGGTAGAAGACAACTATTTAGGGTGCTACTAAAAAACTAATCTTGGAATCAACTGTTTTTTATTAGTGAGCTCAACAAAAAAACATGGCAATGCTTATGACAGTTGCTGCTGACAAAGACAGAAGAACCAAAATATAGCTCAGAAAAACCTGAAGGGCTTTCAGGATTACAAGAATACGTAAATGATGGACTTTTAAGGACAGAGCCAAACACTAAAAATTTTTTGTGGTTTTGCTATGAGCTTGGAATTAATCTGTTGGTGGGCAAGAAACTTTAATGGATTAGCTGACCACTGGTGCCTTTAAGCCAGGTAACCATGGTGAAGAAAAATGTAAACTTGGTGTTTGCAACCTTAGATTTCCTTAATAGTCAGTGAAAAGAAATGAGACACTGCGACTTTCTATTATGAGATGAAGGACCTGTATATGGAACTAACCTTAAACTTAGACTACAAAGTTTGAATGTCTAAAGTTAGATTAGATTAAAATCCCTGAGAAATATTTGGCATGAAAGCCCTGCTTCATGCAGTATTTCATTCTGTGTGGTGTTGTTGACTCTTTCTTGAAGCAGCTCATGGGAAGTAGGCAAGGCTATAAAAGTCAGACACCTAAAATTTCAATTATTTTTGAAAGGACTGAGTGTCTCAACCCTGTCTTTGAAACACTTCTTCTGTCTGCCTTTTGAAACCAGTGGTGGTGGTGGTGAGCTCAGCCCCAGCAAAGTGCTGCTGTGGGAGGGGGCCCTCCTACAGTAACACCCCCATGGTCAGTGACTGCATGGATTCATGCCACGAACAGCTGCCCAACACTCAGCAAACACGTGGAGCTACACCATCAAGGTTTGGGGTCATATTTTAAAGCAGTTGGTGACTCCTACTGACAGCTTCATTGCAAAGATGAAGGTGCTGGACTTAGCTGAAGTCCAAGGAAATGGGTCAGACACACAGCACAAATGCTCTCAGTTTATTTTGTGTCCTCTTTTCCTAGAGAAAACCAAGGTGAACAGGATACAAAGTAGAGGTGCTGCCAGCCTTCCTTATCCCCATGCAATGGGGCCCACTGGGTGTTGGGAGGTCAGTTCATGTCCAAGGAACAGCTGGGGTACATCACCCTCCTCTGCCATCAGCAAAGATTCTGGAACGACCAGAGAAAAGGTCTGGGCACTACTGAAAAATAAGAAAATTCGTTTCCAGGAGTAGGTGTATGGATGAGGAATAAACTCCTAGGACCTCCCAGTGGAACGCAATCATTTGGGACTGCAAGTCTGCCGCAGCTACTAGACTGAGAAGATGGAAAAACTGTTTGGCATATACCACAGAGACTTGGGAATAAAGTCATCCTGGGCCAAATTCCCCTGGCACGGTGAAAATCCCTCCTAAAGATTGCTTTGAGGAGGGTTTGGATTTCCATCGCAGTGATAACAGTTGCTCTCGGAACACCTGTCCTCGTGATTAGGTGCTAAATTCTGCCTTGCGATCTCTCATCAGGCCAACTTAGACCAACAGGGGCAATTACATGCTGGATGAAAAGATAAGGATCACTAATCAACTTGCAAATCGTCTAATCAAACCACGCTGTTCACATCCCACTGTTCCAGTGGATTTATAACTATAATTATCCTATTTTAATTTTTTCCCAATCAATTTTACATGAGTATTTATTTTTGTGCACTAAACATATTGTCCTCCATAGACTCAAGGAGTTTTTTATAGTAATGCTTCTTAAACAGCCACCTTGCATGGCAACTCTTAACCTTGATGCATATATAGACAGAGACAAAAAACATTTCTAGGATATGGCTCTGTGCTAAACTGAAGCATTTTTGATGTGTGTATATATATATGTCTTGCTTACATACATTACTTTGCTTACTTTTTATAAGGGATTTTGTGAAAAATATGAATATCAGTAGATAATTTAGCTGCACTATAAAAAATTACAGATTAAAAGATATATTATAAAAGATTGCATGAATTTTTTAGAATGGTTTGATTTTCAGAACTTCTAAAATCCTCACATCTTCAGTGGTTTAATTAGACCCAATGCAGGCCTTTCCTTTTCACATCAGCTAGACCTAATATATTACATATTGCAAGAGCAGTGTTAACGAGGAGACCATTAGCATATACTTAGGTTACCTAATATTTTACGTTTTAAAGGTTTTTAAAGGAGCTTTTGGAAGAACTCTTTCTTTTCCATGTGGAACGTCTCCAACAGCATTGCAGCAATTAACATGAGGTCTCTCTTAAACCTTTGAAAAATCTCTTTTGACCTGATATTGTTGAAAAAAGTCAAGGATCCTTTCCTTTTCTGTGTTCCCCAGGGCATAGCCCCTCCATGTCTCCAGAGATGCCATTTCAGGTGGTTCCTGCCAGGTGGGATAGGGAAAAATGGAGCCCCTTCCTCATCACTTCCACTCCCCAGCTGTGAGAGCATATTGGAAATGCAGCAAAAGTGAGGCAAATGTAGGTTTGGGCATAAATGTCTGCTAACTGGCTCTAATAGCAGTGTGGTTTAATGACTTTTGATAGGATCTTGCAGAATACACAAGCTGTTGAATCCTGGCATGAATTTTCTTAGGTAAGCACTGAAATTCTTAGCAAGAAATTAAGAAGATTCACAGTCAAAAGTGGGATGGAAACCATTGAGTTTGTAAATTACCCTTGCAGGAAAATGTAGTCCTGTCCACTGTACTGAGCCAATGTGCTAAGGACAAAAATAGAATGAAAGTTATTTCTATACTTACAACTTGTCCAAAATAATATTAATGACAGAACACTTAGTAGGTTTGCATTGTGTGTAAAGCCATGGAAAATTTTAGTTGTTCTAAGCATAAAGCTTTGGAGCAAAGAAAGGTAACTATTTTCCACAGCTATAAATGAGTCTTCATCTTTATGGTGCACCATTCATCCTGCCCTGACAAATCCCCCCATGAAAACCCTTGTATTGACCTAACAGCTTCAATCCCCAGCTAAGGTTTTCTTCATTGCAATAAGAAGCAAAGCAGGGGTCATCACAGCAAATATGTGACACTCAGGAAATTACAGAGCTTTAGTAAAAAGGAAAATAAAACCCACCTTTTAAATTAAGAAGCTTTTGAGACCATTCGTATTTTCCATATGTGGTGATACTGTATGCTGAGCCAAGAACATCTTTACATGCCCAGTTTTAAAGCTGAAGAAGTAGCTGTAACACATCAAGCACAGCTCCATGTTGCTACTGGAATAAAAGCTTTGCCAAGCTGCCAAAAATAAAAATAAAATGAACCCCCACTCTAAAATGTATTTCTGAATTCCAAATGGTAGTGAGAGATGATAAATAGCTGGCAAAGGCAGCAATTCATTTGATCAATAGACAAACTATAGAAATTCCAGAAGAAGCCTGGAAAACAAGCCTTATTTATGAAAAAATAAAGCACAGTCACTGAGGCAGCTCCTGCAGTCAATCATACCACACGTTTAAGGCAATTCTGCTCCTCCTGGGTTCAGCGAAAGTTGACTAGAAATAAAAAAAAAATACGTGGAAGACACACAAAACAGCCGCCTCTGCAAGCTAGATTTCAGGGCTTGATTGGGGGTTAATCAGCACTTGTGGAACAGAGTTTTAAGGCTAGGTTCATCTGTTGCAGCTTTACAAGCAGTAAATTCAGAAATACAAAATAAATGTGTAGCCCATAGCTCCCTATCTGACTTATGGCCATCAGAGTTCCATGCCCTATGAGATTTATCATGTCTGGGTTCAGTTGTCAGAGGAGGTTGAAGATATAGGGGAAATGGGAGCAGGTAAACCTCCCCCAGGAACCCTGGGAACTCCCAGGGCTGGCTGCTGGGGTGTTGGGCACCCTTGTACTGGCAGCTAAATCACACCAAGATCCCAGATGGAAAATGGGATTATTAAATCTGATCAAACAGTAACACTCTGTGGACAGATTTAAAATAAATACTTGTTTCTCCCTCTGAGCTCTGCCTAGAAAGGAGTCTTCCAAACCTACCTAGTTTGGCAAAGGTTTTTTTCCCTAGGTGAATGATCATGGTCCCTCCTAATGTTTGCCTCAAGAAAACTTTGTGTGAACTGGAAACCATCAAAAATCCTAACACTTTCAAATTCACAAAACAAATCAATACAATAATAAGTGGAAATCTCAGACCAATACAAACACTGGGAAGCCAAATATATTAAAGAATTGGCTGTTTATAGTCCAGCATTGAAACAGCAGATACGCACCCGCAGTATCTAAAATGTGTGACGAATTATCTACTGTCAGTCTCTGTAGTACAATCCAGATAAACCAATGATGTGTTTAATGACACAGTGGCATGAAAGCAATATTGGAATTCAGATAAAGAAAAAACTCAAAATGTCAGTAGAGGATTACATTTTCATTGATACTTCATTCGTCAATGATTGGGATAGCTACCTCCACCCCAGTAGGCCCCTGAGCTATTTATATACCAGAAAGCTGAAACAATTGAACCCTTAGAAATAGGTAATTTGAAACCTTTATTCCTACAGAAAGGTCTTTGTTAAGGACAAGATTTTCCAGAACGGGGACGTAAAACTCTATATACACCTCAAGAGAATTTTAAAATGTTTGCCAAGTGCAAGTAACAAATTATCTAAAGACAATGAGATAAACAGGGCATTCTGAAGACGGTCACATTTCATCAGTTAGGAATTTGGCCCAATTTTATTATTTGGAAACATGACAAATAATTTATTACTGTAACCATTTGCTTAGGGGCTCAATTAATAAATATTTATGCAGCTGTTTCTGCTATACGTGGTTTATCAGTAGAACGTCAGTGGGTATGAATGATGTAATTTAAAACCAATATATATTTAATGGTCTCTTCAAAGATAAATTAACCTGTATAATGCAATATATGCTATTAATGTGATTCTGTGATTTTTTACTGAGAGGCATCCAGATACATACATTTATTGAAAATGCAAGAATTTGTTTATTTGATGGTTTAACTGCCTCAGATTAAAAAGCAGAATTATTATGAAAAAGCTTTGAAGAACACATTAGTACTATTAGGTGTACAATTTGAAGTGGAAAATGTGTATTTCTAAAAACAATATGCCATAAGCATCTTTATTTTAATTGCTTGGAAGTAACGTGTTGTCATTTTGTATTGAAGAATGTGCCAGGAGACCTCAACTTGCATCTCTCTTGCCAGGTGCAGCTTCCATCTCCAGAAGAGGTTCACTTTGAGAATAACCCCCATGTTATAGCCCCCACAATGTCCTGGGATTTCTCTGAGGAGGTCACTCTCTAGCAGAAAGAAGGACATTGCCTTTGCCATTCCCATTGGCTAAGATGCTAGAAATTACTTTGGCAGGACCTGGAAAGAAACTGGACCCTGTTTCAAGCAGTCTGGTTTGCCTGCTATCCTTACTACCTGAATCAACGAAAGGAAGCTGTGAAGGGAAGAACTGAAGCACTCCTCCTGATGCAAATATTGCACATCTTTTCCAAATGCTGCTTCTGTCCACCACACTCAATATTCCCCCACTGAATGCTGAAATCTTACCTTAATGAGACAGCATGATTTTCTACCTAATTCAGTGTCTCACCATAACACAGAAGTGCTTTTCTGCAGACTGGATCCATGTAAGATGACACAGCTCCAACCAGCAGTAGATGTAGGAGCTGTTGCATGCACGTGGCTTAGTCACTCCATCAGTATTTCAGCAGGATGTGTGTCTCTCCACAGTGCTAAAATGCTGAAGTCAAAGGTTCCACCATTGGTACTAGTCCTGGGGCTGTACCTTTTTTCCCAGCATGAAGAGAATGATTTATCCATCTTATATTGCTTGTAGGAGTGTAGGTACTCACATACAGACGCTTCCTCACTGCTTTTCATTCTCTGAGTTAATTATTTTTTATTTTTCCTATTTTTATAAGGCAAGTCCTCTGATATCTATTAAGCTTTTGCTTCAAGAGTGTCACCACCAGACCTCCCATAGCTGTTGTTTATTAACGACACAGCAAACACTGGTTGTATTTACAGCTCTGATGGCTACCAACCAGCCTGGAAGCTCCGCTCCAGGGCTGGGCACAGCTGCACAACTTCTGCAAACCAGGGCTACATTTGAAAGCTTGAAAATTCCTTTGCGCTGTTTGTATTTGTTCCACCATATTTATTGTTTCTAACTTGGCAACCAAGCATGTATATGTGTAGAAGCATAGACTGTATTGGCAGGCAATCTGTGTTAAGGCAACATAATGATACCAGCCTCGCTGCAATGCAGCAGCCAAACCAAACTTCTGTCACAGCACAGAGAGCTTCCTAGCTGTTTCTTTCTTGAGAAACATTGAAAAGTGGTTTAAAAGTGTACGCTGTGTATCCATACTGATTCTTTAGAAACTGTAATATGAGAAGGAAAACTACCAGTGTAGGGATGGGAAAGGGGAACAGGGTTTCCTTGGGACTAATTTGACAACAGCCATTGCAGCAAGGGAAGCTGCAGCAGCAACACCCTGTGCTATAGAAAACCTCCACATAACCTTCCTCTCATCTAGCCAGCACTAAGGGTACTTAGAAAAAAAATGGGAACTGATATGAAAATCTTTTCCACTTTTTCAGACAGGGAACTGCCAACTGTAGTGTTTTTCTAACTATCATAGGCTCTACAGTATACACATGAATGCATGCCATTATGGAAATATGGGTATAGTATTTCAGTGGCTTCTATCACTTTGGAAGCAAGGCATGTTTGTTTATCACATTGCTCACTTCATGCATGTAACCCAAATATCACCCAAATGACTGAAATTAGGAGCTTGACTTATTACAGAGGTTCCTAATAAGCTGAAATTAAAGAACTGGAATGCACTTCCTGAGTGTGGGTGCTATTGGCAGCACCAAGAGCCTACACTGCAGAAGCCCAAGTACAAGTGAATTTGGATAGAGCTATATCATAGAATAGAATGTCCTGAGTTGGAAGGGGCCCCCAAGGGTCATTTAAGTCCAACTCCGGGTCCTGCAAAGGGCTGACCAAGGGGTCACACCATGTGCCCAAAAGCATTGCCCAAACACTTCTTGAACTGTGTCAGGCTTGGTGTTGTGACCACTTCCTTGAGGAGCCTGTTCCAATATCCAAACACCCTCTGGATGAAGAACCTTTACCTGATAGCCAATCTAAGCCTCCCCTGGTGCAGCTTCATGCTGTTAATCATGTGAGATCCTAAATACACCTGACACCTCAATGCATCTGGACAGATGATTTCCTGCCTCAGGAGCCTCCATGCCAGAACACCCACCAGGTCTTTCCCAGCACTGCGACACTGGTGGCTGTCACCATTGCTTCTCAGCCACTGATGGCTTTTCCATTCAGCAACACCTGAGATTAGATAAGAGATAAGAGTAAGAAGGAAATTTTGCAAAGGATTGTCAGCTCTTCCCAAATGGTCCTATAGTGAAAATCCTCAGAGTTAAGATATTGCCTCCTTCAGGTGCTTCACTTCGTGTGTTTGGGGTTAATAGGCTACTGATAAGACTGACCAGGAGACAAAAGGAGTGAACACTCCTGAGGAGGGCAGGGAAGGTGAATGGAAAAGAGGACCCAGTTTGTCACACACATTCCACAAACAACAGTTTCCTGCCCGATCGCTATGAACTGACCACAGCGACCACATCTCCAATGAACCTCATGCTCTTTTGATGATAAGCATCCCAGACAGATAGAATGTGACATACCCTGGGGTTCAGTGGCAATCAATTTGTGATTCATAAATAGACAGTTTCAAAAAGAAGTAGCAAACATGAATTTTTCTATATCTTTCTGCCTCAAAGAAAGACTTAGAAACATGTTCTGTGTTTTCTGGTTCTAGTGGGAATGTTCTTCATGATACTATCCTGAACTAGAGGCCCAGAGAATGTTAAAGGTATGTGTAAACCCATCCTCAAGACCTGCTTCTTAATATAAGACATTCCCAGAACGGGATGTTTGAGTGGAAAGCTGTGACAATTGCAGCTACATATTAAATATTGATATATATAAATAGTTAATTTTGCTTCTTCGCAGTCTCCTCACGTATTACTTTACCTTCCTTAATGATGAAGTCTTTGGAGCCAGGAACGCATAGCAGCACTTGCGTGAAAAGCGCCTGGCAAACCCAGGGAGGAGCCTGGCAAACCCAGTGAGGTGCCAGCCCAACACACCACAGCAGCATCTCCCCAGACACTGGGGAGTGCTGTCACTGCTCAGCACCTGTGTGGGACACCCACACCATTGACATCAGGGGGTGCTAGAAAGACCTGGATCATATTTTCTACCTTGTTTATTTCATAGTCAGAATGTGTCTAAATTTTAGCTGTTCTTTCTCTTGGTGGTTACACTCTATCCAAGAAGTGATGGAGACTAAGGATGGAGAGCTCAGACATGAGTGCAGGTCTCTGATCTGTTTGCCAGGTTGGAAGCTCTCTGCTACCTAGCAGAGTGCACTTTTACCTTCACAAGGATAATTCTGGGCTAGACTGTTTTGTTTCCTTGTATGCTACAGACCTACTCCGCCATGTATGTTCTCCTGTGTGGGTGGAAATAATCTCTATGCCTTTGCCAGCAGATTCTTAGCTCTTTTGAAGCTAAGGGTCACACATGAGTACTTTCTGTCATCGTCAGCCCATGCTTCAAAGTTATTTCAGACTCACTTTGTGAATGGATTATTTTAACATACTTTACTATACAATTTTGTTGAAAGGACCTTCCTGTAAGTTTAGAAATAACAAAGCAAACTAGTAAACCATGTGTTGTTTTTTCTCATGGGCTTGAGAACGAATAAGGTGGAAAGTGGGCAGATTTTCACTTCAGATGTTATTTCTGCACCAATTTAATGTATTCACCTTGCATATGCAGATCTTTTGTTTGCCAGGCAAAAGGTTGCACTGGGGTGCAGTAGAGAATAATATATAGACAATTTCTCACTACCTTGGTAAAGTCTGAGATATCTCAAAGACTGTAACCCTGAAAATTCACAGCTCATGTGCCAGGCCCTAAGTATCACGCAATCATCTCCAGTTTCTTTGGAGAAGATGATGTGGATTTTGATCAGTCTCTTGACGTTTCCAAGAACTTCTTGTCCTTGGGTGTAGATAGGGGAGAACTGTGGTAGCCCTACATCTGGAAAGTAGTTGCTGATACAGAAGTTCTCATCCTATGTCTGTTTCCCTTTTACATCCCCAGCCCTTACACCAGCACTGCTCTGCACACTCATCCAGCCCCAGGTGTGTTCCTCTGCCTGATCAGGGAGACCACAAAACTCCAGAGAGGTAGGAAAGTACATAGGCTCTCTTATTCCACCCTCCCAGGTCTGTGTTTGCACAGAAAGACAAGAAGGAAGACAGATGAAGGCAACCTGAAACAGATGGGCTCTTCCTACTGAGTTCCTGTACCTGGGAGGTTAACCAAGATACAGCTTAGCAGGACTGACAGCAAGTGCAGCTTCCTGTATCCAGGCCAGCAGCATCACACAGGATGAGCCATTGACTAATATTGTACATTTTCACAGGAAAGTGAAAAAGATTGAAATGTGTATGAGCTAGGGAAAAACATTTTGACAACTTGACATGTTTACAATCTTTAGCCAGACAGCTATTTCATTGTAGATTTAAAAAAACTATTTCACACAAAAGCTTTTCTTATCTCTTTTCTCACCATTTCCATTGTCCAGCAGAAGAAAGTTTATGAAAAGGGGAAACACATTTCCCTGTCACCATCCCCCAATTTATTTTTCAAACCTTTACATATCTACTTCTGCCTTATCTATCCTTTCCCCATTCTCCTGCCTCTCAAGACAGAAGTGCTCATCAGATGGGGTTTCCCTTACAGACTGAGCCTTGTAGGACTTCTCCCATTTCAGAGTTCAGCTCCAGTCCCAGCTAAACGCTATGAGTTACAGGGAAAAAGACCCAACCAGCGAACAAATGTTGGCGAGACCACAAAATACAGATTGTGTCTGTAGGAGGAATATATTCTCATGCTGGGGAAATACTGAATTTTCACAACATTGAAGCAGATAATCTGGAGGAGGATGGAATTTTTTTCCCTAGCACTCCCTTATACAAATAAACACCACTGAGAAAACAAACTTGTTTAGGTGAGAGAGGGTTGAATTAAACAGCGGTATCCATTTGTGGTCACCTAAAGCTGCTTCTATGCAGATTGCTTATCTGTGTTTACTGCTCTAAATTGCCTAAATGGTGTGAGCAATTCTGGGGATGGGTGGATGTTGTTTATGCAGTTATTTAGGTTTGTTTGCCCTTGTCTTATGGACAGGGATAGATGAAAATAAAATTCCTGGTCTGACCTTGAGATCTCATTTTTCTTTCTTTCTGATGATTGTGAAGGATACTTAGAGTACATTAGAATTTTAAAATCAGCAAATTATCCCTTCCTTATCTTGTATATACTTTTGAATTAGCACATACTACCTTATGTGCATGGCTAAAAAGCAGAAATGGAATAAAGATGGTGAAGGCACAAGTAATTTGGGCACGTGGCCCTTTAATCACACATTACATTCATGTGAGAAAGCAAGTATCTATTTAGCTACCACAAAAAAAAAATCCCTGAATAAAATCAAGACCCAAATCCCTACTCCATGAGGCCACATGATTCCACGTTACCTTCAGACTGTGAGCAGACCACTAAGCAAAGGTGACTTTATTAGACAGGAATGTGCTGGATTTTCCTCTGGGCGAGGGTGGGATTCCCAGAGCACTCTGTGGATTTGCATCCCACCTTCCTGTTTCCAAAGTATCTTCCGAGTAGAGCGCATTTAAAGAGATGCTCTAGACAGGCAGCAGGATAGGGAAAGAGAATTACTATTTTTTTAAAGTTCTATAGCCAAAGTAAAACGTTTTCTGTGTGCGGACTGAACCAAGAAGGGGAGGCTGTAAGGAAATCAATTACTTAAAAGTTCTTTATCTGCTAGGAACAGAAAAGCAGGTATAAACAAATAAATAAATAAACAAACGAATAACAAAGACATGGCAGGGAGTGAAATCCCTGATGCAATAGTAAGCTATCGCTCCAGAATAACATGCTCCGGGATTATGTGTTGATCTGACTAAGACAACTCGTGATGTGCAGATCTAGAGATCCATCTGCAATTGGTGACAGTGATACTTCTGTTTCCCAAGGGTGAGCTAAGGCTAAACACAATCTTCTGTGATAATTGCTGCAATATGCATTCATACACCTAGCCCGGGTCAGTGTCCAAGAGGACATGATCAAAAATCCACTGAAATGGGTGAGAAAATTTCCACTGTCTTTTAACAAGTTTTGTGTGGGATCTTAAGCTTATACTTTAATGAAGTGCCAAACAGCTTTATGATAAACAGAAAAACAACCAGTGCAGGAACAGAGTCAGTACTTTTAATGGCATTAAAAGGCCACCAGATGGGCAACTTCCAATTATAATTAAATTACTGTCCTCAAGTAGAAACTACACTGTTTAAAAACTAGTAAGTTTTAAGATGAAATACAAGAAGTTGAAAATAGCATGATTCATCCCTAGCTTTCTTCTTCTCACCCTCATTTCACAAAAGCTCTTAAAGTTTGGCTTCAGCACTTTTCTCCTAATTATAATGCATGATCCCTTTGTCACAGTGAAATGCATCCTCTTAAGCTAAAAATTTGCTAGAACCATACTGATAAAACAGGGCTGAAACACAATTTGCTGCACTCTAACAGGTCCTCACAGAGTCTCAGGCATATTCTGACTTGCTGCATTTTTGATGTCCCCGTCATATACTAATAACTAAAGCAGAGATGTGCACAAATAGGTTTAGATTAGAAATTAGGAAGAAATTCTTTCCTTGTGAGGGTGTTGAGACACTGGAACAGGTTGCCCAGAGAAGCTGTGGATGCTCCATCCCTAGAAGTGTTCAGGGCAGGTTGGATAGGGCTCCGAGCAACCTGACCTAGTGAAAGATGTCACTGCCCATGGCAGGGGGTGCTGGAACTGGATGACCTTCAAAGTGTCTTCCAACCCAAACCGTTCTGTGATTCTATAATGATTTTATGATTCATCATTGCAGGAGCAAAGCTTTCCTCTGTGATCTTTCCGTGTATCTACAAAAATAAGTTCTTTTAAATATATTATGTAGTGGTGAGACAAAAAGCAACCCATCGCTGCTCTGTCCCTTTGTCTTTAAGGTCTATTTAGTAACACCACCATCACAACCACCCCAATGCACGGGTGAGTTCAAAACAGCACTGAGCCTTGCTGAGGCACAGTATGCTCTTGGTCTCCCATAGCATACTGTAACTTACAGGCTTAATCAAATTTCAAATAGTGATGGTGACCTTTCTTCAGAAAGAAAGGGACAGAAAAATAGATGGTGAGAAATAGAGGGCAAAAGCCATTGGGGAATGAGACTGTATATCACAGCAGAGCTATGCCTCAACTTTACTATATTTTCATTTTTATTAATAGCACTCACTACTATGTTTTATAGTCTACCCTTTTAAAAATAGTTCATGAATTGCAGGGGTCCTATAAATGTAATTGCGACTTTTTTAAATGTTGTAGTTAGAACAGAAAATTTATCTTTCTAAACTATGCTCTTAAACTCCACAATCCTGCATATGTATTTACAATAAAAACTATCATAAAACTATGTACAGTGGGTGGGGAATATAAATTGAGAAAAAATATTTTATTCTTTATTTTAAAGGTATTTAAAATACTATTCTTGGTTTAATTTTCTTCACAGAAAATTCACTTTGCCAGGACCATGTCCAGATTAGAACAGCATTTATCAAACATCCTTTGTAACCTTGAACATGTGTGTCAGTTTTGAAGAGTACAGCACCCTGGCTGGGGTGATCCAACTAGTTCTTCTGGATTCTCCTGAATGCTGCTACGTTCCCTTCTTGACGGAGACAACTTGAAAAGTGCAGACTTGAGACCAAAGCTTGGGAATGTTGTGAAAATAGGGGATTACATTCTACTAATTTCTATTTCTTCCAGATTTGGCTCTCCTTCACCTCTACTTATTATAATGTGGAATCATTTATCATGGGGTTTTTTAAGCAAACATTGAAAACCTGCTGCCAGTGCTCTATGCAACCATGTACCATGGCCTCATACTTCATGATGGAATGAAGTATGACAGAAAAAGGTGCAGAGTTTTTTTGATATTTCCATATTTTTGAAACCAGAAGTAGTTGACTCCTTGCCATAGCCTTGTGATGTCTCTTTATGAATTTTCTCCTACTACCACATATAATTATTCCAAAACTTATCAACATTTTTGAGGACTTAATTAATTATATGATGAAAAATGCCCTGTAAGCAACACCCCACACACACCAAGGCTGTGTAGGTCATAATGAGTATATTACTTTGCTTCCCTGATTCTGCTGCTTTCTGTAATTTTCTGACAGTTTTACATTCCTGCCTGCCACTGCCCACAAATATATTTCTTTGCTACCCAGTCTTAGTCAGCAGAGGATCTGTGTGATGCACTGTGCACTGAATATGCACAGACGTGTGCATGGTGAATTTTCCCAGACTGACAATCTCCAGGATCACATTGGATCTGAATTTCTAGCAGTGAGTAGCTGTTCCCAGCAGTATTATTTGGAGCCCCTTTGTGAATCGCAGTTCCACAAGGTGGCTCTCGATTCCTTTAAAAATACCACTGCATTTGTGGATTAAACTTATCCGAGAATGGTCTTGAGAACAATTATCAGGACTCTATAGACACACAATGCTACAGTGGAACCCAAGATCCCCTTTATTATGTGGCATATTTTTCTTTCAGTAAAGCTGAAAACTAGATAAAGTCTGACACTATTGAAAGATTATAATTTGAAGGAAGGTTTCATGTCAACTGCTCAATAAAATCTGAAAAACAAGAAAATAAAGGCATTATACATGCCTTTGTGAAATGGGACATTCAAATGCTCACTACCTGCACTGTTCCTTTATGGCTCCTCTCCTAGAATTGTTCTTCCCCTACTCCATATCTCTGTAGGATCAGGTTAACAAAGTCACCAGGTACTGAGGGGTGCAATCTCTGATAGTATGGACAGCAGGATGGCAGTGCGGTGCTCCTCAGGAAAGAGATCTTGCCTTTGAAGGCCAGTACACACAATGAGGTATATACTTGACTTCACCAGGACTTCAGTATCCCCAGGCAGATCTCCCAAATCACTTTGTGGCTGGTCATGTGCTAGCATGGCCTCCCAAAGAGTTTTACCTTCTAGAGCATCTCATCTGAATGTGAGGTCCTGCCTTGAGGTCTGTGTCTCCAAAGCCCCCAGGCTGGGTGACCATACAGGTGAATATGAGCTCTCTGTGGCACGGAAAGCCTCAGGTGAAACTGGGGCAGGACTGTGGCACCGCAGTGTAACTGTGTGAGATGGGCTGGGCTGCAGCACATGTGCAAAGTCTGTAACACCTTTTTTTGTGTTACAAAAGTAACACATCAGCACATGGGCTGATGGTGTGAACCCCAAACTCAGTGCATAAGACTGGATCAGTCTGCCCTTCCTCCTACCTACCTTCCAAGGTACAATATTGCTGCTTTTGGTAGTCAAAATTTCAAATTCCTGTTGCTTACATCCTAGGAAAATGTTAAGAAACCCTGAGTAAACTTTGGGAAAAAATATTATTTGCTTTCTGTTGATCTGTATGTTTGAGGTCATATTTTCAGGTTTTCCACAACAGGAATAGAAATTTATGTAACTAATAAAATTTGAGAGCTGAAGGTGTATAACAAGCACTATTGCAAGGCAATGCTGGGTGTGTCTGAGCTGTATCGTTAAATTCATTCTTCTTGTCGCTTCCTTCAAAGCTCTGCTGAGCTCAGCCCCTCCCTGGTTATCCTTCCCTGCCGAGCTTGCTGTAACCCCTACGCCTTGCTGTTGTTCCCACCTTTGTCCTTGCACAACTTGCTGCACCTTTGCCTCCACTGCACCTCTGTTGGCCCAGCTTCTCCCCCCAAACCTTTCTGCAGTGTAGTCTCTAAAGATCCCTTGGAGTGAAGCCATCTGCTTTTTGTTCTCCTAATTTCTCTTTTGTTTTCGGTCTGCCTTTAAACATGTGTTCTTCCATGGTGAGATGGTGCAAAGATGAAATTTTGCGTATTAATAACTATATGCGTTTTTTTATAAACTTGAATCTGGTAGATCTGCTCTGTGTTCATGTGCACAACCTTCAGAGCAGCCGAGGCTGCTGTTCTGCTCTAGCTCTTTGTAGTAGGTGTCTGACAACAGGCAAAGACTCTGGGGAGAATCTCTGCTACAAAAGTTTGTATCCTGGAGCCAGCACAATTTCACGAGCAGTAACCCAAAGGATAGGCCAAGGGACATGTCTTTCAGTCCGATATGTATTTTTTTTACATTTTCACATGCAGAAAGTCTGCAGTCAAGAGCCAGAAATGTGATATCAGCAATGGAACTCAGTTCATTAAAAATTCAAATCAATGGAAACAACAGAACGTATTATTTATCTAAGCCTTGAATCAATCTGAGTACTACGCATAATGATCTTAATTAGAAAAGTGAGCCGAAGCAGGAAGACAGTCTGTCTCCTGGCTTTGAAATTATCATACCCCTATCAGTATGCTTGGGTAACTTGTAATTAGGGACAAAGGTTATACATAATTTTATATGCCGAAAAACCGGTTTTATACATGTCACTTCAAAAAACTATTTAAGAAATAGATATAAGACTTGCTAACCCCATTATACTTTGATTTTTTTTTCTACCAGATTAGTAGTCTGCACTAATTAGTTGATGGACTTCAGAAATACTGATAGAATCTTTGCATTTATAGAGAGCCTGGACACTAATAAGTAATTAGCAATATCAGTATTAGTCCCTGTACAAGTTCCTTTCCAAAATTTGGTACCTTTTCACATCTGTTTCACCCGCATGGAAAATGCAGCTCAGAAAAGCACTGTGGCCTGTCCAGCAGCAGAGAGTAAGGGCTTTCCTATTCAAGAACTTTACTGGCATGTTGCACCAGTATGGCCACAATTATACCAGTTCCCTGTGCAGTCCCCCACATCTTTCTTCTTTTCTTGCTTATCTTCAATTACTGCCATTGAATATGAAGTGTTTGGGTTTTGACAAAATGGCAGTCCTATGATTACACTTCCTTTAATATTTTATTGACCAGCTGTAATTAGAAAACAGAAGACCTAACTCTGAGGTCCTGCCTCATCAAAGCAGTCAGTTCCACACTTAATTTAAACAAATTCTTCAATTTAGTTAAATCCACTAAGCAGGCCCACTCCCTGCTCACAGCATTGAGTCACACATGAGCACTGCTCTCAGCAGGAGCAATGCCTTATCTTCTGCATTGAAACACACCTCTTCCTCTCATCATAGGTACAGATGTCGTGATTTTTTTTTCAAGGTAGTATTTAATCTTGGAAATACATTAGAAAAAGATCAAACCCTCTCTGTCACACAAAATGGCCTTGCTTTCCCACAAGAGTATTTCCACAAATATAAAATATGGAAATTAAAATCACAAGCAGGATCTGTTTCATCAAAGTATTAGCTACATTTCTGTGAGGTTGACAATCACCTTTTTAACATGGCAGGAATTACATGCGTAATTCTCTTTAATGGGTGTTACAAATGCTCAGCCCACACTGAAAAAAGATCACAGTTGGTATGAGTAATAACTCTTTTCTTGAACATAAACAGTTCCCCTCTAGCTCTGTACATATCCTCCAACATCAATGTAACCACAGCTGTCAAGGCAGCCTCACCTCTTTCTATGTATATTTTAGCTTTAATTTTTTCCCATGCTTTCACTTAGTGGACCTTTTTTTTTTTTAAAGGCCTAAACCTGTTCTCCAATTTTGTGGGGAAATTCACTGCAATAACAGATCTTGGTGTTTAGACATCTTTAAACATTATTATTAGTGTGCAAGAAATTAGAGACCTACATCAAGATCTGGAGGTTTGGGTGTTGTTTTTTAATTGAAAGTGAATTTCAGATCGTAGTTTCCCTCATTCAAGGATCTCCAAACACTTTTACATAGTTAAATGAGTTCTTGTAGCCTCCCTCTGTACAGGCACCAGCAGCCCCCTTCCCACAGCCTTGGCACAGCCTTGGCACAGCCTTGGTGGTCACCAGCTGGGGCCATTGAGCTGATGTGAGGGTGAGGATGCAGCTCTGTGCAGAGGATGGTGATGGTTTGAGGCTCGGAGCCACACGTAGTCTTAGTCTTAAGCTGCACATGTAGTCATAGACCTAAAATGTGCCAGGGGAGGTCTAGGTTGGACATCAGGAAGAACTTATTCACAGAAGGGGTGATTTGGCATTGGAACGGTTTGCCCAGCGAGGTGGCGGAGTCACCATGCCTGGAGGTGTTTAAGGAAAGACTGGATGTGGCACTGAGTGCCATGGTCTGGTTGACATGGGGGCGGACTCGATGATCTCAAGAGGTCTTTTCCAACCCTACTGATTCTGTGATTCTGTGATGAAATGTACCCTCCAGTCCTTGGGACACCCCACATCCCCTTTAAGCTGCCATGTCCCCTGCATGGGTGAAGCACAGAAGTCATAGAAAAATAGAATATTAAGGGGTTGGAAGGGACCTTAAAGATCACCGAGCCCCAGTCCCCCCGGCCATGAGCAGGGACACCTCCCACCAGACCAGGCTGCCCAGGGCCCTATCCAACCTGGCCTTGAACACTTCCAAAGCTGTGGCTTCTACAGCCTCCCTGAACAACCTGTTGCAGTGTCTCACCACCCTCACAGTAAAGAATTTCTTCCTCCTATCTAATGTCTAACACCTGCATCCACCGTCCCCTCAGTGAAACACTCAATACCCCCACGAAGCGGCCGCGTCCTTCGGTACCACGCTGTACCTCCGGGGCCCCGCGGCGGCCCGGAACGCAATCGCCGGGGCCGCGGTTTCCAGGCGGGCCGTAGTGCCGCCCGGCCCGGTTGCCATGGTGCGGCCCCGGGCGCGGCCGCCATGGACGAGGAGGACACGG
>VZRN01005893.1:29606-55247 GCA_013397935.1 Dasyornis broadbenti | reverse complement strand
GGCGGGAGAGGGGGAGGCGCCGGCGGGCGCTGCCTGGCCCGACCTGGTCCTGCCCTGCCCTGCCCACACCGGGGCCCGGAGGCGGCGGGCGAGCCTCTGCTCGGCTCCTCGGCGTTGGCCGGTGCTCGGCCTCGGCCGGGGATGTGCCCCCGACCGTCCCCCAGCCGGGCTTGGCGGAGCTCGCCCGTCCCCAGCACGCACGTGGGCGTTTCTGGAAACCACTTCGTTTTAATCTGTTGGTTGCCCTTTTCTCTTTCCCCCTCCGGTTTCTCCGGGAAGTCTCCCTCTCTCCCGGCACCGGCTCGTGCGGACTTTCTTCCACCGCTCGTGTTTCTTTGCAGTTCTAGAAATTTATTTTTCCGTTCGCCTCCCACTCCAGTTTTTGTCTCCTCTTTCATTTCTGATGGGTGGCTTTTTTAAAGCCACGCCACGTGTGTGCGAGGCGTGGATCACCATTCCCCTTGTTCTGACACTCAACACACACGGGAGCTGGCACTTGCCAGGTACAATTACGTGTTCGGAGTTACCTGTGGCTGATGATAAATGCGGTGATCGCTTGTTACCAACCAGAGCTAACACAAAGGGTGTAAATATTCTCCCATATAAATAATCTCAGAAGCTGTGCAGTAGTCTAGTAATAATATCATTTGTTTTACCTGAACAATTGTGAAAGTCTGCTGTTTTTTCTTCCTTTCAGAGAGATTTTAATGAGCGCTGTGCCCAGTGTTCAGAAGTGAACTGGGGTATCACTGATGGAGGCAGATTTTATTGTAGATCTTGCCACAACGTTACTGAGGTAAAAAGATGAGTTACTGCCTTGGAAAATGTTTATTCTGATTGCTTTTTTACTTTATATTAAGAAAATGATAGATTTTTCTCCTTGGCGTTGAGGCAGTATTTTTATTCTTCCTTTTTCGTGCTTTACTTGACACTGTTTAAAACTAATGTTCCTGGAAATCACAAAATTTAGAGTGAGCCATCTTGGCTTGCTGTGTTGGTGTAGCTGCAGTGTCAATGTGCTCTCTAGATGCCTTAGAAGCATTGCCTGGGTGTTGCTGTGTTTTGTGCAGTCCAAATGTAGGCAATCCCTGATGCATGTCACCTATAGGTCCGTAATAGTAATTATCTATTTTTGAAATTTCTGAATGAAAGTTCAGAATGTCCCATCTCCCTTTAGTTTAGGAAATTTGAGTAAATTCTGCCATTTTGTTTTATGATGGGGCAACCTATGGAAGTTAGGCCTGGCTCTTTTTCTTGCTAAGATATATTCCTGTTTTGCAGAGAACTAGAGAAGTTGTAAACACTGATTTTATTACTAATTCAAGAGTCCAAACGATCTCCAAAGGTTTAAGAAAGCAGGAAAAAAATGGTATGTATGAGTTTCTATCTGTATTTTGCAAGAGTGGCTGTTCAGCCAGGGTTCACCTAGGCCATTATGCCTTTGATGGAGACCAAAAGCGGATAGGTAGGAAAGACTGTAGGAGTGGCAACAAAATGTACCTCCTTGATGCTGTCACAATCTTCAGCGATCACATTTGGTGTCTTCCTGAGCCACGGGTGACCTCTGTGAGCCCAGTAGTGGGGTTTTTTTGATTGAATGGATCTATGTGTTACTTAATGCTACTTTGATTTGTGGAAGCAAATACTCACTGAAGATACTGGTGTCATGCACTCAGATGTCAGGATCCTTTGTTCCTTCTCTGTGATGGCTATCACAAAACCAGAGAAGCTGTTTGTGTTAGCAGGTGAGATGTGATGGTGGTGCAGCCCTTAGTGTCAGTCTGGCTTGTATTACAGGCACTTGGCCCTGCAACCTGTGCACAAACTGCATGGAAGAGGTTTCATGCAGTTCCACTAGCTGAACCAATACTGCATCTTTCCTTGAGTCACTTTTTTACTTTTCATTCATAAATATTCAGAAGAAGAGTGGTCATTACATATCAAGATCTGTGCCATAAGGATGTAGTGGTAAAGCTGCTGCTAGAGCTGTGGATGTATTCTGTGGTGGCTGGATAAATCTCTTACTGTTGTGGCCTTTTACAGAAAGCAAAACTGCATTAAAATGCCAAATGAAGCAAGGGGTTATCTTTGTCTCTGATAAGCTGATTTACCTTTGCTCTGCTGCAGAGGCAGTGGATTGCTACATTCCTTTGGAAAGAACAGTTATGTGGAAGTGAAGGGAGGAGTGAAAAGGACCCCTCCACTTTTCCTTATCCTGTGTTGCTTCTAAGGTCTGGGCCGTGTACCACCTCATGCTTTTTACGTCTCCTGTTGGTAAGGTCATTAGCCAGCACCCAGGCTTCTTAAGAAAGAAATCCTTATCTTCACACAGTCCCTTCTGTGAGTGCAGTCATCTTATACTGTATTCCATGACTTTGTAGGAGTAAGTTGTGTCTGTTAGTTCACTGGTTAGCAGTTAAGGCCAGTATCATTAAAGTAGGGCAGAAGTTACCTTTGGGCAGGTAACTTCTAAGATGGTGAGATGCAAGGTGTGTTTCGGAACAAAAATAGTGAAGAACAGGTGTGGAAGGAATGAAAAGAGAGTTGAGAAATGCAGAGAAGATTTAGAGAAATAGTGAATAGGTCGGAGCAGGCCCCCACTCCCTGTGAAATTCATGTTGTACTAGGATTTGCGAGAAACTTGGGATATTCTTTTATTTAAATGTGTATGATTGTGTGTGAGAGAATGGTGAAGCATGTGGTAGTATTGGTTGTTTTCTGCCTGACTCGCTGCTATAATTTTTCAGTTTTCTATGTTGGGTGGGAAAGAAATGTTCATATTTCATTTTTTAATGGCAGGTTCTCAGTTATTTTTAAACTTGTAATTTAATGCTCCACTCAAAAATGCCACACTAGATGTTATAATGAATTATATTATTCTTGGAAATGTGTGAAGTTCTTGTTCAGTAACTTTTCTTCTTATTTAAGGCTGTGAATAGATGGAAGTTAGTGAGTATTCAGTGTAGCTGGTTTATGCACTAGGATCTGAAACTATTAAATAGAGATATGGAGATAAGTGTGCATAAGGTTAAAGAAACCCAAAACAGTACAAACAAACACAATCCCAATTTTTTTTCCCTTAGATGGAGGCTGTGAATGGTATATTTGTGAAGGCTTTCAGCTTATACTCAAGAAACAAGCTGAAGCTTTAGAAGCATTAGGAGTCTGTCCACAAATGAAGGTATGTAGATGTCAGTGTGAGTTGTTACACTCTGTGTGTGTGTGTTACAGAAGGTGGTATTTTAAAAGATTTTAATTTTTAAAGTGAATCACACAACTCCCTGTTTAAAAACATTGAGCATATGAAATAAAAATTTGTTTCTCTGGTAATTTTAAAACATATTTTGTAAATTACAGTTAATAAAATTAGAGATGGAATATTATTCAAATCCTTTAGTTAGAAATTATGCTCTGTTCTCTCAGCAATTAATAATCTAATAAATGTTATACTAATTACCATCCATTTGTGTTTGTCAGGATGAAATTCTCTGCAATTTTTGGAGGTGTTACCTTCAGAAGAGCAAACAGGCATATTGCAAGAGACCAGCTGGGGAAACTGTCAAAGCGTTATCAGTAAGTGAAAGCTCACATCCCCTGAGATGTTTGGTATCTTTTTAAAGGCAACAACAGAAATCTTTGTTCAGGTTAGGTATCTCACTGGTAATAATGTCACTTCAGCATGAAAGAGGTCACATAAATAGGCTTGCACATGTCCATTTTATTTGGTTTTGGGGTTTTTTACCTATTTCAAGAGATGAATACTTCTGTGAGTATTTGAAACTGCTTATTTAAAAATATTGCTTTGTCTTGACATAGATAATCAGTAAATAGAAATCACAATGCAAAATGTATCATCAGATATCCTTTCCTCCCTGCTTTCTTCAAGTTACTCATTTGATCAAGCTTTGATTCTGTGTATTACCAGCTATCTGGCCATTGCAGCAGATTAAAACTTAGTCTCCAGAAGTTTTTTAATCTTGAGAAATTATTTAAGGATACTTTTTTTTTTTTCCCACTTACTGGTGATTCATAGCATAAAAATGTGAACAGTTTGGGTTTTAACTTTTACTGTTGATTTTGCATCTGTTGTGCTTTCTGTGGTTTGTTAAGATTGAAACAGTAACAAAGAGTAGCTAATACAAACATCTATTTACAATACTCAGGTATGTGAGAGCAGTACTGATGTGGACAGTGATCCAGAGAGACCCAGCCTTCTGCACTTGCTGTCTCTCTCTGAAAGTGAGGGGGATCTGCAGACCGACTGCAGCTTTGCTTCATCAGTGAGCAAGGTCTCAGGTAGGAGCAGTGAACTGAACTATCTGAAAATCAGTTTTTCTGTAATTTTTAAATATAAATAGATTTAAAGTGTATTTGTGTACACTGAATTGGAGGATCTAGTTGGAAGGTGTGAAGTGTTGTTTGACACTGGAATACTTTATATTCTACCAGAAATAGAAGACTTCCTCTCCCAACCCCCACTGAAGGAGATGAAAGTTAGACAGGACCTGGAGATACAATGGGAGATGCAGGAGGTAGTTCTGTATAGAAAGTTTGCTCCATGCCTCCTGTTTGGAGTGGGAGAAAATTGCTGTTATATTTGCAAAGCTAGATGTTCACAAACGCAGCAGCTTTGAAGAATAAGCACTTATTTAACCAATAGCAGAGCTGTCTATCATGCCTTTGATGTTAAAAAACACGAGTTTGTTCTTTAGGGAGTTGTATTTTATTTTCTATCCGTAGATATATTTAGCTTTTTAACTTTTTTCTTTATTTTGGTACTTCTGTATCTTTTGTCTCTGCAGTCTTTTTACTGCTTTCCTGATGACCCTTTCTATGAAAAATCATATTTTAGCATTCCATCAGTTTCTCTTTTCTGCTCACAATAGCAGCCGGAAAATATTTACAGAATGTTGAAGTTTTTAATTAAAATGTTGTAGAAAGTTGGAGTGTTAGGTTCTGCTGGACAAGTGTAATGCCAGACAATGCTGCAATGCCTAACACTTGAAATGCATTTCAAGGCACATTTGAAGGCTTTTGTTTTAAACTTATGATGATTTTCTTTCTTGCTTTATTCTTCACTTGCTTTTTCCTTTATATGTCTCAGTTTTTGTTATTCCCCTATTATGTACTATCGTCCTTATGTCATGTTTCTGTTCTTCTGTGATACTGCCTGTCTGCCCTCAGAAGACTGCATCTTGTTTTTTCAAGCTTTTCTCTTTATTTTGTAAGGTCCAGAAGTGGTAATAGAATGAGAAGTTTGATCAGCAGCAATTAAAAAAATAAATACACGTTTAAAACTCCAGACAGAATTGGGAGGGGGGGAAGATACAAAAATGGTGATGCAAATTTTTGTGAATATTATGCTAGAACCTTTCATCCTTTTGTATTAAAATGACAGAATTTTCAGGTAAAGAGTCACTTGTATGTTCGTGCATGTAGAATCTTGAGTGTTATACAAATATTATATGAAAAGAATTGAGTGAAGAATTTCTAGTGAAAGTATTGCCTTGAATTTTCTTCCCTTTTTTGATGTCTAGAGTAACTTTTCTTCCTTGGTACTTGTGCCTTTCATTGTTCTGTTGCTTAGAGTTTTAGAATAGCTAGGAAGTCCTAAGTAAGCCATAACTTATTATCTTGGTTGGCTGTTTCAGAGCTTGAGTTCAGCTTCCAGTAGTCATCAATTTCACTAAAATTACTTGGAATTACTTAAGAGTTCAGTGATACTAAAAGTAAATTTTGGTGGAATCAGACAAACAGAGAAATAGTTTTGTGTATTGAAATTTAATATAATAGTAAGTGTGTTCTAGTCTATTGTAAACTCTTGTGAAGATTCATATATTTTTTGTTCTGTGTCGTTTTTGCTGAGCTGTTGTTGCTACAGATTAGAAACCTCAACAATCCTTCTTTTCCTAAGAGGCTTGTCCACACAGCAATTTTTTTTTTTCCTGTTATTTTTGTGTAGGGTTAATAGCAAATTCCACTGAGTATAGCACTGAGATATTGCTCGAGAAGCCTATAAAACTCTTAAATTATGAGCTGCATGTAACTGTGTGTTGTCATGCCTTGCATAAGCTGGAAGAAATAAAAGGAAGTTGTGTGCCATCATTAAGGCCACAAATTTAATGAGGATTATTTTAAAATGAGTTGAATGTGAAATTAGCAATGAAGCTTCAGTCATGAAGCTGCCTTTAAGTACAAGTATCCACGTGAAAGGTGAAGCAGTTGACTCCAGGGATTAAACTGATGTTCCTGCCTTTGTTTCCTGACGCACCTGTGCGTGATGGGATGCTCTGCACTGCACCTGGAGTTGGAGCCGGCTCTGTGAGCTAGAGCCAGGCCTGTGCTGTGCCCGCAGCGCCGGCTCAGGGGCCGGTAGGTGGCATCACAGACCGGCCCTGGGACTTGCAGTGTGCAGTGTCCCCATCCTGCGGGCACTGGCCGCTGGACCTGCCCGGCTGGCCGCTGCCACCTCGCAGCTGTGGCTGTCGCCTGACCGCAGATCTGTGGAGCTGCGAAGCTCTCGGAAGGTTCAGACTGTTTTCAGCCAGCTGTTTGCCCTGACCCTGCTGGAGAGCTGTGGATCCAGCTCTCTCTGTTCCTGTCTGAACAGGTGGACAGTTTGTGGGGAAATGCAGTGAGAAAAATCTCTGCAGAGTCAATGCTGATATTCTGTGCTCGTGTGCTTTGAGTGCATTTTCCCTCATCCTGGCTGTATGGAAGAGAGGCTTACAGGCTTTTTTTTTTCTTTTTTTTGGTCCTCTTTCCCTGAACTCCCTGGTTTCACTGCTGAAAAGGTTTCAAACTCATAAATCACTCTACTAAATTAAATTTTCTCTTTGCTGTTTCTCTTAGTTTTTAGTGATTCATCTCAGTAAGGAAGTAGGGAGGTTGGGATGCTTATTTATTTGGGGTTTTTTTTCAACCTTCTTCACCATTTCCTGCATTCTTGTTCTAAATTTGTTTCTTTGACATTGAATTTATATACATTTTTTTAAAAGAATACCTGTATTTCCACAGTTAGAGATTATAGGACAGATGGATTTAGGGGAGACTTTTAATATCAGTAAAAATTCTACAACATAAATTACTTTTTCATTAAAGTCCTGCCTGTGTTGAAATTTCAAACTGTATTTTAATGCCCAGCTCTGAGTGATTGATTTAAGTAAGTCAAATTTTCCCTAGTTTCCTCACAGTTCCCTTACCTCTCAAATTGAAAACAGTATTTCCAGCTCATAAGTACTGTTAGTTATATGTTGTATAGGAGTTAATGTCCTAGTCAAGAGGAATAGTACTTTGTGAAACAGGTTCTCATCTCATATTGTGGTAGATGAATAAATTAGGGTTGAACTGTTTCATAGAAAAGTACACAAACAAGCAAAAAAATTAAAAAGTAATTATTTTAAAATATTACTGGTTGCTGAATAAGTCTTCTTGCATGTTCTTTGTATGTTGCTTTGTCTTGCTTTTTGTACACTATGGTTTATGTGTCTATCATATTAATTGCTTTTTTTCTTTTCTGTTTTTAACATAAACTCAAGAAAGCACCTCTGTGTACTCTGGATCAGTAGATGGCAGCTTGTATTTAATGAAGAACCAAAAGGAGAAACTGAGGATGACGATGCCAATGACCCTTTCATTTTGTTACATGGCATTACTCTGGGTGAGAGAACCAATTACATTGTCTGAGCTCTTAAGGTATGAATAGTCTTTAGTGAAGAATTGTTGCTTTTATAAATAATAAATTTTTTTTTAATTAGATCAGTACTATTGCCCTCTTACTAATTTGCTCAGTAATAGTGAGAAGTTCTCTGTACTTGGTTCTCTTATCTTTCCTTTGGCATAACCATTTGTGCAGCTGCTGTTGGAGGATGTTCTGTTGATTGCAGTGAATTTCAAAGATATATAAGGAAGAAGGTTTTGAAGTTAGAGAAGCTTTTTATCCTTCTCCTTCAAAATTTCTTAAGATTTGCTGGAGGTGTATATGGCCACACTTCTGTGATATTTGCTGTTAGCAGCATGTCAGAATTAAATGAGTAAACATTCTCCAGGACTTACATCAGTGTCATCATACAAACAATACCAACAATATACAGTGATCTGAAAGGTAGCAAAGTAGCTTCATGCAATGGAGTTGGGCACAGAAATTAATATAGGAAGTTCATTTCATCTTCATATCTTTGTATCTGTAATTATCAGAGTTCAGAATAATACACCTTTTAATATAGTAGAAAAAATTGTTGTAATAATAGGGTTTGGTGCTGAATGGAGACTGTCAAGCTATAGCTGACAATGCAGTTCCCTTCTCTCCCCTACAACAAGGCCATGAACACATTCCTTATTTACTTCAGGAATGAAAAATAATTCATCAACTCTTCTTGTTGGCAGTAAATATTTTACATCAGGCCCAAATAAGTTCAGGAATTCCTAGATTTTCCTTTTGTATTCTGGTACACTTTTTAAACAACTGTTGAAATATTGGGTATTTTTAAACAGGTGGTGAAAAACATTACTTGGCCAAAATTTAAGGAATAGAAATACTCAAGTAAATATATTGGCAAATTGAATTGAAAACTCAGACAAAATAAAGGAAAATTTGATTAAAAATTCAGTGCTTTCATTTTTATTTTTCAAATATATAACCTGTGAAACTGCTGCAAGTGTGATGAGTGCAAGGGGTTTTTACCCCGGAGCCTGAGGTTCCATTGCGGCCTCTCTCCCCTGGAGTGCCAGCTTCTACCTGCACCTTCTGGCTTTGTACAAGCTTTCCAAGAAGGGTGGGTGTTCAAGGATGCTTTTCTGCAAGTACTTTCAAAAAGGGGAGGTTTGTATGTCTTGAAGTACAATAGTTACTACTGGATAATCAATTTCTATGCAAAACAATTTAACCCTTTGATTTTACTTTAGGGGTGGCTGTTGCCTTCATTGATCAGAATTGCAAAAACCATTGCGTATTTGCATAACTGGATATGGTCTTGCATGAAAGATACTTGTAAAATTTTCAGTAAAATGCTATTGAATTCATAATTCAAACTAGCACCCTGCAATACAGAAGTATTTATTGAGTAGATTAAGAAATCATAGAACTCAAAAGTAGTGTTCAATAATAAGATTTTTACTGGCTGCTGTCTTCCTTGGGAAATTCTGTACAAGTCAGAACTACCATAACATACTCTGTATTTTTGTGAATGATTAGCAGATAAGTAATGTAAAACCTGTCTGATAATGTTTGTATATGGCAAAAATCCAACTAGTAAATTACAATTTCTGGGACAGAGCAACTGGTTCACACTAAAGAATTATTAGTTACCCCATCCTGTTTAGAGAGTAAAATTAATAATTAAATATATATTCTTTGGTTATTTTATCTTGGAAACTGTCTCTGGAAGCATTGTTGGCTCATACCAGGCAAAGACATCCTCACATGTTCTTGTCTTAGCACAATGGTATGGTTGGAAAAAAACCCAACCAAACAGCAACTGTTGTTTGACTGTTGAAGTCAGCTGTCAAGAGGAAAGATAGATTGTTTTGTTTACATATGAATGGTAAATTATTGTATTTGGCACTTAAGAAAGTTGGAGACTGCAGAAAAGATCCTGGAAAATTATTTGGAACCTGGAGACTATCCTTTGGACTAATATGCTTAAGAGATGAACACACTTACTTGAAAGGATTTAGAGAAAACATCAAAGCAGTAAAAAGGTTGGAAAAAGAGAGATTTTAAAAATCAAGTACCAAATATAGCACAGAAAGGCATAATCTGAAATTAATAATTGGAAATTGAAATAAGATTATTTGAATGAGATGATATAATTTAATTAGATATAATTTATGTGTGTAAGACTGTGTAAATCATAATGGTTCAGTAACTTTAAATGCACTGAACATACGAACTGGATTAAGTACAGAAAATGAAGTTTAAAAGAATGTTATTTGTATTGCAAAGTTCTACCGTGATACAATAGTTATATAAGACTGTAATTACGTTATCATGCTTCCCTCCCTACCCTTAAGGTCTTTGCCTTTCAACAAGTTTGATGAAGAAGGGGAAAGAATTTTAAATTGTATTAACTACCATAAAATACTTGTTTTCTAACTTCTGAATATTTAAGTTTAAAAAATCAGACAATGTTCACATTTTTGCATGTATTAAGATACATAGATCAAAATAACAACAGACTGAAGATGAAAACTATGCAGAGAAATCATTAAGTATTCAGCATTACCTTTTAAGTCTTTGCAGGCAAATTGTTTTATTTAAACCAGCTGAATTAGAGTTCTGTTTAAAGTTCTGCCTTGTTTTTTCCTCAGTTTGATTTTCTCTGTACCCTGAAATCAGCTGACTACCACTCCTCCCTTGTGAGACATGCTTAGGCACTATGGTTGGGCAATCTGCCAGCTTTTAAAGGATTTACAACACCAAAAATATACTCCTCCTTGCTACTTGACACACTTAGCAGTAAAACACTACAATTACCTCCTCTGACAGGAACATTTTAGTTTAAAAATGACATTTTAAACAATGTTCTGCTCAAGTCTGTGTTACACATGAAATCCTTTTCTGTTGTGAATAGTCTCACAATATTCCATATAATCTGTATTGTTCATCTAAATAATAAAATAGTTGGGTTTTTAAAAAAGTTTCAAGATGCTGGACTTTTGAGATTCTGAGAAATAATGCCTTTCAAATGAGGTTTTACCTAGTTATGCTGGCAAAACTAAACTTATAATCAGTTTATGGCATTACTGTGGCTTTAAGAGATGTATCACTTCCTTGTAGCATGCTGAGGACCTAGAATTTTTTTCATACTTGGGCCTTATTAATGTATGCTACTGCTGTAATTAAAAGAATATGGACTGTGTACTGTATCTGCCAGTCAAGTTTTCAAGCACCTCCCTGATCAAACAGAGTCTTACAGGTGTTTTGACCATCTGTCTGTTAAATGAAAGCAGACAGAAGAAACTGTTTTGAAGTGCAGTTCCAAATCAGGACTTTTGGCTTAAGAGTTAAAACTTGAATCATCAGTGCATTGTATTCATAACAAGGTATTTGTGCTGTATTTTCAGAGTGTAAAAACAGCTTTTAACCGGAGAGAAAAGTGTTCTCTTTTTATGGAGACAATAATTTCAAGCGAGGAAAAATACTGTTTTTTAAATAGTTGCAGCGCTTTGACTTGGTATAGCTGAGTTAGCGAAAACATTTTAAAAAGAAAGAAGATATTTTGGTGGACATTGCTTGTCTCTTGCAATGTAAGAATGTGCTTCCAGCATCAGTTTAAGCTGCTCCAAGTTTCTGTTGCTGTGGTCTTGCATCAACATTCCTGTTCTTTCTCTTGCCATGGGTACTAGCATTCATCCAGTTTATAGTTTTATTAGTTCAAAGAAGTAGATCTGTACAAGATTAATTTTGTAAAAGAAAGTTTCACTGGACATTTTAATGCAGGTTAATGTGCTTCGCTGCAGTTACTTTCTGCCTTGTGCTGGCAGTAATGTTCCTGCAGTCATCTGAGTCTGGAAATCTGTCTGGTTGGAGTGAAATCCCGGAAGAGACTAGTTCCCAATCTGATCCTCTGAGAAGTCACATAAGTGCTTTTGTCAGCAGGGAGGAGTGTTCAGTCCCCTGACTGAGGGGAGGGTGGGATTTCCCATTTCAGAGGCATCAAGCTGTTAGGGTGGTTTGTCTGCATCACTACTACACCACACCCGAAGCAAGGTCCTGATTGTCTGTCCTCTTCCAACTGCTGCTGTGCTGGCTCAGGAGGTTGCTGCTCTCAGTGTCTTGGCTCTTCAGATCTGACAGCTAATGGTGTTGTGCCTTAACGTGTGTCAGCCAAAGCTTATCATCAGCTGAGCCAGTAATGCATCACTGTTGCTGAAAGGGGAAGGTCCTGCTTCTCTTTTTTCTCTTCTGCCTTTGTGATGCATCCCTCTGCCAACTCTTCCACTTGTAGAGCCATCTGTGAGTGTCCTCACCGTTTGTTAGATGATGAAAGAAACCCTTGCTGGCAGTAGGGTAACAGGTGGTTTTCTGCTGCTGTTGCGAGTTACATTTGGGGAAGAGGATGAGAAACAGCAGCTCATGGCTGTATCACAGTGAGGGAGATCCTGCTAGTTATGTTGAGGTTTTTGTTCGGCTCAATCAACTTTGTGAAACCATACCTCAAGCTTATGTTCCTCAGTTTAGTGTATGACTAAAATGAGCTAAGAAACTGATGTGCCAGCTGCTCAGCAGGTCGGGTGGGGTGGTGAGGACCAGCAATGGGGGCTGGGTTTGGAGAACAACCTCATGGGAGCCCAGTGTGCACATCACTCAGGGTGGGGAAGTGCTGCTTCTGCTGGTTGAGGAAACCTACTGAAATTTCATTAGCAAAATGATCATTACACAATTTGATTAGAAAGGATTGTGCACCACCTGTTACATCTTCACTTAAGAGGCTAATAAGCAGAGCTTTGGAACAAAAGCTATTTGGCTATATGATTTTTCATATTGCCTTTTTTTTTTCAGAAATCATTATAAATTATTCCGAGACAGAGTTTTGATCATGAAATGCGCTTTTTATTTTAATCTGAGTTTAAGTAATTTTTTTTTATTAAACTGAAAATTCAGATAAGACTGCTTAAAAGAAAGTAGACTATAACTGTAAACTTTGCAGTAACTAGCTTTTAAATAGAATTTTAGTCAACTTCAGTAGATACACACTACATAACATAGAACAAATAGTGATGAGGGCACGGACCTGGGAGATAGCAGGTGAGCTTGTGAATTGATGTAGGCTCAGAGGGAACATGAAATGTTTGTAGAGCAAGAAGTTACTAATCTATGTAGCAAGATCAAAGAGGTCCTGTTCAGATAACACTATTAGCAGGGGAGGAAATTGTTTTCACTCCTAGTATTATTTAACGAACAGAGTCTTCTCTGTTTGTAACGTTAACTTACTGAGATTTAATGTACTCTTCTAACAAAATTGGTTTGGAGGAGATAGGAAGGCATTTCTAGTTTAATCCTATGGGAAACTACCAGTGTACCTTAGTGCGGAATGAGTATTTTGCCTTGTGAGGGTCTGTACTTGTTCAGTGCTTGCTTGGCCTGTTGTGGGTGTCTGCCAAGATGGTAGATAAGAGCAGGGGTTTGGGGTGATGCTGGCTTTTTATTGGTATCGCTTGTTAAGTCAAATCTTTTATATATTTTTATGTGTGTGTGTGTACATATATATATATGTTCAAGAAAAAATATCAAATAACACTGTCAACCACTTACCAAGACCAGTTTTTAACAAAAAAGATGCATTATTTGTGTGCAAATAAAAATTAAACTATTTTATTAGTATACAAAACAATTTCTATTCATACCTCAGTAATACTTTTTTGAAAAGTATCATCATAGAAATGTAATTAACGTGGTTTCAGTTCTATGTATCTGCTTATCATTCTGTGATTTTCTTCCCTATCACATAACCTGATTCAAACTCTTCCAGTGGAAAGTGTGTATTTTAAAAGTAAAATTTACTTAAAGCTTTAGAATTCGAGGGAAAAAAACATCCATACCATTCAAAGGAGACTCAAAGCAGTTCCAGAAATACAGTAGTTGAAGAATAAACTCCATGTAAGCTTGTTGATTGTATGCTTACTGCCATAACATTATCATTTGTCAGTCATATCTGAGCTTGAATTTAAAAGCCTGTTAAATGATTGAACCGGTTTTTGTTCTGTGGAGCATTTCAGGGTGTGTAACTGCAGGCTGAATTACTTAGGCAGCATAATTCTGATATTATTTCGAATCAGAAGTTGATTTGTATATTAATTTTATGATAAATGTATTAATTTGATACCCTATATATTATTTTGATTTGGTCTTCATTTTCTTAATGCAGGTTTGTTGTTGAAGGTCATATTCCATATTTGAATGTTTTTCAGCATTTTCCGGAGAAGATGAAGTTATGTGGACTTGATCTTAAGATCTTTTGTGTAGAGGTAATTTTTTTCTTAAAGGAAAAGTTGTTAAAAAAAACAACCAAAACCCAGTTATTGAGTGGTATTTTAGTTATTTTGGTCACTATACTAATAACTTGATTAAATCTATTATTATGTAGTAGGGTTCATGTTTCACAGTGTTGGAGCCTGGTAGAAACCAGTGCACTGTGTGTCTTTAATCTTTAACCATTCTTATTAAGCTGATTACCTAAGTTAGAATTAAATCAGTAAGTACTTGTGGAGAAAAGGGTATTCAGAACTGCTCTCGTAATGCTCAGAAATAGGATTTGGCTTCAAGTCTAAGGGCAATATATTATCCCTTTTGGTGCTTATTTAAAATATCTCTTGAATTCGTTTGTAATTCCATATTCTTTTCATAAAATATGGTTTAGATGCTATCTCTTGTTCTGTTTCTTGATGTACTGGTTGAAATATATCGAATGTAAAATCTACATAAGGGGTTACAGCCCTTCTAGGAGCTGAATAGGGATGGACAGTCTTGAGTGAAATTTAAATTTCCCTTGTTTAAGATTCTTATGTATTGTGGTAACAATTGCCCAATGGTATTTGTGTTACAGTTAAAAATTTGCTATGGATTTTTGAAGGTGCAAATAAAATCTTTGCTTTTAAGAACAGAAAACAGCAATTCTACCAAATTTTTAGTGATGACGTTGCAGGTAACATTACCATTCTCCAATATGTAGCTCATATTCAGCAGGTCATGGGCTGTTCAGGAGCTGTAGCTTCAGAAGTTGTAGCATTTATACCACTGCTTTTCTTTCTGGATAAAGGAGAATTATCACCTCAACTTCTAAAAATTGGGAGATAAATTGAATATAAAACCTCTTGATTTCTTTTTCTATCTAAATGTTTCCTTAACAGAAAAGATATGTTAGGTTGAAATATGAATATAAAATTTTTTTTAAGTCTTTGTTGTTCTTTGCCTCTGTCTCCTGGATGACTTTTTGTTTTATGAATTGCAACTGTAAAGCTTGTACCATACCTCAGAGTGGCACAACTGGTTTACAGAGAGGAGGTGACAGTTGCCCTTGGAGGATCCTACTGCTTTCTTTTGTGATAAAGCTGCACCCCTCACTTCCAGAGTATAAATAGATATGCACACTAATCAAGTAATCTCTGAACTGTGTTTTCATTGAGATACATAGCTACAATTCTGTAAGCTTACTCTACCATTTGTTTTCCAGCCACTCCAGTATTATTGTGGCTTCCTCTTCTTAGGAATATCTGCTCAAACTTTACCTTCAGTTTTACTTAATTAAGGTATCCTTAGGTTTATTTAGTTTTAATGTTTTTTTACTATATCACGTGGCTGATAATTGCAAAATCCTTACTAGCTCTTTCCTACGTCTGACATTTCTCACTGCAGCACTGAGATATCCAATGTCTTACTGTATCTAGTTTTGGCACCTGAGTTTTGAGAAATTCGAGAGATGAGGTTATTGTGCTGGAGCAGGAAGTGAGATTGTATAATACTCTATTCTGAAAGCATAGCCTACATTCTTTTCTGCTTCGTATTCTGTATAGAGTATTTTGTAGGCATTTATCTTTAAAACCTTTATGATATTATGGCTGTTACAACCAGGTGTGTAAGTTACTCTAATGCCATTATTTGTTGTGCTTCAAGTTTGGTGAATATAAGCTGCAAACATGTTCCAAAATACTGATAATTGAAAGGACTATTCCATATGTCTCCTTTTTTATTTTGAACAGATTTTTAGTGCATTTAATTTTGTCCTGTGCAGCCCAAATTTGAATCAAGAAGTAATTGTGTTATGATAACTTGAAGAATTTGCAGTCATACTAAATATTTTATCAGTTAAGTGCAGATGGAGCATAACTTGATGAGGCTCATCTTGTATAAAAATATTCTCAGTAGCTTAAAGACTTTTTTTAGTAACAATTTCCCACATACCTAAAATATGTGGAATTTATACAAGGTTGAAGTTGTTATAGATGTTAGAAAAATAAATGCGATGTTATTACAAGGTGAGTCATGTCTGCATTCTGTGTAGTGGCACATGCACAAGGGGTTTTTATGACTTGTCATTTAGTAGTAGTATTCCATATGCAAGGAATGTGACTGGTTTCAGGCTTCCCAGCTGTGATGAACTTCAGTACTGTGTAATTGAGGAATGGAGTTTGTATCACTGACAATTTTTTCCATGTGTTGCATATTATTTAGCAATTAGAGGTGATGGCAGTATCTTCCATACAAGGAGAGGCTCAGAGAACTAAGGGGTTTTACCACTGAGAAGGCTGGGGGGGATTTCAGCAATGTGTATAAATCTCTGTCAGGGAGGGGTGAGGATGGAGTTGGACTTTCTTTTTGGTGGCATGCAGTGGAAGGACAGGAAACAACTGAAATACAGGGCACAAATTGAAATACAGGAAATTCTATTTAAATATAAAACTTTTTCACTGTGTAAGGGTGATTGAGTGCTGGAACAAGCAACCCTGGACTACTGTGGAGTCCACATCTTCAGAGGTGCACAAAACCTGATGGGACACAGTCCTGAGCAGCTTGCTGTGGTTGATCCTGCTTTCAGCAGAGGTTTTGTATTCTATGTATAATCTCCAGAGGTCCCTTCCAATCTCAAGTATGCCTTGTATTCTATTTCACATTTGCAGTATAGGTGACAGATAGGCCCTTCATATTTTGGTAATGGAACAGCTAACAAGAAGGGCGTAATTCTTCATTCTGCTCAAACTGAGCTTTATTTAAAATACCTGCCACAAAGGTGTTTGTATCTGAACATTTCTGTCCAGACGTGTGGGAGCTCTCAGCATGACTGTCTCATAAATAAAGAGAAAAGGAGCCTCCAGCTCTCTGTATCATCTTTATCATGTATATCTATATAATGTTTACATATATCTATATGTATCATGTATATATATATCTGTATCATATTTATGATGTATAACTAGTAGACAGGTGTCAGGGCCTAGCTGGAGATAAGTACTACTCGCAAGTGTTTTATGGAGGATAAAAGAATAGAAGATCTTTGTGAAAAAAGGGTTGTTTATGTTCCATATGTATTTGTCTTTCCATTGCTCCAAGTCAGTTTTTAAAGCTTTTACTTGATTAGTCATCTTATTTATCCCTTCCTCTATTAAAATCATGTGTATGTTAGAAGCTAGCCTTTGGAAAATAGGTTTTACCTAAATGCACAATGAGAGGGTTAACAGGGCAAACAGCAGCAGTAGCAAGATGCTCCTGCTTTGTTCAGAAGTTCTAACTTCCCAGTACGAGGGAGCAAAAGCAAAATTTCCTTTTTCTAAAATAAGTATTCTTATTCCATTTGGTTAAAATCTTTTTGTATGTATGAAGAAGGAGTAAGATATTTAAGTTTTTGGTTTTGTTCTGTGCAGGAGATCAAGGGGTCTTTTTCTTGTTATTTGCAAATTGTTAAACTACAGTAAATCTCTGCGCCTCCTAATGCTTGTCTTTGATAACTGCAATCATCTTTTCTCTTTTAGATGGAAGTCACTTTTGTTCCCTTTTTAATGCACATAGGATGTCTAGGGTTTTAGGATATCGATTTCTTCTAAAGCCCGTTAGTGTGGGAGTTAAAATCTATTTGTAAATTAGTAAAGTTCAGTGGATAATTTGCTTTCAGCTTGTATTATTTTATTGATATTATCTGTTCTTCAGTGGAGCTGCATACAAATTCTGTCTTTCATTTCTGCCTGAAGTAGGGATACATCTTTAAGATAACGCATCCTCTATTTTGCTTTTATGGATTTATCTTTATCCTTATACAAAATTGTTTAAAGCATCCCTTTTGTCTTGAACTATCAACAACTTGTCCTTGCCATAGGTCTGTTTTTCCATACATTCTTGACTTGGCACTGTACACAATTATCTTTAAAGTATTATTTTGTTTGTGCTTAAAAGGTGGTTGTGCTTTGCTGCCTCAAATTTACCTTTAGCTTTCATTACTTTTTATAAGACACAGTATTTTTTTGGTGTATTTTACCTCTAATACATTGTAAGTGGATTTTTTTTTTATGTCCTAAAGTAATTTTTGGTTTTGATTCTCACATTCTTCACACACACATACAAATTTAAATGTGTGTGTGTATATAGGTAAGGAGGTCGCTCCCATGGATGTTGGGCAACATGATTTACTGAAGTACTGAAGGTAACAACCACGTCACTTTGGAGTATGTGCTGTGTGTAACAGGATAGGTGTAGTCTCATAAGCATCTTTCAGATCCTGCTGTGCTAAAGAGCTTTGAAAATGGTCATCTCTCGATGCACAAGGATCTGGACTTGACAAGGAGCAAAATGTGCAACTTCAGAGAAGTTCCTTTTTCTCAATCTCTTTGCCAAATTTAAAATAAAACTTTCGGAAGAAACGATTTAAGAATCTGGTTTTTTCCCCAGGGATGGGAGGGCCTGGAGAAAGTTGAGTTTGGTAGGTTAGTTGGATTCTGTTCAGACCTGTCCATCAACCTGCACCTGAAGACAAAAGGAATGGGTATTTACTGAATTATCCTTGCTTCTTCTTCTCTGCCCTGGGGTGTGATCACAGAATGGCTTCTCTGTATAAGCCTTTCTCCATTCCCTATGCCCCTTCCCTTACTCTTAGGTGGGAGTAGTTGCACCATTCTAAATCGGCTTGTTTTACAAGGGCACTTAATGTTTCAGTGTTGATGGTGTTGTTGATACATCTTTCTGCCTAGAAATCTGTATCTTAAAAATACTTCCTTTTTTGTTTTGTAATTTAATCCCATCCTCTCTTTTTCTGTGGTTTTTGTTAGCTTTTTATAATCCAGAGTATTGCTGCCTGTACCAAGGAATGTACTTACTTCAACAGATTTGACCTTGCAAACATGATAAAATTACGATCTATTTTAATTTTTGGTTGTCTTTGTATCACTTTTTTTTTTATTGTTTCTTTTTACATATCCAACCTCCAACTTAGATTAACAGAAGCACTGTTCAGTTAAAATTCTGCTTTATATAATTCACTTATTTCCATCACTAGATGTCTTGATTTTTAAATGACTCCTAGTGTTACTCCTCAGAATTTTCCATAATACAGAAATGCTCTCTAAACGTCTAGCTGAGAATGGTGTTAGCATCCTCCCTTACCTTTGCCTGTGGAAAATGCTTGAATGCATCCTAGTAAAGTGGCAGAAATAGAAATAGAGTCTGCTTGTCATAAATCACTGTTGTGGACAAGACAGAGGAAATATGAAACTCAAAATCATGTCATGATTTTCTCCCCTTTCTCCCACCCAGCTGAAAAGCTACTTCTTCTTATCGTCTTGATACCTTGTTTCTTTCAGGTTTAATAGCTTATCATTCTGCATTAATATTATGTCTGTTTCTGTCTCTGTGGGATTAGGCCAGTAGCTCTGGGCAGCTCAGTTGTGTTCAGTTAAATAAGGACTTTTAATTAATGCTCCATTGTGAACTGATGTTGGCTTTGATGTAAAATGGAAGAGTTTGAAAACAAATGTTTGCTGCTCTGTAATTCATCAATTCATTCCATTCTCTAAAGGTAACCTGTGATAGGTGTTGAAGTAGATACTGTAACGTATTTATAAAGTACACTGGAAATCCTCAGCTCTTTTGAGAATGTGCCACTTGAGCATGGAGCGTTTCATTCCATATGATGCTTTGCCTTAATTTATTTTGTGTTGGAGGAGTACATACCTTGCACTTATGCATTCACACACACACCCTCCTTAGCTTGGATTATTAAATTTCTTTCCTTTTTTATTTAAGAGTGAAAAGTTTCCTTGAAAAATTGATAGATGGTCGTTCTCCATTCTACTTGGAAACTTTCCAACTCTTTGGTTTCTTCTTTTACAGTATTCTATAGTTTGTATTTTCTTTTTGTTCTTCTCTTGCATTTTTTTTAATGTTGCTTGGTTTTATTCTTGGCAGCTTTTTTGTATCCATATTTTTCTGGCACTAATCCTTCTGTCACCCATCTTTCTGTGTCAGCTTCAATCAAATCTCACTTGTGCTGAGGATTTGAGAGATCTAATTTCTGAGATGAATTTGCCAGGCTGCTCCTCTGCTATCAAACATGCTTCTGGTTTTCTCCTTTATTCTGCATGCTTTGCTTTCCTGCAGAGCAGCTCTTGAGTTTTGAGTAAATTATGAGTTACGTTATTCTAGTGAGACTTGGTAGTTTTGGTTTGGGTCCCCTTTAGCTTTCCCATGAAGCAGGAAAAAGGTTTTTCAGTTCAGCTTCTTGTAGGAGCTGAAGCTTCAGTTCACTCTGTCCTCTCCTCTCCTGACCTTACAAAGGTTGCTTGACTGACAGGATTATTTTTAGCTTCTATTTTTCCCATTGCCATAGTATTAATTTGTTCAGGATCCATGCCAAGCTAGTCATTCTACAGTTCCTGAATCTCCCCTTTTACATTTTTTTAAATACTGCATATTAAAGTGGAGAGTCCTTTGATGTTTAGAATTTCTTAAGATTATTTAAAAAACAAAATTTGTGTTTCAGAGATGTCCTCACTTATTTCCTTGAAAGTTCTTGTGTGTAAATTATGTGGGCCTCTCCTTTGTAAAATACTCCATTTTATCAGATAATGGTTTACTTGTTTGCAGACATAATTTTTCTCTTCCTTACATATGATTTTAATGCAATGGATTTGTATTCTACTTCCAGTTAGAGCATAGTCTTGCTTTTCTTCCTGTTTTATGACTTACCTATTTACCTGTGGCATCAAAATTCAAGATTTTGGGGTTGTTTGGGTTTTTTTTTGTTTCCCTGCTGCTTATGGCTTTGCAACCTTTACCTTGTGTTTCACTGCAGCGTATCTGTAGTTTTTTGTCTTTTTTTTCATCAGGAAATTGTCCCTGAGCACTGTGCAGTCTGATGCCCCCCTGCTTCAAAAGGTGTTCCCTTTATCCAATTATCCCACCATAAAAAGAGGAGTATGACAGACCTGTCTGGGAGTGTAGTGATCTACTAGGACTGTATTTGGAGAGGTCTACTTGAGAAAAAGGTTTAAACTCAGGATTTGTATCCTTGTGCAGTGCTACCCAGTGTTGGACTTCTCTTCCACATTCAAAATTATGTTTAATGTTAATCGCTTACGTTACAATAATTGTTTCAGAGTTTTACTATTGCAAATGGATTCAAGATTAGAACCCCAGATTTATATCCTTTTTCTCATTCTCTTCATTACAGGCAATATTACAATCAGAATATGGTTGTTAATACTTGCACCATATAAACACTTTATGCCTTGTGACCGTCCAACAGCTCAATAGCTCAGTAAAACTGCTTTGAATTACATGGGGATGTGCCACAAAAATGTATGTGAATCAATTCAGCTTTGTTCAAGCATAGTAAAAGCCATTTTGTTTTGTAAATTTAGCTGAAAAATTTAAGTAACTTAAGACGCCTCCTGATTTTGATTTCCCTGTGAATGTTGGGGGCAGAAGAACTGTCAGGTAGCCTGGAGGAAAACATAAAAATGGAAGGTTTCTCATGGATTAAGGAAAGACAGTTGCTCAGTGCTTTGATGGTTACCTGCTGTATACAGACAAAATTAGGAATTGGTTGTAGTCCTTTGCTTTTAAGCATGATGGCTCAATTTTAGAAGTAATTTGGCATTCCATCCCCAGTATTTTCTAATAATCTGTACGAGCTTGTTACAAAGTGTAAGGGGGTTAATATAAGACCTGCTGCTAGGATTGTTTGAATAATTTATCTGTGTTCTGACCAGAAGTAGCATCAGTATTAAGGATTTATTTAAAACTAATTCTTTGAATTTACAGTATTGAATAACACAAGGAGACTTATCTCTCCTGTACCTAAGTCTGTTGCTCACATTGGAAACACTTGTTTGCATTTTCGTTTAGATACTTTGAACTGCTTTTGTTTTGTTTCCTGCAGTCAAAACCATATCACAGGTATTTTACTGTGTTTGAAGTGTATAAACTTAGGATCTTTCCTGGGAAGCTTTGGAAAGTAACTACTCTCACTTACTGAGAGTATTTTCAGTAGATCACTTAAATGTAGATAGTAAGGAAGGATAGATAGAGATTAGCAGAGGGAGGAACTGTTACTAGAGTATTGATGCTTCTCTCTTCTTGCCTACGCTCAGCCCTTCTCCTAGAGGTCTGTGTGGGGTGCAAAGGCTGTGAGCTGTTTTCACTCACGCTGGTAATTCTTCCCAACTTGCACCGATAACAAAGCCTAAGTACTTTTTCATCATTCTTTTCAATACTGAAAGAATTAATATCTTCTCGTATAATAAAACAGATCACTGGTGACCTTCACTGCAGCACAGCAAAAAGCAAGTTATGTCCTTGAACCATGAAGTGCTCAGGGAAAAGCAGAGTGTGTGGGGATGATGTTACTTAGGAATGTCTGTAGCGTATTCTGCGCGTAGCTCATGGCATAATTTCTGATGAAACTTGTACTGACTACTGAAGATCCTTGGAAGTCTCACAATGACTGTTTTTAGCCTTACTGAAAATATAAATATTTGTCTTGCTCTTCAGGCCAATGTCTGCCTTGGATTTTCTGGTACAATTCCTTGATTTGTACCTGAAAGTGGATGCAATGTGTCTGAGTGCTTTCCTACAGCAAATGATAGTTCATTCTTTGTGATTGTTTTATATCAAAGATGCTATTTATGGTACTATAATTGCATTACGTTAAAAGCAGAAGGATTAGAACTTGCTTCATTACAGAGTTTGAGTATATGAATAGAAGTTTATAAACTTGACAGTATTTTTTAAGTGCTGGTGTTTCTTTAGTTGTGGGTGTGGATTTAGCCTCCTAATTATAGTACTCTTCAAGGAGGGACAGGTGAAGTGAATCACTGTTCTAAGCCTTTATGGTTTTTTGTCCCACTAAGGAGGAGTAAAATTCTCTGTATACTTTTGTATTTTGAATATTGCGTGAGGTCATTGTACTGCAATTGTTGTTGTGGAAATGATTTATACTGTCTGGTGACTGTTTTAGTGTTGCTAATTTGGTAGATGACAACAGTGCTATGCTAGTGATATGTTAAATAATTTTCATGTCTGAAGATGGTTTTCTAAATAAAATGGTCTACTGACTGTTTTTGATGAGTAAACCTTGTAGGAAAAGTAAAATGCATATCATTGGTACATGCAAAGATTACTTACACTTGCGGAAGAAATTTTTAAAGAAGAATGATAATTTAGAAAAAAAAAATCCCAGTGTAAACAAAAGTATACCTAAAAGTTGCTTAGTCTTCATCATTCTATTCAGTCTTGTTTTATTTCAATTTTCTTCTCTTTTTCTTTTTCTTAAAAAAATTCTGAATCCTGTGTGAGCAGTTTGGAATAAGTCAAACATTCTCTTTTTTGCATCTACTGAGATACATAATTTTGGAGCTTCACAGTTACAGGAATACAGATGGAGAAATACTGTTTGAAATGTCTCGAACTTTCTTCTTTTCCAACAGCTGACATGAATATCTTTATTCTATGTGGAAAAAATAGTATTAAGTAAAGAAATATCAATTTGTAGTATTCTCTGAAAACTGTTATCAATGCTGTTATGTTCATATACCGGCCTTAGTTTAAATATCTGTGGGATCTTAATTATACAGGTTTCTGTAATCCCTTTATGATGCAGTTTTCGAAAGTGCAATTGTTTTATCCCAGCTATATTAGAATTATTTTCTATAAACTCCTGACATCTAATAAAAGAATGGAGATGAAAAAAAATCTGTTACTGTATAAATCTATCATGTACCTGTATCTTAAATACTGTTTGGAATTTTGATTGGGTGTTTTGCTTCTCTTACCCTTCCTTTTGTTAAAGTTGCAGAAGAGCTAAGAGGTACGGAGAGTCACAACAAGGATTTTCAAATGGGACAATTTTCCTACAAGAAACAATTAATATTATCTATTTATCTTTCAACCTAAGGAAGAGGTGACTAAGAAGAAGATGTGGTGATAGTTTGTAGAACATGTTCAGGAGGCAATTGTTCAATGTCTCTTCCAACACATGGGCTGGCAACAGTCAGCAAGGGTAGCTGGTTTGCAGCCTCAGAATCAAACAGCAGGAGATGTGGCTTCATTCGTTTTGTGGGTAACTGGTGAAACTCCTTGCCTTAGAGGATGTTCTGGATGTTAAAAGGGCCAGATGCTGACTGTATAAATGCCATGAAGGAGTAGGGATCTGGAACAAAAGAACAGAGAGATCTCACTGCTGAGTCAGCCACAAATGCTATGAAGCTGGACAGATGTTTGGTAGTGTCATGGCTTGCTTGGTTCATAAATTCCTCCCTGCATATTTTGCTTGCTCACTTCTGGGTGCAAGGCTAAATAGATTTTTTGGGTCGGTGTGGTACAACCACTTTTTTTTTTTTGTTAGGCTTTCAGTTTGTGGGTTTTGTTTTCTGGGGACACATTTTTAAAGGTTGTAAAACTTCATTTTTCATTAACTAGTTATCTTAGAACAACTCTTTAAAAGTCATAGTTCAAGTTTAAGTTAGGTGAACTAAATATGGTCCAATAAAGTTTCAGATTTAGAGATATCAGGATGTTTCTTATTCAACTTGAAAAATGTTGAGGACTGATTAAATGGTAAAAGTATACAGAATCACTTCTTAAAAGGGGATGTCTAGACTACAGAAAAGAATTCTAAGCAATAAATAGTACACATTTTTCTTAAGCAAAAACTTTGCTATTTGAAAACAGATTTTTCATGCTTGTATTTTTCTAGTGACCTTTTGGTTTGTTTTGATGGAGGAGCTATAAAGGAATTGCTTGTTTAATAACTCACAATGTAAAATTTCTTACTGTTGAATAGTAGTGATGATCCGAATGCCAGAAGGAAGCAGGAACACTTGCAAGAAGCCTGGCCTAAAAATGTGGTAAGAAGAGAAACATGAAAAGCCATGTAAATTCTAGGTCATGGGGGATCTATCCTGGCCTGACAGGGATGGCAGCTTAAGGGTTTTGCACTTTACCGTTAATATTTCTAAGCAGTCTTCAGTTCTGTGCAGTCCTCTTTTGGCACTAGAAGTAGGTACAGGTCTTGGATTTGTGAACAGATTAAAGTAATACTATTTTTTTTTCATTTCTGTGAATAGTAGGTACAGGTCTTGGATTTGTGAACAGGTTAAGGTAATACTATCCTTTTTTCATTTCTGTGAATAGCGATTAAGGTTTTATGGTTGAGCATATGAATTTTAGGAATTACTGAAGAGAATGTTGTGGTTTAGCTTGGCCCAGGTTTTTCTAGTGGGGGGAGCCACAAAGATGGCTCCTCAGTGAGGCTTCTCGAAGCCTTCACCATGACCAGCTCTGAGGTGATGGACATGCTGCTGGCCAAGCCTGGGCCAATTAGAGATGTTGGTTACGCCTCTGTGAAAAACATATTTAAGAAGAAATCAAAACAATGGGTGCACGTACTTTTCCTTAGCCAGAGGAGGAGGAGTAGGTGAGAGTATGTGAGGGAAAACAACATGGAGAGACCAAGGTCAGTGGAGAAGGAAGGGGAGGGGGAGCTCCAGGCGCCGGAACTCTGCAGCCTCTGCAGGCCGTGGTGAGGCCCATGGTGAAGCAGGGGGTGCCCCTGCAGCCCATGGGTGCCCACGGGAAATGCTGAGATCCACTCACCCATGCCGAAGCGAGTGGATACCCTGAAAGTGGCCGTGGTCCAGAGGGAGTCCTAGTGGAGAAAC
>VZRN01005893.1:334-29534 GCA_013397935.1 Dasyornis broadbenti | reverse complement strand
GTGGAAGATGGACCCCACGCCGTAGCAGTTTTGGGGAGACTGCTTGCCTGTGAGGCGACCAGCGTCACTGTAGCAGTGTCGGGCGGGCTGCCGACGGTGAGACCCATGGCTACGCAGAGGAAAAGAGCCTTTCCCCAGGCAGGGGAAGAAGATCTGGGTGATGAACTGACCTAACCCCCCCCATACTTTGTTCCCTTGTGCAGCTGCTGGGAAGGAGGGAGTGGGGTGAGCAGAGAAATGGTGGCCTTGAAGGGTTTATTTTACTTCTCATTTACTCCTCTGACTCTGTTAGTAATAAATTAGATCACTTCGCAACCTAAGTTAGTCCTGTTTTGCCTATTCTAAGTGCGTCTTCTCCCAGGTTTCCTTATCTCAACTCATGAGCCCTGGGTGTGAGTGTGTTAATTTGGGGGTACCTGGCATTTGGCCAGGCTCAAACCGTGACAAGAAACATGCCTTTAGCTGAGACTCTTCAAAGTGCATTAGGGTGTAGTCATTACAATTTCATCTCATATTGTTTCTAAACCAAGATAATGTCTTAGTTCAATATGCAGGAAGTAGTGAACTGCTCTGTATCTTTTCCTCATTTAATATGGAGTTTAAGCTGGCATTAGTACAGGCCATGAGAAACCAACTCAGTTACAGAATATTTGATTCTTTCTCCTCCTTTGATGCTGCTCATTCCCCCTGGTCACACAATGGCTGCTCCTGCAGGGCCAGGCTCTCAGAGGTGGTGTTGTGCTGTTCTATCCCAAGATGGAGAACTGGGACAAAGACACCTGCCTGAGGGAGTGTGGTGGGCTTGTGCCATAGTCATGAGGAAAGCTGGAAATTTTCTAAATGCTGTAAAATGGTGCCTACATTTAATTTTTTTTTTCAGGGTAGCTTTTCCAAAGGATTTTGTATCCATTAATAATCTGCTGTTGGCTAAAGCCCATGTTTTCAAGTCATCACACAGCTCTTAGGAATCTGCTGACATGTGGAGTGTCTAACACTCTAGGTTTTGGTGGATTGCACATCTATGTTTTAGTTTGGGTCTGATTCAAACAGTAATTCCTGACTAGATCTGTAAGTGAACTCATAAATGCAGGTCAAAATGTTTGCTGTTTTCTCCTGGAGAATTTTGACTGGAATGACAGCAGCTTTCTGCTTCCCTGGCAAGTGTATCCATCAGACTGGCTTTTAGACACGTTCCTCTGTTTGCTGAAGTCTTTTTCTCAAAACATTCCAGGTCTTACATGTAAGAGCCTCTTTTCCTGACTAAAATTTGAATTACCTTAATTGCCATATGAATTTTTTATTTATTTTTTTTCAGCGGTAACTATTTAAAGAATTCAAATTAAGATGGAAGCCAGTCATTCTTGTTTATTTTAAGAAAAATCTTTCAAAAGGGATGAAATTCTATCTATACAAATTCTGTCAATTAACTATGCTGCTTTTACTTTTCCAAACAAGCAGGGATTCCTGCTTTGGTCTGCTGGTGTTTTGAGATACCTTGTAATCTTAATTTTTTGAGGGGTAGGTCTCTTTCTGTCTGGGATTTTTTTTTCTCTCCCTAACTCTGTATTTTTTGTGCATTTTAACAGGTGCATGCAGTACTTGTTCAGGATAGAAAGTAGTGCAGAATGAAAAGCAGCAAGGGTGAGGCTTTTATTTGAAAGAAAAAAAGCTGAGGAGGAAGTTCACTGCTGAAAGGGTTATTGTAATCAAGTTTATCATGAGAGCTTGCTGTTGTGTAACAGAAACTCTAGCTTGTCCATACCTGTCTTTAAGCATTACTTAATCAAGAAAGAAAACAAACCTACCGAAATATTTATGAAATTCAATAAAATTTGTTCCTAAACTCTTAAATTTCAATACGTTATGACAGTTCAGCTCCTTATTGGAATCTTCTATGTATTTTTGGAAAGACTACATTTTTGTAGAAAAGTGGTATTTGACAGAGTTAGCTTGTGAGCATGAACAGGCTAATGCTTGAACACGGTCTCTCGTGGTTTAATAATATTGAAACTCATTTATTCAAAAACCACTTTAACCAGGAATCATGTAATTAAAAATATGTCTTCCTCCAAAAGTAGCCTATTAAAAAATCTGTTAGGCAGCCAAAAATGTTTTTTCCCTAGTAAAGGAGTACATCTGTACTGGATGTTCAGTTGGCTTTTTTCTCTTCATGTGTGGGTTGCTGGCTCATCCTCATACCATCTTGAATTCTTCAGTAAAAACTGCCTGTATCAGTTTAATGCAGTCTAATATCCTAGCACCTAATATTTTTCTCTCAAAAATGCAGAAACTTTATTTATTGAGTCATTTTCTAAAATTAATCTTTTTGGTATACAAAGCCCCTTCTCACTACTCTACAACAATGATCAGGAGTTGTTTGGGATTTTAAGATGCAGTAGCTGTTGCAGCTGAAACAGTTATTAAAAGGAGAGAAGAGAGAGCCTGCTAGTGTGACTACTATGATTTTCAGATGATATCCTGGCTTCTTTTTTCTTCCCTTCTGCCCATTTGTTACCAGACAGATAACTTGGGCAACCTGTCTGCCTGTCTTCCAGGTGAACAAATTGATTTCCTTTTACGTCTTCCTTCTGCTTGATGGCAGGCTTGTAAAGCAGCAGCTTTACTTGTGTGCTTGGTCTCTGTCTTTTCTAATGGGAGAAGTCTCACAGGATGCATATTTCTTTGTAGTTATCTAAATGGAGTTATAGCAGTTTCACCTGTCTTCGTGTCATTTGGTTCCCTTTTAATAATTCCAGGCACACCCTCTCGCTGTTACATCAGCATCTGTATGTGATTCATGGATATCAGGGTTTGGAGAAATCTATCCACTCATTTAGTCCATGTAAAAATGAGTGCACGGAGTCAGACTTGAGACTCCTGGAGTCTGTTCTTCTGTTTCTGATGGTGACTGAGGAAGGGAGGCAGGAGCAGGGTGCAGGTCCCCTGTATACTTTCACACTTGCCAGCAAATCACAAGCCTGGGGCATTTTTGTGCAGCAGTGGTGACCGTGCTGACAATGTCATAGAATCACAAAATGGTTTGGGTTGGGAGGGATCTTTAAAGATTCTCTTTAAACATAGCGTATGTCTTTGCTATATACCTTACACACTGGTAAAGAAGGCTTTCCTGAAGCTACACAGAATCTAACCATGCAACAAAGTTGACTGCATTAGCTGCATTAGGTTGACTGCATCTAACTGTGCATTAGTTGACTGCAGCGCAACAAAGTTGACTGCATTTTTTCAGCTAGGTTAGATGGCAAAAAAAGTTTCAGTGTTTCCTATTTTTAAAAAGTTTGTATTTATCATAACATACACAGTGTTAAAGTACATTTAATTTGTGTTTGATGGCTGTAAATTATTTTGTGGCTGTTCCAGGTGGGATGGTGGTGGTGCCTGAGAGGTAGAGAGGTCAGGCAAAGGAAAAAACTAATGTTTAAAAATAATTCAGCAATATTTATTGGTGTAGATTTATATGGGAGGTAGCCAGATTAGTAGTCCTGTAAGAATACACCAAAAATATGAAAAAAAAAACCATTAATGACCACATTAATTATCTAGTATGTAATGACTGGTCCACAAGGTCATTTCATTCAGTTTTAAACACTATTTTGGGTGTAAATTTCACAGTTAATATAGTTATTGTCTCTACTGTCAATTCTTTTATGCAATCTGCATGCACTGTGGCTGGTGTAATGCCACATCAGGCTCATGCTGCAGATGCCCAGATATATATGAACCAGTTGAGCAGCAGAAGCAAAGTAAGGTGAGCCAGGAGCCATAAAGAACTTGACTGCTTTGCTTGTTATTGGTACCTAATTTTACCTTATGTAAATGTAAAGCCAGCTTGGGTTCCTGGGAATGTGTGTTTCAATCCAGGCAGCATTCAAAGATGCTTACGCACATTAGGGCAGCCATTTGGTTTATTATTTTTACAATAAATATCTTTTATTTTATGGGTGTGCTCTGCCTTACAAAAGGTTTGAACTAAAATTCTGGGTTGTGTTGCAAAAACCTTTCAACCCTCATAGCTTGTTGTTTTCCAAACCTACAAGTTAAATGATTGTTTTAGTCCATTTCCTGGTAAGTTTAGTATACTCTTTTTCAAACTTGTTCTAAGTTGAATTTGTCATCTTAACAATTATGAAGCATTGCTGCGTTTTGGATTATTGCCAACATATCTAGCTCTAAATGTTAAAAAGATTCTATGAGACCCACAAAAAACTGATAATGAAAAAATGGGTCAGGCTTTATTAGATTCCAGTATTAAATGGTCATTAAACAAATCACTTGGGAAAAATGTCCATTGTGGAATATGAGCAGCACAAGGAAGGTAGAACTTTAAAGAATGTGCAGGCATGGGGAGAAAAGGGTTCCCAGTATGAAAATTCACAGGTGAGAAGGATGATGAGGAAAGGAGTTGTGCTGTTAAAAAAGTACTGAACAGGAAAGAAGGATGGAAGGGAAAAATATAAAATGATGAATTTAGAATAACTGTGCAATTAATTCTTTTCAGAAAGGATAGAACAGTATCATTATAACATAAGCTGAATTGTGAATATTGTGAATATGTAAGTAATGCCTGCTGGGATATTGTCCTGATACAGGAGAAGGAAATGGCTTGTACAGTCATCCGAGAAGAGAGTCAGTCAGACCACATTTAAAACAAGAAACTATGGAGCCTGCAAATTGTTGTAGAAAGCCAGCCAGTGCATACTGTTTTCTACTTGTTGATCAGCAACATTCTGATACTGTCCAAACAAGTAGGAGAGGCTGCAATCTTGGCTTACTCAAAACAATTACCTGTTACTGTGATCTGATTATCACACTAATAGTTTGGCTCCTCTGCTCCTGAAAACCAGTTTGTTGTTTTCTAATACAGGTGAAAAATGCCATGTAACTTTGAAAGATAAAGACAACCAATTTAAATAGTTTAATGATTATTTGTTGATATGAAACTCGTTATAGATACTTCTTCACCAACTCAACAGTGTGTTAGCTCAGGGGGCAGGGGAAAGTACTCTCAAGTAGTACTAATCTTCTATACTGCTTTCTGCAGAAGACTTGTAGTGACCTTATTTGTCACATGTGGGAATAAGATACAAAGATTTTGAAGACAAAGCTTACGAAAAGATCCTGGCAACCTCTGTACCCCATCTGGACAAGTTACAGACTCTGTCAGCATTGTTGATCAGTCTTGAAGGAATTCCAGCTTGCGAAACACCTGAAAAGGCTAGCAGGTGGCAGAGCTTTAAAAGGGTTTTCTGTCAGTTGTCCTGAAAGTATTAGGTGCCCTCAAGGGTTTATAACTTCAGTTTTATATGTGGTTTTTATTGTGTTTCCCAGGTTCCCAAAACAAGATGAGAGCTCAGTAGCTCCATGTGGTGATGGACAGGGGATTTGTTCTAATATTTAGCACAGAAATATATCTTGAATTCTTTAATTTATGATTGGATAAGTGAAAGTTATACTTGGAGAGTATGTTGCATATGATCTAACACTGTCCTCTCTTGTCCAAGTACTCCTCCCTTGGGGTTTAATCATTGGTTGCTGGAGGCAGAGTTTTTTTAACTGAAGGAGGGAGGCTCTGGCTCTGGGTCTTGGTTTCCTAGTGGATTTGCTGGTTGACTTCCAGTGCAACTTGTTTTATCAGGTTCTTTTTTTTTTTTTTTTTTTTTTTTGGCAGAGATACCTAGCTAAGTAGAAGGAGGTAGAAGGTGATAACTTTTATTAGTGTTGAGGCTGCTTGTTTGCTGCATTTTTCTTTTTCTTAATATTGTCTCAACATTTGCTGTGTTGTCTGTGTGGAATTTGGGTGTTCTTTCTCTTTTAACCTTCCTAGTATGTTTGAAACTTCGCAGAATAAAGATTTGGTGTATGGACTCAAACCTCTTTAAACAGAGTGTGAGCAGGGTGGTAAAAAACCCCAGTGCTTCGTTTCAGGAGAAATTCTACAGTGTCTTAGCCCTTGACCTTTCAGCCTTCAGCCCTGTGCTGTGTCCCACGCAGGTGTGACCTTGTGCTGAATGCAGCTATACTTGCAACTTCCAGTTCCAGAGGTGACTGTGCTGCAGGAAGTGGGGGTTCAGTTCAGCCCTGCTGTCATGGCACAGCACTGCATTGTAGCAATGGCAGTACTACAGGGAATGTTTTCAAGCTTAGGGTTTAAACCTTGGGAAGTAGTAGTTGATTTGCCTGATCATTATCTCCTGTTAGGATGCACTTTCCAAGTGTGTTTAGATCTCTTATGAACACATATCAGCAAAGAACAGTTTTTGTCTGTTAACACTGTTTTTAAAATAAGCCAACTGGTATTTCTCAGTCTTAATTTTTATTTGTAGTTTTTATACCACTCGTTTGCCTTCAGAAAGAGGAAGGCATTGGTTGTCGTTGAAAAGCAGAGCATTCTCTTGGCATTTTGAAAAAGAACCAAATTACCTTCTGTAAATGGCGAACAAAAACTTTGAAACAAAAGTAGGTGGTGGGCATAGGGAGAAAGGTATGATTCACTAATACCTAGGATATGAAAGCTGTCTCCTTGCCCTGGTACAGGGAGAGAAGCTCAAGTAAAAGGTAATAGAAGTGTCTATTGGAGTTCTCCAATTAAGATCTATTTTCCTTAAAGTAGCTTGGTGTCGAATTAGATTTCGGATCGCTTTATTGGTGATAGTTTAATGTTTGAGAATGGAAACGCTTTAAATGACTGAATTCCCAGTGTTTTAATTTATTTTCATATGTGATGTATTATTAAGAAGCTACTAATTCAACTGCTTTTCATTAGGGGAAAGCATATTTCCTTGCTATCTAATTAGGAATAGTATTTATGTAATGTTCTTATTTTAATTATCTGGGACTTCAATTTTTCTCTCAGTGCACTCAAGAGAAGTTACATATGGTTCAGGTTTTGTTCTAAGATTGGATTGGTATTCAATTTAGCACTGCTTTTTAAAAGGAATGGAAATACTGTGAGCCTGGTCTTCTGCAGAACTCTGGTAATGCGTGTATTTCTTAAGATAGTCCTAGAGCCCTCTAAGCCAATTTTAACACTGTTTAGAAACTACAATGCACATGATACAACTTCCTAACTGTTACAGAAAGTTGCATGTGTAATAGTAGGTGACAGCAGAATTATTCATTTGCCTAAGCATGTGTTCATGCAAGTCTGAACTGCAGTCTGAGAGGGGAGATCATTAAAAAAAGAAAATGCAGTGTTGGTAATCAGTCAAAACAAAATTTGAGCATTGGCTACAGAGCTTATATTAAAATAGGTGAAAGCAAATGATTGAATAAAACCACATTAGGTCACATTATGTCTTACTGTAAACACAGTTACTCTGTAATCTGAACCGAAAAAAGAGCAGAAGCCTGAATTCACTCTTGTTCAGGAAAGTTTTGGAGCTTTGCATGAAGTGTAAAGTCTTGCTAAGTTTTTTTTAAAGGAGGGTTCCATATGCACAAATTGACTTTATAAAATATGAATACATGATAAAGTACTCTGCTGAATTAGAACCACTGAGTAAAGCAGAAAAATTAGTGTTTTTTATACATACATTTAAAATGGTAAAGTAGTCTGGAGAACGGAAGACATTGCTTAGAGAGGTAAATTCAAGTAAACATTTAAAATATAGAGAATTAAGAATGTTTAATGAAACAGCTCAGGTATTGTGAAATGACGGTCAAACCTTACAGCCATACTTACGCAAATTTCAGGTCCTGCTGAGTTCATTATGAATAAACATATCAAAATCTTTCTGTAAGTTGTATTCTCCTCCAGTAGCAAACCTCAGTACAAATTGGGAGAACGTCCTTCGTATAGTCAATGGTTTCTAAAAGATAATTTCATATTTATTTTCACTAATAGATATGCAAATATGGATTTTTTTTCTTTTTTAATACATTACATGAAAGATTCTGTGGAAGGGTTCTAGAGAATGTGGGCCTGGTGCTGAATGGGAATATGGTCACAAAGACCAAGGAGAAGGCTAAAGTGATGATTGGGATTTTTGCCTCAGTTTTGGAGAAGCAGGTTAGGGAATATGTGAACAAATTAGATGTATGAAGGTTCATGGTCTGTGATGAGATGCTGCCACAAGTGTTGAAGCAGCTGGCTGGTGTCACTGCAGGGTCACTGTCAATAATTTTTGAGCAGTTCTGGTGACTGTATAAGTCCTCAAAGGAGGCAGGGGATCCTTCCTCTGTACTGGGCACTGGTGAGACACATCAGGAGTGCTGGGTTCTGTTCTGGGCTACCCAGTACCAAGGAGATGTGAATGCAGTGGAGTGAGGCCAGTAAAGGGCTGTGAGGATGATGGAGTGGAGCCTGACAAATGAGGGGAGGCTGAGAGAGCTGTAACTGTTCATTCTGGAGCTGGAGGACACTCAGGGTGAGTATGATGTGGTACCTGCAGGAGGGTGCAAAGGAGGAAAACCACATCCTCCTTAGTGGTATCCAGTGACTGGATGAGAAGAAATGGGCACAAATTGAAATACAAGAAATTCCATTTAAGCGTAAGGGAAAACAAAATCTTTTTTCCTTTGTACAGTGTGGTTGGTGAAACAGTGGAGCAGATTTCCCACAGACTTTGGAAGCTGCTATCTATGGAGACATTCATTACCTGACTGGACATGATTCTGGGCAGCCTTCTTGAGCTGACCCAAGCAGGGCCTTGGACCCGATGGTCTCAAGCAGGTCCTTCCAACCTACCCCTTCTGTGGTTCTGTGACCTCTTAGCTTTTTAGACCGTTCACCTCAATTGCATCTCTATTGTTTTTTTTCTAAAGCTCTTTCAGTTTTGAAGCATCTGGACACATAATGAGCACTTCACAAGGAAGGTCGCGGGTTGGTTGGAGATCTGAAGCAACTTTCTGTTTGTTCCTTATATATTTAAAGGGATTTAAAACCAGTACACATTTCTCTTTGGAGTCCTACAGTCTGGCTCCATTCTTGCACATGTGTTTAGTCATAGAGTGCTAAAAGAATCTCTGTAAATAATCTTGTATTAAACAATACAGAATTTAACATCAATAATTAATTTTAAATAATTAACAAATATGGTAATAGAGCAAATGTATAACCTCCTCTAATGCTGTCTTTCAGTCATGGCCTGTATATGAAGAAGTGTTTAACAAAATGCATGAGCTTGCGGCATTTTTAGACCTGCCTCGTTTTCCAGATATAACAGACAGCTGCTTTCTTCATCCAGACATGCTGTGCATGAAGTACTTGATGGAAGCTAATTTACCTGGTAAATATTTTCCCTAGCCTGAACTGATGAAATTTTTCTGTGGTTTATTAAACTCTAGCAAAAAGGCTTAAATTACTATTTCAAAAGTGCCTGCTCTTTTCCTTCTAATTTATTCCCATTTAAGCTTGAACAGAAAGGTATTTTTTCTATAGAAAGCACCTTCATCAAACATTTAGAATACGTATTATAGGCCCAGATATGCAGGGGCACTCTCATGTTGGCTCTCTCAAGCTGTGGAGTGGATACTTTATTTTAAGTCTTTCAGTATCCATATGAACTAAGAGGTACCTGTTGAATTCATGTGATATATTAACTTTAGCTAAATGATTCATGAAGTTGGGACCATTTGCTTAGCTCTGGAATTCTCATAGGTAATAATAACTTTATATTCTTTAACACAGAGTACATTCTATGTATAATATTGTATAGTAGCATTTATTGTAATATTAATTGATTGTGTGACAGATCAGCTACTGTCTCCCTTGATTTATGATTTAGTTCTGAAATTGTGTATTGCATAAGTATTGACTCTTTTTGTCTATCCTAAAATTAAATCTTGAATATTGACTTGTCAAAGAAAGACCAGTATGTCCTAGTATGTGAACTGTCTGTTGGGTTACCATTCTTTCTGTCAAATACCACTGTCACTTGAGATGAGTTACACAGACTAATGGCCTGTAAATTTTTTTTTTCTCAAAGCATTCCAACAGTTCATGGTAGGGGAGGGGGTTATTGTTTTGTTTTGCAATTAGGTACAATGAATAAAATTGTTTAATTTTTCTGTTTATTCACAAGTGAATGAAGAGAAGATAACCAGCAGGTTTAGGGCTAAAATGCCAGAGTAGTAATTCTGATTTTGTAGTTTTACGTCAGTGTTGTGATCCCATAGAGGATCACATTATTTTACAAATTGTTAAGTATCAATTAAATAAAAAAAAGGCTACAAATTTGTCACTTTCAGATCTTTTACCAAGAAAGTCAAAGCTAAGTACTCTTTGAAAATTACTGCAGAAAAGGAATATATTGTCCTTTTCCCTGCAACTAAGATTTTTATCATGTAGAAGCATTTTTTAAAAAATTGAAAAAGGACTGCTGCTGTTGTCTAACAACTCCTAAAAAAAAGCAATGAATTGGCAGTGTTAAAGTACCCTAAATACCAACGAAGAGACTATCTTATGTATCTGAAATAAAAAAAAATATGCTGCTAGTATTCATAAGAAAATTTGGTTTCCAGATTTTTTTAACTTTTACTGTTATGTGCAAGAGGATTGAAAACTAGTTCCTACTGAACTCTTTGTAAGCAGCAAGAAAGTATAAGTACAGCTGGATTAAGGTTGTACTTAGTCATACATTGCTAACCTTTGTGGAATCTGATGGTGATGTAATCAACTCTTGTATTTCTTGCTGAACAGGAAAGGTGAGAAATTTGGGGGCTTTGTATCTGTGAAAAATAAGCAGAGTAATAAGACACTGTATAGATAGACTGCTGTATGTCTTGTGGAGCTGCAGCTGGATCTTCCTGGCATAACCCGCACCAGCGGGTCCGATGGGGCTGCGCAGGGAAAGCCAGGTGTGACCTCAGCAGGTTTTGCTGGGGGAGCACCGAGTGCTGCCCTGCCACCATCAAACTGCTCTCCATACCCAACCAACTGCTTTACAACCAGCCCTGTTCCTCCTCTGTGCAGTACTGAATCCGTCCTGCCATGGGTATTGAGTAAATATGCAGGAAAAAAGTCTGTGACAAATCTTTTGCTTTTGGGGTTTTTTTGAAAATATATTTATGTGGATTTGCAATAGGCTTTCCCACAATAATGTTCAGCATGACCTCACTACATCATTCAAGTAACATCAAAGCACTATTAAATAAGTGATTTTTTAATTCTCCATATGAATATATAATATCACAAGTGTTCTCCATGTTAGCATAGTGAAGGTTGCCTAGTATTTTTAAAAATATCCAAAAATACTCCCCAGCCTGAAAAATATGGCTGTCAAATGGTCCTAAAGGACATAAGTAGTGTTTTCCTCAAATGGCCAACATATTTGCCCTGTAAAAATACTTCTAGCTTGTCTTAATATTTTATATTTTTATTTGTAGATGAATTGCATAATTGGACTTGTCGAGTGGTGAAAAAGATTGGTATTGGAGAAGTGGATTTCCTGACTCTTATGCCTGGAAATAAGTCAACAAGAAAAGTGAAATATGATGTTCTTGCTGCAGCAGTTATTGTGGTTGTGCTCAAATTATTGTTTTTATTAGATGATCACTATGAATGGTAAGTATCCAGACAAATCTGTAGCAAACCCCAAATTTCAAATAGTGCAAATGCGTGTCTTGGATCATTCTTTGTTTAGAGTTAAATTTATACTATTGGAATCTCAATTAAGTTCGGTAGCTTAAACCATACACCTGAAGGCATTTTAGATATGAAATATTAGTTACTTTTTTAGATAATTACATTTTATCTGAAACTTGGAATAAAATTAGGATGTCATTTTTGTCAGTTGTATTTGAACTTCATGTGAAAAGTGCAGTATTTGGATCTACAAAACAGCCTGATTTTTAAAATTTTTTTACAGGTTACTTTCAGAATTTGCTGAAGAAAGAAATAAAAATAATACAGAAGGTACATAAATATTCTAGTAGAAGCAGTGTTATGATTTTGTAAATTACTTGTATAATTTTTTATAATTTGTAAATGTAAAAAAAAATTCTTTTATAATCAGGCTTAGAAAGACTTGTCTTACTGATCACTAAAATTTGTTTTTGTCAGTCTTTAAGGGCAAATTTTATTCAAAGAAAAGAGTAGATCTTGTTCATATAAAATGGCCTCAGTGTACCTGCATAGTCCTTATTGTTCTGGATAGGGGAGTTTGGTGCACATTTTGCTGGTTGCCTCTCTGCTTGTGCTTGTGCATGTTTGCCTCTCAGTTTAGCATTTTATGCTTGGTAGGTGGAGATGAATGGATACGCCATGAAGAGGGAACGTACTTTGATCGTAAATAGCAGATACTTACTAGGGGCATCAAACCACATTTATGATAAAATCCAAACTTGTTTAGTCTTGTTAAATAAAATGTCTTAGTGTGTAACATATTTCAGATGTAATCTAGTTTCTTAGTCCAAATAATCCTGAGAGAGTGTGGAAAAGCTAGCAGCAATTAAGATAGAGAAGATAATGGTGTGAACATAGTTCTTTGAGGGCAGAAAGACCAAATCAAAGATTAGAAATCTTCAGGAAGATGTTCCATGGCCTGATCCAAATCATAGTTGAAGATGAGATCCAAGATGTGTTACAGTAGTTCATCTGTTAGGTCTTTTATCCAGTTTTGGGTCATTTTTATCCTTCTGTTGCTTTGTTTAAAATTTAGGTCCATAATAAAATTATGGTGTTAGCCATGTGTGAGCCCAATTACTGCTGTAGCTAGAGACAGTCATCACTGTTAACTAAAACTGGGAATTTTCACATTCAAGTGGGTGCACAAACTTACGGTGGATTCTTTTTTCCTTTATAGTTCCCTTGAAAACTTGAAGTACATGATAGTGACAAGAGTGGGGAGTTGTGCAACTACTTTACAAGCTGAGGCTCAAAGCCGTTAATGTCTTAATGGGGTTTCTCCCTTATTAACAAGTCTCATTGCACTTGGGAATTAACAGCTCGTTCTTTGCCCACTTTTTTACTTTAAATTCTGCTGGCGCAAATGATCCATATGCTATATTGTGTTGTCCCTATGCTTAAAATGTTGTGGTGGTGGTGAGCAGCTGTGCAGAGGAGTTGATGTGAAAAATTCTGTTAGAGCACTGAGTAGTGCCGGAGCTCAAAACTGCCTCGGGCATTTTTCCAAAGTTAGAGTGCTGAAATGAATAATGGTTAATACTGACTTTTAAAGATTCAATTTATGTTGACTCCATTCTCAACTCAACTGTCCATTCTCTAGTGATTTTTTTTTTAAATTAAAAAGTAGTATTTCAGCTCCTACACGTTTTCAAGTCACACTGGAAAGAAGTACAACACATAGTTGCAGTTACCTACTGTGTGTGTTCTTCGAACTGCACACATCCACAATACATGTTTTGTTCAAATAAATTGTGATTGAGATATATATAGATGTATGTGTTTGTGTGTATCACAGAGCTGTGTATTTTCCAGTCAGCTCAGCTATATGAATGTCAGACTGGCAGCACTGGTTATTACAGTGTAGCATCATGTCTCTGACAATGAGTTTGCATGTGACAGATGCTTAATAATTTATATGAAGTTTAACACAATTTCTGCCACACCCGCAGCAGTTTAGGAGTATTTACTTAAACCACTGGGTTTAAGGAGCTGATAAAAGAAGTTGTATCCACACCTTTGAATTTCAAGGACTGCTGAGGGGTCTTTGTTCCTTTCATGTGTCTCTTGCTTTTTGAGGCCATCTATGTTTTTAGCATCTAGACATTCTGAGGCAGGATAATGCAAATAGTAGAAATGCAGATAATCCAAAGGGTATATAAGTCTGATTGTAAGAACAGTATATTCACCTTCAGGAGAGTTTGAACAGCTGGCTGGCAAAGCTAAGCATGACGCAAGCATTGCATGCAGTGCAGCTGGGGTGATGGGGAAATGCAAAGTCTGGTTAATTCACAATGCAGATATTCCACCCACGGTGAATAAGAGTTGATTATATTTTAAATATATAAATCTACACCATATTTGTGTTTGGAATTCTTACCCTTACTGTACCCAGCTGGTCTGCTTCAGTCTTGTGCCTCTTTGGAGGATCAGTGGTGAAGGTGCTGCTAAATGTCCTATGCCTTCATGTTTTTGCATGTGCTGGTAACTACTTGTTCACCTGTCAATGAGTGAAGTTCCTGTGCTCAAAACCATGGGAAGGTGATATATAGTAAAGACCATTGTCTAGGTTATCTTTCCAATGCTGTAAGGTTTCATGGGTAGTAAGATAGACAGTGGGGAGCTCATGGAACCATGTGAAATTTTACATCTGAGCTTCTTTAAGTTTTATTTGTTTAAACTTAAGCTTGATGCATAGGTTCATTAATCCCTTGAATTCAACTTTCAAACAGATGAAGGCCACTCCACACAGTGGAGAGCTAGTTCTTTTGGCAGAGAGGAGGTAGTTTCTCGACTTACCTTTCCAGAAAAGAGGGAAGAGGTTTGAATTGTGCTAAATCTATGAAATCTAAGATATGGGGCTTCTTTGCACTTCCCATGACATGCTGTTCTTTCACCCCGTTTCTGCATTTTCCTTTCTTACAGAAGGATTAGATCAAGTGTGTTTTCTTTAAGCGCATAGCATTCAGGATAGATTCGTATGCAGGTGCAAGATATGGGGTCTAACTGCCTGGAGACCACCTTCTCTGTCATTCCTTTCATTTGTTCCCAAACTAAAATGTGTATTTTATTCAGGTGGTCCATATTTTGAGTTCAAGAAATGGTATGAGGTGGTAAAACATTCCTTGGATGTGGAGCAAAAGAAATTGGATGAAGAAAGAGCCAAGTAAGAGCTTTTTAAATACTTCCTTTTTTAAGGTAGACAGTTCTACATGAACTCTCATTCCCATAGTAATAAAAAAAGTTAGAAATTTGCTTTACATATCCATCCACCACGCTTGAGTGAATAGAATGATTAAATTACTGTCCTAATTTTCTATTTACACTCTTAATGTTTATCCAGGTTATTAATTAAATGCTGACTTTCTGTGAAAAATAGCTTATGCAACTGAACTGTTCACAGCAGATCTAGGCTAACATGCCTTGGTCTGCCTACTCAGAAGACTTCCTAGATACATTGGAGGGGCACTTGCTTTTCATAGCACTAACCATTAGATTATTTTGATTTTAATTTAAAATTCTAGAAGTATTTGTAATAAATTATTCTTTTATTCGTTTGCTGCAGCTTTCTTTTTGTTAACAATTCTTATGTCTCTTACTGGTAGGTATCTGTGGAGATGTGAAAAGCCATTGTTTTATTCAGTCAAGAATAAGTCTAAAGTTCTTAAGAGAAGACGTGAGTAAACTTTGCTTGTTCCCAGCAACACAGAAATCTGGTCCAGCTTTTCCCATCATAGAAAATCTTCAGCCCTGACTGATAACATTTACATCTTAAAATACTTTGTCTCCTCTCTTTCATCTCTGGGTACAATTAATATAGTACTATTTTACAATGAGTGAGTGGCTGGAATTTTTCAAACATGCACAACTGAAACTGCCTTTGCCAGTCTTCTTCCTAACAACCTACTGAACTACATCTCAGAATGAGATGTCCTCATCTTCTCTAGTTTGCCAGATGCCTTTATATCACTGCTCCTTGTGACTTGTTGTTGGTCCTCTGTAGCTTTCCTGTCTCTTTTCTCCTTTAGTTTCTCGTATGCTTTGGTATGAATATCCCACTATGTCCTTTGGTAGATCTTGCATGTCCCTTTTCTCTCTCACTCCTTCTTGCAGCCTTGTACAGAAAGCAAGGAAGGCTTTACTTGAGTAGCCAGCTCTATGTGGTCAGAATGCAGGTACAGCTACTGTATTTTAGTAGCTCTAGAAGTACTTGTGAGAAGTTTCTGGGGTTTATGTTGACATAAAAGCAAAGAAACAAAACAACAAACCCTCACTTGTCTGTAGAAATATAGAAAACCAGAATTTTATTCAGTCAAATTAGATCTGGAGTTCTTCATTGTACATTTTATATTATCTATAAAGCATTAGGTATTTGGAGAGAGATGTTAAGTGTGGCAAGTGGTATTTTTCCTTTTATGAACTCTTCCAGTTTCTGAAAGTGACTGGTTCAGGGACTTCTAAACAATTTGTATAATCCTATTTGGTTGAATTACGCATGTTGGATTTCTCCTTCAAGACTGCAGTGGGGATTTTTTTTAAGTACTTACTCTTCAAAATTCAGTTGGGGTGATCCGTGCAGTCAAGTCATGTTCCATGGAAGACCGTATTTCAATTTATTTATTGCAAGCTGATCATTTACTCAGATGCCCTTTAATTCCTGCATTTTTAGGAAAAGAGATTCCTCTTCTGGCTCTGCTTCTCTTGGAGCTAGAAGAGGACCATTTAGATTACAAAGCTTTATTCCTGCTGTTGTGAGCAAGAATATCACATAATGCCATTGTGACTTGACAGGATTCATCTTAAACAGATGTACCATAGTAGAGACAAACAGTGCTCTGCAGAACACTTATGTGCCAGGTACAGATTTTCAGAAACCTTCCTAAACCTTTGATTTTGATCATAGATTTTAGTGTCCTCTTGAAAGATAGACTCCCCAGCCCTTGAATTACTTTAGGAGGTTTTTTCCTGTGGGTTTTGGTTTGTTGTTTTTTCTTCAATATATGAATGAGTTTATTTAAATACAAGTCATTTAAAAAGTTAAAGCTCCAACAACAATGGTTTTTAACCTGCTTTTTATCCTAGGGAAACAAGGCATAGGCAGTCATAGTGTGTTCTGATCTATCATGATACCTTGTTTCCCTTCTCAGCCTCACTAACTTAGGGAAGCTTGTCGTTCATTCACTAGCAGTGGGTAAACATTAAATGGGCTTTTTTTGTTGTTTTTTTTTCCCTAGTTGAAATTTGCACTGTGAAAAGCTTAACCTTGAATCCATGTGTGTATCAATATGCTTTCTGTCAGCATAAAAATCCCAGCAGTATCAAGGATTTTACAGCTTTTACTTGCGGAAAGGTTTTAGTGTGCCCCACTACTAATATCATTAGGTATGAAAGACATGGCATTTTGAAATATGTTTCAAAATCTCTCACTAAAACATGTAAAGAGGGTGGCAGAGAGAACATAGGGATTTCCAGGATTTCTGAATCTTTCATGTAGAGGTTTAAAGAAAAAACAAAAGAAATGTTAAAAGCACAAATACCCCATTTTCTTCCTCTGTTGGTCACCTCTAAACAGTGTTCTGATATTTAATACTTTTGCATTTGTTTCTTTTGCTTCTATTTGCACAGAAATGGTTGTGAACTTACAAAATCAGTTTGGCAAGCTGTCTGGTTCAGAGAAACATGCTGAAAAGCCAAATCCTTCAAGTTTTCAGTTAAGTTGGTCTGAAGAAAACACAGATGGGAGTTGTTTTCACGGGCATAGCCTGAAGGGAATTTTGCAAGAAAAATGTGGTTTGCTTACAGCCATGAACCCTGACTATTGGCTGGGTACAGTTAAACTATGTAATGAGAAGTAAGTATTCACATTTTTGCTAAATGCATTTTGGAAAGTTCTCCTGAAAGTAAAGTCCTGTACATATATTTTTGCAAATGACAAGTACAGGGTGTATGCACAGCTATGTGTTCACATATAGTTACAATCATTTGTAGAAAGGGGTGTGTGAGGAATGGATAGTCTCGGACTGTGAGTAGACAAATTGTAACATGAAGAGTGATCAAAGTGAGCTTGTGAGACCAAAGGAGATGAGACTAAATCAACACTAGAGAGTCACATGGCAAGAGTAGCAGGCATATACAGATCCTCACTTCACTTCTTCATACTGTTTTAAAAACAACTCACGATGCAGCTCTCCAGAGAATGGGAAAATGGTGCCATTCCTCTCCTCCCTGGCATTTAAAAAAGCATAGAAAATTAATTTTCTAAATCACTATCCTGATTTTGTGATGGCCTTAATCAAAATCAAAATTAAAATTAGCAGTAGGAGTTCAAATAAGCAGGCGATTAATGCTTTCAAAATATACTTTAAAAAATAATTATGAGTAAAAAGGACTTTATCACTATTGCATCTAAGTGTATCGGCAATAAACAGTTGCAGTTTTTGCATGCAGAAAAGTAAAATAAGATACTTCTTTTACTGGAAAAGTGAAAAAGATGAAATGTGTGAAAAGAAAACAACATTTTTTGCTATGAAGCAAGTTTTGTGTGTCTTTACTAGAGAACTCTTCCCAAATCCTGTCTTTACAAGTGAAAGGGAATTTTTTCTTTCACTTAAGGGTATATCAAAGCAGCCATGCTATCTGTTAGTAAACATATTTTCTTCAGAGGACCTAAGTAGCAAGCAGAATGATAGTCCAGCTAATCCAGTCTTGTACTACGTTATATGGATATTTAAGTATCTTCCTGATTTGTGTGGGACATCTCACTCTTCCTTTAATACCTTCTCACTTTGCATTTTGCAAAAATTGGTGAGTTTTCTACTTGGAGGGTGCTGGCAGAGACACAGAGGAAAAGCCCTGCTGAGGGAATGTAGGAGTTGGGCAGCATTTACTCCCAAGGAATAGGAAATATCTAAAATAGTGTTTCTCATAAATTCCCTATCTTGTGGATCATATGCCAGACTTTGGTTCTACAATTGGTTGTATCATGAAACCCTAATCCAGAAGAGGAATGTACTGGTGAATATCAGTGAAAAAGATCAACTCTGTAGCTGGCATGGATTCTCCTGAATTTCTCATGTGTGCAATTGGAAGGTGTCTTTTTGGAAAGGAGGTTGTGTTACATTCACGTGAAATGAGATTTCCGTAGTCTGTTGAATAACATGGGAAGTCTTTATCTGGTATATAATTTGAGATGGTATTCAGAGATCAATAGCCCCTATGCAACCTTAGCAATACAGTCCTGATTTTTCAAACATTAAATTCCCCTTGAAAATAACTGGGTTTTACAAGTATGCAGTTTTTTCTGTCTTTCTGTGGATTTATTTGCTTATCTTCATTTTCCTTTCCACATTATTTTTCGCATACCCACCATGACAGAAATGGGTTGGAATAATGTAAGCACAGTGTTACATTACAAGAGCTTTGGTTATATGGATTCATTCTTTGTATGAATAAGAACCTTTTTTTTTTTTTAAGGGAGTAGAGGTAATAATCCTTTCGCCGCAGATTTGCATAAATCTTATGTACACATTGAATGAGTGGATATTTCGGTGTATGTTTGTGTGAATAATTTTCCATGCAAAGTCTGTTTTTAAGCCTACATTTTCATATGTAATACATTAAAATGTTAATGGCAAACTGTCATAGCCTTCATGAAACAAGATTTGAATTTAAATTCTTACTGGTTAAATTTCCCATTATATCATTTGCAATGCAAGTAGTTAATTATACATTTGACACTTACTTAACATTGGAAAACAACATCTGCTCCCTCAGATTTGAGGGTTTATCCTATGCAACTCTGAGTATGTATATTTGAACTAAAAAAAAATCTTACACATTCTTTTTCTCTAAAAATCAGCATGGTCTAACTGGACTGTTGAAATGCTTTTTTCCTGGAACTAAAGTGTAATTACAGTGTCAGCAAAGCTGAGATCAGTCAAATGGTTGGTGAAATGCTTTCACATTTTATTTTAAAACTTTCTGTTTTAAACTGGATTCGAAACTGATTTGCTGTGGAAGTCTTTAGATGGCAAAAGTTGTTACTCAAATGATCATAAAGGTGTTTTCCAACCTAAAGGACTGTATGATTCTATAAATTAAGAGTGTGTGAAAAATGTAATGCTATTGAGGAATGGGAGGTAGGGCAGAGGATGGGATGTACGGCGTGAGACACCTAGTTCCAGATTTCCAATCTGCCAGACTTTGGGAGGCTTTGAACAGGCTGTACTCCCTGAAGTGTGGCTTGCCTGGCACTCAGGACTGGTCTGTCTGTTCCTCCAGTTTGAGGTAAAATGTAAATGTTTGCTGGGCCAGAGGGAGTGAGCAAATGACTTTATAGTCTAGTAATTAGCACACTTACCGGTAAACTGGGACAGACAGATCCCAGTCCTTGTTCTGGTGAATATTTAAGACAGCTGCTCTGAATCAGACACAGGGAACATTTTAAACTGCTTCTCCACATCCCAAGGCAGTACCTAGTAAGTTAGAACATGTGTAGGATTTATAGGTGAATAGCACCCGAACGCTATATCAATGTACAGTGTTTTTATTTAAAAAATTTAAACTTTGTAGTATTTTAAACTGAATTTGAGGCTTATCCAGAAGAGGGTATTTTTCCAGCCTAAGTTGCTGAACTTAATGTTTACAGAGCTATCTCTGCAGTTCGTCCTCTGTGTCATCTCTTGTTCGGTCTGACACTTGCTACCAGCAAGTCTAGTCTGCTGTTTTCATTATATACTTCATCAATAAAATCACCTCATAATTTTCATTAACATTTTCACCACAAAAGCTACAAAATAATTAAGCAGAAAGCTGCTACAGCAGTAATTACTTTCTGTTGACCTCATCAATGTTTGCTCCAATGTTTCCTGTGTTACTCCACTGACTTAGCTTTTCTCTCTTGTTTCTAGACACGTAAGTTGTATTTAGCACACAAAGGCAATGGACAGTAAATGAATGGGTTATTATCCCATGGCATAGTGTCAGAAAGATGAGAGGGGAACCCTATGGAGAGAAGAACAGAGTAAAGAGCCTGAGGTGTCTGAATTGTCTAGTCTTGGAAATTTTTAAAATAGGGTGAGGTAGTTATTTTAATACTTCGCTACATTTGCTAAAAGCTGGAAGAACAAACAGTGGTTCCATCTAGTCCTGAAAGGCAAAGAATGTATTCTTTGCCTCACTGAGTAGGATCGTGGTTCATAGTGCGAGAAGCTACAGTGGTTTTTCCTTCTTACTATGTCTGCACCAGCTCTGAAGATGTCTTGGTCCAGTCAGGGTTTTGCAGGAGTGGATCATTTCACAGAATCAACACTGTAAATTAAAATTGTGATTTATGCTGTTGGTAAAATGCAGAGTTTGCCTCTAATTACAGTTAAATATATAAATGCTAGCTAAATACTAACTAAATGCACTTGTAATTTAGGGCTTTTATTTTCTCTCCATTTCTTTTCAGATTGTGTGGTCATTTGGCACATTACAGAGAAGTGGAGTTTCCCCAGAGTTACCATTTCGTATTAGGGTTATTCTCCTTTCTTCTGAGGACTCAGCCCTCTTATATCCATGATGAGGTGTGTATGATAGAACACAAACTTTTCAATAAAAAACTCTGTAAAAAACTAAAATACAACACAGTCCTAAGGAAGTAATAAAGGCCTAGAAACCCCAGTATTAAACCCATATAAATTAGTTGGTTGGATCCCAAAGCATGGTATTACATCTAAACTTATACTGATTCTTTTGTCTCGTGGATGTTTTTTGCTAAGATAGCAGTACTGAGATATTCTACTGTACTTCAGTTTTAATGTCATTTTATCTATAATTTAAGTCACTGATACTGGGAAAGGAAACTGCCAAGGAAACTGTTAATCACCATGTATTTCATTACTTTGCATCAGAGCCAACAGGAAGCTGTGAAATTACTATTTTTTGGGGCATAATTGTACGCACTGTGAGTGTACTGGACATGACATTAGCATCTAATTACATTGTGAGATTTTGCAGTTAAATGATCTATTTTTTTACCTACCATTGTATGACAGTAAATATATTTATAGAAAATAATGTTTGGGGTTTTTTAAAATACTATGTTAACAAATAAAAGCAGCAGTTGGTTGATGTTTTCATTGCAGTGAGTTTTTTCTTTGTTATTTCTAAACAGTGTTCCAGTTGTTCTGGAACAACTCTGGCACTGTTTTCTACATTTCCCTGCATCCTGTGTATCTCCCAGTCTCTTGATGCCTGAGCCTCTCATTCAAGTTAACACCTCTCAGGTCCACGTTCCACTTCAGGCTTCACAGATTTTGCAGATACTTTTGTACCTGGTATAAAATCTTATCCAATTTCCTGTACAGTGGTAACTGCCAGGTCCTCCTGTCAATTCTTCTTTTGCAAGGCTGTTGTTATAGCCTTGAATTTCTTCTGACCACTTTATAGCCCAGCATCTTCAGCAGCTTGTGCCCAGGCCATTCCATCTGTTTCTCATGCTCGATCTTATTTATGTATTGTGTCTTTTATACTGTCCCAGACGACATGTAAATGAAGTTGGGTGCTGCCACTACATGAAAGACACCGTACCATATACATACATATCTTGAACTGAGATGCTGTGTAGATACCCAGATGAATAGTGCCGCTTTCAGCTGAATGAAATTAAATTCTTCATCTCCAACCATCAGTATGGAGTACAGAACTTGCCAAATCTATTTGATCAAAACCAAAACCAACAGCTATTTCTAAGCATTATTATAACTGAGAAAAATGGTGCCTGCAGACTTGACAAAGAGTAATGACTTCCTGAGCAAGGACTTCAGTGAGATGTAATCTGGGAGGGTAATCAGTTCAGTGAGTAGATTGCACAGGGCTTTAAATGTATTGCAGTTCAATCTATAAAGTTGTTTAAAAATTGGGAACAGGAGAATGATAGGAGAGGGGATGTGCTGCCATGCCTGTCTGGAGCAAGTGATAAAGTGGTATTTCAAGTACAAGTAGGGCAGACAGGACTCTCAAAGGTAAGTTTTAATACTTACATGGAAATCCCGGCAAAGCAGGAGGCTTCGCTGGCTCGGTAGAGGCAGGAGGTAATAAGGTGTCCTGATTCATGGTGACACAAAAGACACAGTTTGGGTGAAAGTTTTTACTTTTTCAGGTATTTCAATTAGTTATTGTAGCACAGGGATTTAAAGCAATGATCCTATAAAGTGACTAATATGCAGATGAGAAGGCATAGTTTTAGCCATACAGAGCTAAACTGTGCTTGATGGGGTAAGAGGAAAGACTGAAATTATTACTTGGTGTATGTGTTAAGAGATTTCGTAAGTGGGCACAGTTTAGTATGTCTAAATCTACTGCCACGCTGTGCTAGATACCTTAGACTTCTTGCGAGGTGTGTCTGAACTGATGTTTACATTGATGGACTTGGAACATACCAGTTTAAATCTCGTCTTGTGTCTGGTGTTTGTGTTTTAAAATTAGTCATTACCTATTATGTTTGACTTCACCTAAGTGAATTACTAATGTTTGTAAGTATTTGGTAAAATTATTCTTTGTACTTTTTCTAGATGAGCATTTGTATCAGTTAAAAATCTACAGAAGTGTAATGTAATACACATTGTCACTCTTTTCAACAGTGCTGGCTCAAACAACTGAAAGCGTCTCATTCTTTTTACTGTAGTATCTGTTAAAATTTTGAATTAACTATCTAAAAGACACCTTGATATACATAAAAGATTAATTCAGAAGTCTTTATTGGAAGACTTACACACTTAATTATGGGTATAGCTTTCTTTTAAAACTACTGTAGTAGTAAAATCTGAGCTTCATAAATTAAAAATACTGTGCTCATTGTTACATTGTTGCAAACATAAGAAAGCTCCCTTAGATGTTAGACTAAATTAAGGCTGTACTTTAATAAACTGGCATAAAGCTTGCAGTTAATCATCAAGAGCCATGTGCCTTCTGGACACATAGGCTAAGAGTCAGATTTAAAATAAAGGGTGTGCCCCAAAAATGCTTTATGTTAGTTGTATCCAGTTTAATCAATCAACACTTGTGTTGGAGTTATGGTGTTTAAGAAGCTGACGAGCCATAGGAGTGTCTTATCTTTAGTGAAGTGTAGTTGAGCTCTCCTGGGACAGCTGCTCCGAGTCCAGTTAGCACAACCTGGAGGCGGAGCCGCGGCGGCGGAACAGACAGCTGCCAGCATCGCTGAAGGGCAGGGTGTCTGCGCAGCCCAGTGCCTCCAATCACCTCCTCTCTCCACATGGAAATTACAGCACCTTTGAGTAACTATTTGCTGAAAGCATCCAGGTAAAGTTCAGCTACTTTTTTCTACTTACTCCTGTGGAAATTTTGAGTAAAGAGGCTTCCTTTGTTTCGTTTCTTACTCTGAAAGTTGAATGACAGACAGTTCTTATGTATATAGATAAAGGCAAGTGGGTATTTTTAGAATAAACTTAAAAACGGTATATACTGAGACGACTTAATTAATTATTAAATTAGACAAAAGCAAGTCAGTTATTCTGAGACCTTTATTTCTGCCTTCTAAAGTGAATTTAGTCTTTCCTAGTTTATGTGTTAGGGGAAAAGTGTGTGTAAGTGGGCAAAAGAAACCTTGCTTTATGAATTCTCCTAAATGCAACCTTTCTATTATTTCAGTGGAGAAATAGGACAGATTTGTCCTTTTTTTTTTGAAAAGCACAGCAGAATTGGTATTTTGCCCTTACTAGTTTTTCACTACCTTGGTGTGTCTGTGTTCTCAGCATCAATTTAGTCTCAGTCAAATACATTTTTCTTTTCAAAGTTTTTGCTGTTGTCCAGACGTGAAGGAAAGGTGTTCGACTTACACAGAGTGAAGGCCCTGAACCTGATTTAACCAGAGAATGAGTATCAGCAAAGCCTGTAAGCAATGCTAGTGTAATTTATTTGCCATAGTGTATTGGATGGGTTTCACTGCAATTACATCTTTTCTAACCCCTTTTTAGCAAAACTCCTGAAACAATCGTGTAGAAGATTTAAGAAAGCTTCATGCAGTATTGCAGGCAAGGCAGTGAGTATCTTGCTTTCTCATAGCTTCTTGGAAATCTCAAAAGTCCCTTCCTCAAAAGACTTTTTTCCCGTTTTGGACAAATAAAACTTCTGCTTGTTCTGAATAAAAAATTACTTCAGGATGTTGTAGTAAGTTGTCAAGAGGATGCTCTTGCAGGGCTGGGAGCAAAAGAGCCAGGACCCGCAGGGCTTTTGGGACAGGTAAAGTCTGAAAATGTTAAATCCCAAATAAAGTGTCTGTCCCTAGTTCCTCTCCCCATGTCAGGTTGAGTAAGTTTTACTCTTCACAGGCAGAGAAAAGTCAGAATAACTCTGTGTAATGAATCCTCTATTGGGATCCAAAATGAAATGGGCTTCCCAGCACATATGGTTATACATATTTCCTGGCTGAGCATGTTAGTGTGTAGGTTGGTCACAGCAGTGTCTCTCACTGCATTTGTCCTTGTGCTAAATGCAGGATGCTTGCTTTCCAGCATCTCCTCCACAAGTATTGGTCCTGTTGCACCTCATGTGTGAAGCTCTTTGTTCCTGGCCAGGTTAGATGAGGAAGAGCATAAACAACATGCCAAGACGTGGAAACAGGCATATGTGAAAGATCTCTCAGTGCTCCTTTTGATAGGTTGCTGCTGAAATGGTGAACAAGAGTGAGTAAGGATTACCAGAACCAGGATGCTGGTGTCCTCACGTGAGGTTATTGCTGCCCTTGTACAACTGCTAGTGGCAGCATTTCCAGAGCCAGAACATGCTTCCCCCGTCCTCGGCATCTACACTCTGCCTCCAGCAGTACATCAGGTGGTTTTAGAAGAAAATACAAGCACTTTCCTCTGGTAGTCTCATATGGCTGCTCCCTATTGTAGAGGTACTCTGTGTCTGCTCATAGACCACCCCATTGTCCTAGCAGTGGCTTTGCTCACCGGCTGCAGACCCTGCCATTGGCTCGTGACAAGGCCACCAAGCATGGTCAGTCCCTGTGTTGTGATCTCAGAGTTTGGTCTGGATCCTGGGGTGCTTCTGGTGTGCTGTGTTGATATAAAATTGTGGGAAACCATTGTTTCCTGAACTGAGACCCGGGGCACTCATAACTCCTAACTGGGCAGCTGGCTTCCGTGCCGTGGAGCAAAATGGATTGGGCAGGGAACAGTGGGCAGCAAAGGACCTGCACACACTGTTCTCTCACTACACCAGTATGGGCCCGTGTGGCAGGATCTGTGGACACAGCCGTCAGTCCCAGAGGAAGCACAGTATTGAGCAGAGATGATAAATGCTCAGTGAAACTGGATGACATGCTAAAGATTTTATTGTCAATAAAATTTTAGGTTTCAGGCTGACTTTTAACATATCAGCTGCTGCAAAATTGGTGAATTTATGTTGTAGTAAATTCAGTGTGTTCTCAGGCTGATGGAACTGCATCTCTTGACCCTGAATAGTCTGTATGCTTTTAACAGTATCTACATTACCTCTAGGGATAAATACAGAATCAAAAGGAGGAATCTTTAAGGAATGTTTGCAAGATTGCATATAGAGACATGACTGAAGTGGAAAGCAAGCTGTTTCTTTTTTCCATATTTCACACACTGTGCTTTCGTGTATTACTTCACCTTTTCCCACCCAGCTTTTTCCATCTCTTTCTTCCAAGGCATTTCCAGCTTCCTTTTCCACTGTCACTTGTCTATTTCTTTGCATGTGCCTGCTTTCACCTCAGTTTCCACTGAGTTTGTGAAAACTCTGTCTGGGGTTTCTGGTTTTTTTCCTTTTAAGCTCTTTGATGCCTTCAGGCTTATTCTGCAGGGGTCAGTGGTCAGCTTTGGGCTCACTTTTCCAGGTCTATCCTTAGCGACCAAAGGCCTGCTGGCAGAGAAGGAGAGCTTGCCTGATGTGCTGTGTAATGGAGAGCATAGGAGCTTCACTGCTCTTTACATCCAGCTCTGCAGCCTGGCCCTTGTATCTTGGGGGTTCAGATTAAGCAAAAAGTATCTTGTTTTGACTCCCTGCTGCGTTTTGTGAAATCACCAGTACTGCTACAAACCTGATGCAACTTGTTTGTTTATTACACAGGTGTGAATGACCAGAGCATGTAGATGATAATTATCAGGTATGAGATTTTAAACCCGTATTTGTTAGGTAAGTCATAACAGTAGCTAATTCCTGTCCAGAATAAATCCCAGTTTCTCTAGACAGCGATGCCAAAAGACAGACTGGGAAGGGGGGCAAGCATGATGAGACAGTGCTCAGCCAGATGGGTGCCAATGGTGTATGAGTGTGGAGGGGTTCCTTGCGTGTTTTGAGTGGGATTCATTTGAGAGGAAACGAATGCGTGAAGAGGGGAAGGAGAATGCTGAAGGAAGGACTGAGGCAGAGCAAAAGGTTAAGAGAAGGGCATGAGAGGTGGAGGAGAGCAGCGAGTTCAAGGTGAAAGGGCTGAGTGAGGGAAGAAGTTGGAGGGAAGGCCAGTCTGCACAGGGCAAGGGAAGTCCTGCCAGAGCACTGCCCCACCAGGCTGGCGTGGCTTTATGCCCCAGCCAAAGCTCTGCTAAATCCCTTTGTGCTTCATGCCTGATTTTACTTGGTGGTGATGCAACCCAGTTAGTGACATCACATAAATACACCTACAAGTGGTGTTGCAGAGTCTAGATTGTGACCGGCAGATTAGTCAGTGGTGTCACAATCCGGTGTTTGTATCATTGTCTCCTCAATGTGGAAGTGATTGCTATGGTGATAACCAAGTTTTCATCAGTGGATCAGGCTGTTAAGAAAAGCCATCCCTTTTGCAGACACAAACAGCTTTGAGTTATTTGGAATAAAATTGTGGTAAACTCAAGTTAAGTAGAAATAGCAAGCATGGCACACTACTAAGATTTTAGCAATTGGGGTGCAATATAATCATGTGACTGAACTCCAGCACGTCCTGCATCTGGGTCACCTACGGCTACAGGGCAGTATTATATTTTATTGTTAATGAAAAGTGTGCACCTGTGCCAAAAAGCAGCGGTCACGTCTGTACATCCCAGAATTCTATGAACAGAAGCAGGGAGCATGAGTGAATGACACCTGAGAAAGGCAGCAGTCCTTCCCAGTACTTGCGATTTTGAGCTGGTTTTGTAATTTGTATCGGAAATAAAGCAAGTTATACTTGTTTGGAAAAATGTAACTTTCCAACATCTTAATCAGGTGACAGTATTTTTTTTCATATATGAGATCAGATAAGAAATTTCTTCTATGTAATCTTGAATTAGATTTTAAAGATGGGTTCAAAATATAGAATTCTTTTTACTGCATGTCATAAAGAAAAATTTATATCAGTTCATTTCACTTTGTAGAGCAAGATCCTACTTCAATATTGGTATTTATCTTTTGCCATCCTAATGGCAATGTTTGCAGATCCAAACAAACCATTTTGTTTCTAGAATGCTAATTGTAATCCAGTCAGAGGATATTAAGCAACTTCCAGGATTAGACCCTTAGTTAAAGTTTGTCTTCTTCAGTTTCATATTTCCTTCGGTTGGCTGGTTGAATTGTTCTTCTATAGTTTTGCATTGGAGTATATCCTGTACAAATAGGGAAGAGATTTTGACCTAGAAGGAGAGGCCTCTTATTAGTGAGCATACTTTTAAATTACAGTAGCTATCTGAAGCATCTTGACATATGATAGATAGCACTGTTGCTATATGGGTTTGATTCAACTTGTTACTTAGACAAGCAACCTCCCACCCTTATTTCTCAAGGAGAAACTCAAGATCTTTCTGATTTAACTTCATGCATGCCACTTTGGATAAATCCTATGTGTTTGTGATGTTGCTGCTGGTGTTACACTGTAGCATTTCGATGTAGTTTCAGCAGTAACCGCATTGTAAATGTCCCTTGCTCCCCAAACCCGGGTTCATCTGCGAGGCACTGAATGATACATGGATCCACCACCCTTTAGCAGCCGGTGCAGTGCTTGTGCAAATTTACAGAATCAATTATGTTGGAAAAGACCTCTGAGATCATCGGGTCCAACCTATGACCAAACACCACCCTGTCAACTAGACCAGAGCACTGAGTCCCACATCCTGTCTTTTCTGAAAAACCTCCGGGACAAGAAGTCCACCACCTCCCCGGGTAGCCAACTTCAATGTCTAATCGCTCTTTCTTGTGAAGAAATGCCTCCTACTGTCCAACCTAAACTTTCCCCGGCGCAGCTTAAGACTATAATAGAGACAATTCATACGATTGTGGTGAGTTTAGATTTTCCTAAAAGTGGGTGTAGTACGTGTAAAAGAAATAAAATTATATGGGATGGAAGAGAGGGAGAAGGGAATCCCATTTCTAGGACAAGAAAAACCTTAAGGCTCACCCCTCGCTCAGGTGCTCTGTCCCGCTGCCGCCCCGGCCCGCGGAGCCCTCACAGCGCCGGCCCCGCCCCCGAGCCCGCCCGGCCAATGGGGGCGCGGCGGCCCCGCCCCACGGCCCGCGGCAGCCAATGGGGAGCGCGGCGCGGCGCGCGTCCACCTGCGGCTGCGGGAGCACCTGAGCGGGTGAGAGGAGCGGACAAAACTCGTCGGAGTGGCGGGGGGGGGGCGGGGCTCCCCCCCCCCCCCC
>VZRN01005892.1:1447548-1462740 GCA_013397935.1 Dasyornis broadbenti | reverse complement strand
GAAGGAAGGAAGGAAGGATAAGAGGCCAAATTTCTTTTCTCTTTTAAATTACAATAAATCTCTTATTCATTCCAACAAAACACACGGCATGGTCGGGACTTAAGCTAAAACTTTAGTATTTTTTTTTTTATATTTATTCTGTTATATTTATTCTGTGATGCTGGCCAGCACGTAACTGCTGAGAATTACTCCAGTATAAGCTTTATGCAGTATAGCGGTTTAGTGAAACGTCGTTGCTAAATGCATAATCCACTGGCTTCTCAGCCAGAGAATACTTTCCTGTGAAATATTTCAGTTGAAGGAAAATCAAATAGGTATAATTCATACATTGAAATCCCTTATACTCAAAATCAGTAACAAATTTAAAACAGTTTTTATTTTCCTTCCAAAGCTACGTTTGCTATTGAAAGGCTAACAAGCATCTATCACATTTACAAATTGTTTTATAATTTTTCCATACCTCTACAAGGCCCTGCAAGATCCTAACGAAGATGACACATCCATAGTGCACCCTGGCTGCAGATGGTATTAGCATGTTGAGGGAGGATGTCAGCAGTATAGCAGCACCAAACACTCTGCAGAGGTGGAGAAAAAATGGAAAGGAATTAACTTCAGTGTTGTTCCAATTGACTTCTTCCACATATGCTCATATATCAACATAGATGTTCCCTACATGTGTTCTTTTTCTGGGGAACATACTAACTGCTGGACTGGCTTCCATCTTCTGTAATAATCCGTCTGGTAAGACCCAGACCAAACACGGATGTATTTATCTATTAAGCATAATTTTCTAAGCAAATACATCTTATGCAATCACAGGTATAGATCTTAATTTCCACGTAAACACCCACTTTCCTTTAATTTTCACACTATTTTCAACCAAATCTGATTCAATTGTCCACCGTCTGGAAACAAAATTAGAAATTGTCTCCAAATGATTTGCTAAAACAGGTGGTCAATACAAGAGTTTCTCATGTGCTTTAATTGTAAGAAAGTGACACCATGCATTCACTCCTTACAAAGTAGATGAGAATCCACTTTTATAGAAGCCAAAAGCAGCAGGAAGAATTTCAAAGAGAGATGGGATTTTCTTAGACACAAGAGCTAGTCAATCTGGAAACACATACCCATAGAAAACACATCATTCTTACTGCTGCTTTTTCAGAGGCTACTCTCTGAAAATTGCTCATTTTGATTCCACAGCATCCTAACTTCAAATAAAGCACATTACAATGTCTAAATAAATGCGTGAAATGGTGATTCATTTTCAAAATTCCACTGATTTGACTGAATTTTTGATTTGATTCAGTTAATATCCACCCCTTGCTGGAGGAAACCTTTTCTCTAGCATTATTGTGGCTTTTTTTGTATAAAGCTACATAATGCAAATACAAATCTGATGGCATATGACATCAGGGTATCTGATGTGGAACTGATTTGACAGAAACCTTTGACCTGAGCTTGTGTTCCTCACAAACTGGTACAGTGCCATAAGTCAGTGAGAAACAGACCTTGGGCTAAAGAAGCAGGATGAAAATTCTCCTCAAAAGACACAATATTCCACATTCTGTATTCAGAATGGCAGCCTGAAACAAATCTTGAAACAGCAAGCTGAGTGTACGCCGCTTTTATTTGACACATAGAAAAGGGCATGATAAGGAAGCTTCGCTAAATATTTCTTAAGCTGGTGTCCTCATTGTGTTCCCGTGATCTCCATCTCGAGTTAAACTGCACTGAGCTGTCTCTGCAGCACATTTCTGGCTTTGCTTGTCAGCATGTTCAATACTTTTGCTGGGACTGGCTGGTGCACGTGTTTGTGTTGCACTGTGAGGATTATTTTGACCTGAATCTTCTTCTACTCTTGATTTCTTTGTTTTTAAGTTTCTACTTCAAAACTGCATGCAGTTCATTTCCTTGCGGTTTAATGCCTCCGTATGTTCACATAAACTTCAACGGTGTCTTGGCTTTCATTTGCTTATTTTCTTTGCTTATTAATGAGAAGAGTTTGGGATTTATAGGATCTTTGCTTGCGAATTTTACAAATTCTTTTTAAAAGTTTCATCTTCCTGTTAGCAATTTTTGAAAGATCAATAGGCTGTAATTGTTCTAAAAGTTCACTGAGAAAATCCCTATTTTCCTGTAAGGAGGAAAAAAGGACCATTTGGTTTGTAGCCTTTTCTCTTACTTTTCTGAACAGCTATTTAATTAAATGTCTAGTGCAGCAATATGGTTTTAAATTCGTGACTGTGCATAGACTTGGAGCAGATTCTTAGCAAGTGTGAAAGTGTGAATCATTGCAATCATTCTGAGTCAATATTTCTGTGAAAAACATGCAAAGAGAGAATATTAAAAAATACTGTCTCTTTGTAAGGATGAGATTTACAAATTGTTACAGGTAAGTGTTTCATGAAGGAAATTTGCTCTGGATTTTTAATCCTGTGTCAGAAATCAGCTTCTGTTTGCCGCAACTGAAAGCTGTGTTTCCCAGAATTGCCTCTGTTCTCAAGGACACTAAAGAGGAGCTGTTTCCTTGAGTCTCTTCCTTCCAGAAGACAAAGGAAAATGTAACTGAAGGAAAGATCACAGACATGCTTCTTCCGGATTAAAATCTTGCCTGTATTCAGACACACAAGTACTGGTGAATATTCAGTTATATCAGGGTGCAGATGATGAAATAATTCTGCAGGGTCACTTGTGAGTCAATTCTCTCTCTGAACTATGCTTTGTAGGAACAACTTCCCCTGCCCTCCCAAAAATCTAAGGATTTAAAAGGAGAATAAGTTTGAGTTAAATTGTGATTCCTGCACGAAATGGCTTTTTTATCTTTTTTTTTTAAAATACATTTTAAAAGCGACACCATGCATGGCTATTTTCGTGAGTCCATTTCCTCTATAATTCTTAATCAAGAGCAAAAAAATCTTCCTACGTTTGCTTTGCATCTCACAGTGCACACTCATAAATATCCTAAGTATTTCTCCTTTGTGCTCTTTAATCTTGTTACATTTATTCCCATAAATACTAAAATTCTACCCAACCGAATATTGGGATATGGTGCTGGTTTTTGTATAAACTTACTGTTTTATTGCTTTAAATATCTCACCTAACACTATTTATTATGATTTAGATCAAGTAAGAAAGATTTTGAGCTACAGTCAATCAAAATATATTGGAATGCAGCTCACATTTGAATATGTTTAATTGGGAAATGGAACATTCTGATTTCTCCTAGGGCATTTCCAAAACATTTTGCTGACTCACACACCAAGCATATTTTAATGCCATGGCACAAACTAGGAGCTTTAGCAGACTGAAGGTAAACTCTGGGAAAACTGCAGTATCACAGAGATAAAGCAGTAGAGACCAATGGCACTGCCATAATTCTTGGCCCTTGTGTTAGGATGGTATTAAAATGTCCTGACATGTCTTCAGCAGCCCCTAGTCTTGCAGCAAAATTCCTTTCTGACTGAAAATCAGCAACTGCAACTACATCTAGAAGAAAATAACCATATACAGGAGAAGACAATAAATACACTAGTAGTATGTCAAGAAGAGGGGCGAAAAAAACAATCAATTTTGGTCCTCATAAGTGACCAGAAGCTGTCCTGAAACAAAAAAATTATGCTTTACTTATCTATTTCTATTTATAGACTCAGTTGACTCAGTCCCAAAAATAAGAATCCGACATTGATTTTCAGTGTTTTGCTGACATTGGCCTCAAAGGTCATGAACTGTGACTTAATCCTCCTGTAATACAAGTACTAATAATAGCAAAATCATATTTGAGTGGGAGACATTGAGATGGGAGAAGAGAAAGAAAATTACTCTGACAGCTCAGGAAAAATGCTCTAGAATGGAATGAGGTTGCAGGGGGAATGAATCTGTTGGGTTTCAAGCCAATTGGCTCATTTTTCTCTTTGGGGACAAACTAAAGAGAGAGAAATATATTTATTCTCATCTCTGGATTTCTAATCTCTGCATCTGTGCAGCAGCACTTTTGTCATCTGCCTTTGCCAGGCAATTCACATTTACTTGAGCATTCTGCAGGGTGTTACAGATAGTGTTACTCAGCTGGAAGCAGGGTCAGCTCAAAGAGTGAGCTCAAAAAGTCAAATGCTGAGTGCCAGATGGGTGCCCTATTGAGTTACATATAGGATATCTGAAAATAAGGGGCCCTGCTTGGAGGCATCCTTTTAGCCCCATGACTGGAAATGAAAATTGCTGCAATGAGTTCATAAAGCTAAAGACCCTTTTAGATGCATATGTGGAGGAATCAATTCCTCAGCTGTCTGAACCCCCTGTATTTTTATTTATGTCAGGTTTTAATATATTTGACAAATTCCACAATTATTGATGCCTCTGTTCTCTGAATAAGTGAACCCACCTTGAGAAAACGAAACTTACAGATGCCAAATGTGTCTTTTCTAAAGCATGTGAAGTGCCTTAGCTAAATCTGCCCTTTAAAAAGACATCAAATAGTAACTCTGTGTGTTTAAAACAGATTTTAAAATATTTATTTAAACAAGAAAATGCTGTTGTTTTTTAGATGTGTAAATATGTGCTGTATCAGTGAATTATGAATGTAATTTCATTAAAATTCAAAATAATTAAAGAATAGTAAGTCTTGCTAATTGACAACCACAAAACACTATTGCATGTATTTGAACAGATTTGCATTGAGATATACGAAGGCATAGAAAGTATTCAAATTAATTCAGGACTGTAACTCAATAGTTTTTACCTCCAAAATGCCACTGATCATCATTTCACGGAAGATCTATCTACTGAATAGGAAAGTTTGATTATTTTGTTAGTTTTCTAGGGAATCAGAGTGTGTGGGGCTGTGTGCGTGTGAAAGCATTTTGCACCACTACAATAAACGGAATTCAAAATATTATAAGGAAGTTATTCTGACTCTAAAAAGGAACCTATGGCAGATGTAACCCACGTTCTTTTCTGAGGCATACAACCTCTGCATCTGACAATTTTACATCAATATCGATCATATTCTAGAGAACATTATTTTCATTGGATAAAAGTGTGTATATTGAGCAAATACCTTATTTGCAAGCAGTGATAAAGCATTTTACCTAGCCTTACATATGAATCTGTCAGGTAAGGGTGGAAAACAAAGAGGATTGAAAATATGAGTTTTCTTGTGAAGTTTTCCCCACCTGGTTTAAAGATTAGAAAAAAAAAATTTCTGTACTTATAAAGAAATGAAATTTATTTGGATTCAAGTTGGTGAGCTGGTTTGCCATTTTCCTTACAGAAACCGTATGAAATACGTTGTATGAAGACTTATTTTATGAAACAGATATAAAAACTTAAGCTGGGCTTTGACTCTCCTTTGCTGTTCTTTCTTGAACAGTGCTTGTTTGGGAGAGTCCTAGTGCAGCAGCAGCTCTGAGCAGCAGAATATATATCACATAATGTGACTTTTCAGACAATTCTGTCAGCTCTAGAATTCTAAAATTTATTCTTTTACTTTGACTCTACCTACTATCTTTCATCTGTGACACACCTTCTCCTGCAAAGTGCTAACAACACAACATAGACATGATTATGTCTTATTTTTATACAACCCAAAGAATACTTTGTCTGAGAGGAACAGCAAGGCTCAATGCTGTATTAAATGATTCCATTTTCCCAGTAAAACATAATGTCTAGGAAGAAGCAGGACAGGAGCTGACTGGAATGTCTGCGGGCTTCTAGCAGCTCTTCAGAATCCTTTCTTCTGCAAATATTGCGGGCAATCACAGTTTGTGATCAACTTTTTAGCTTAGATTTTTCTTTGAATGTGTAGAAATTTCAGGGGTTTAGCTGCCTCGTAACACTTCCCTCCTTACAAAGCACATCTCTACCAATCTCAGGTGTGATGAGAGCCTTCTAAGACTTTGATTCAGAACACGAACTTTTTGATGACCTGAATTTGCTGTGGTTTGATCAGCCACGTTTGAAGATAAACAAATCCCAAAATATTCATGAGACTTCTCAACAAAACAGACCAGGCAAGGGACTGGATCAAGCACTGGTGTGAAATGCAATGCAGAGACTAAGTCCATGTGTACCAGCCACCCAAAGCCCTTTAGCTTTCTGCCCTCTTCCAACCCCACTCATGCCACTGATACCACTCATACCAAGACCCCAAATACTTGTCAGGCTGTGCCATCCATTGCTTGTTCACCGACCTATTTTTCGATATGTCAGTGTGTGTTTTGTGAAGAGCTTGGGCGCTGCTGGATGACAGCACCATTGCAATTGATGCTGAATGTAAAAGACTCCTGGGTCATTAAATTCAGATTGTTGCTCTTACCAGCAAGTGCATTACATCATCCTTTCATAAGCAGATCAGCTTCCATCTCACAAGTTACAAGCATTTGCCCTACTTAGTAGTAGTTCTTCCTTTCCAGCTTTTTACATCATATATCCACTATATGTCTTCTACCCAGGCTGTTTTATTTTAATGGTTTTAATCTCTTCAGTTCCCCCAGCCACAATCCTGTCTTCTTTCTTTTGCATCACTAAGCAGATCAGGTCCTCTACACCTTGTCTGCTCTTTTTCTTCATTCATTTGCTTACTCTACCAATCCTCTCTCTTTCCTGTCTGAATTCCGCTGGGGAATCTCTCAAACCCGTGGTTTTGTTTTACAACTCATTATATCTCTGTACGTCTAGATGAAGCTCTGACTCATTCCTTCTAGCTCATTAGCTTTGGGACAGCTTGCTCTTTAAATATGTAATCTGCTAGATAATGTTTCAAACCAAGATTATCTCATTCAAATCACCTTACCAACATGCAGGTCTTAGCCTGTGATTCGACTGTCTCTGCTGATTTAGAGATAAATAACGCACTTATCAAAGGAATCACCTGTAGGTTTAATTTTCAAATGTTTTGTGGAGTTGTTTGGGAGGATAACTACTGTGTGTCGGACCCAAAAGCTGGACATTTGTACTGTTTCCTGGAGTGTTTTCTGATACATGGGGCACATGTTAGAGCTGATTGTATCAGGACTGCTCGGAGCAAATGCAGATTCCTTCAGAGCGAAGCGACAGTGACATCGGGGTTTTCGCACAACCAACCTAGACAACACTTTGTTGCATTAAACCCGGTGTACAAGTTGCTTTGGGGTGAAGTAACAAAGCAAGTAGAGGTGATTAAGGATTCCTCTGTTGCCTGGGTGCCTGCAATTAACTGTTAGAAGCAACCATTGGTTTTGTTTTAGAAAGTGTTTTATTCATTAGATCCCACTGCTAACGCAGTAAGGATTCATGGAGGCTCAGGACTAGGAGAGAACTGGGAGCAAAGTTATTTGACAGCATTGACATGTCTGGATGATATAATCCCAATAAACAAGAAGTTTCTTTATCAGCTTGTTCTGAAAGGGGTGTCATGGCAGGGGGATTGGAAATGGGTGATCTTTAAAGTCTCTTCCAAGCCAAACCATTCTGGGATTCTCTGAAAGCATCTGGTGTAATTTTAGGTAAACTGTATATAGCAAATTTTCTACAGAAAATTATTTCAAATTATTTTGATCAATGGAGGACAGAATGCAAAAAATAAGCCCAAATTTCAAACATAACCCTAGTCATATAGTTATAGCTCAACAAATTAAAGGGCTAGATTATGAAAATTTTATATTTAGTCCTGAAATAATTAGTCAAAAGTTTGGTTTTGACTAACCAAAGATACTAAATGCAGAGAACCAAAAGTCAAATTTGGTTCTCTGCATTTAGTATCTTGAGGATTACTTCCCTTTTGTATTCAATTAGTTCCAAAATTCCACATTTGTCAGTGTAGAGTTATACAGTTGCTTCTCAGAACCAGGGAAAATAACATTTTAGCCTGTAACACTCTTGCCTGAAGTGCTTTGAAAGCTAAAATTTAAAAGCTATCAATGATGGTTTACCTGCTTCTAATGTATGTAAATATAAACAGTGCTCTTACTGACTCTGAAAAGATTATTTTACCTTGGTAAAACAGTGTGACGTTTTTTCATTTTTTTCAGCTGCTCCCCATGCATTTTCAGCTGTTCTCCATACTGCAAACTGTGAGTAGCCACTCATTTGGAAGATTCACACTACCTATACCGATTTTTCTTCAATTATACACCTATCCTGTCACCTGTTCTTCTGCTTTGTAACCTGAATACTCCTGATAATATTTGTCTTAGTTTAGCTCTCGTTTTCAGTCTGTAATCACACTGATAACCCTTCTTGGGATAACTTTTATTTATGTTTGTGTATTTCAAATTAACTAAGTAGAGCTGAACCCATTATGGGGAGACACTGTTTAGCTATTCTGTGACATAGAGAGTCATTTTGACTTTTGTCTAGTACAGGCTCATTTCCTGATGCCTCTGTTGACCCCTCCACTGTAAACATATCCCTATGAAATGCTCACCCTGACAATTTAAGTTTTTCTAAATGATAGACAGAATGTAGTGTTGTTTTCTGAATCAGGCCCTTAATTTGCATAAAATGACACAAGCCGGGATTATGCCATTAATATTAGAGTGGTAGATGAACTCAGCTGCCCAAAAAACAAGAGAGAATAATCCACCTTTGCCATTAGAGATGAACAGTTATACCCAAGGAACAGTCTTAGGTTGAACATGCTTCATGAGAGAATTGCTTTAAACTGACCATCTTTAATAACAGTCTGTGGCCAGCAGCCATAGTGTAACAGTTTTATTTGGCTTTTTTAAATCGAGATAAAGCAGGTTATTTTCATTCATATGTGTGTAAGGGAGGAGGGGGATGTGTCTCTGTGCTCTTCATACTAAATCCTATTATAAGCCCTTCATAAAGCATTAATATGGAAAAGTCGACCTCCCGCCATCTAATCTAGTATAATAAGGGCTTGGATACATTATTAATTTTTGTCACACATCTGAGGCCCCCTTTTATCAACCAAAACCCCCATCTAAATCCCTTGTTGCATCATTAAATTGTGAAAACAGCTTCATCATTCATGACAGAGAAATGGAAGGACCCTGAGCCATATGGCAGAGGGAGCAGCAGCACCAGCTCCCAGTTTCCCCAATCCCCTTCTTGGAACGACTGGTGCTTAAAAGAACCTGCAATGCAGCAGGGTGACAAAATCATCTTGGGCTTTTTTGTGCAATATTGGCTTCTTTGCCTGGAAACAGATGAGCCCCACACCAGTGCCAGGGATCAGAGACCGGCTCAATCTCGCAGGATTTTGAACTGAGTAGGAAAGGTGGGGTTGGCGAGTGCAACCCTGGGGGGTTTCCCCTCACAATGCAGGGTCAGCTTAAGTCCTCAGAAGTTCAGAAGTTGGCACTTGTTTAATCACCCACTAATCCCCTACTCATGCTGTGAATTAATCATTGTTTGCAAATCAGAAAACACACAATATGTCTGCCTGCTAAAAGAATGGAACAATTTCTCTTTTTAAAATAGAGAAACGGAAAGATGTCAACTTCTAGGAAACCTTTCTACTTGTATTTCTAAACCAATATTTTACCTTAAATTTTTATGTTTGTTGTCATTAAGGCTGAGTTAGAAAGATCCTGGTTTCACTGACATGCAAATGACAGTTTCAGTGAAAATCTGTGGGACTCAGACAAGATACACTGACAGACTGATGTTTCAGTTGTCTGAAATATCATTCATTTTATTCCTACAAATAATCCTATCAGATTACTTGCTGGGAAGAAGGATTTAGCCCTTAATAACAAGAAGAATGGCACTTGAGAAACAAAGATTAATTGGAAGTGAAATGTTGATTTGTGTAATTTCACTCAGATTAGAATGACAATGATGAAGAGTTGAGCATAGATGAGAGATGATTGCATTGTAGAGAAATGTAGTTTAGTCATGTAGACAAATTTTTTAATGTGAATAATGCTAGGATTTGAGCTTTCACAGGTAATAGGAAATACATGCCATTATCATGGGTGATTTCATTCTTTTTTTAAATTGTCTTTTTATTCCACCTTTTGTGTTTCTTTGTGTCAGAAAGTTCTAATGTTTGATTATACACAAATGGCTAAAATGGTCACTCAGCTTTGTTTTATAAAAAGTAGTCTGTGATTATTGCAGATTTACTTTTGAACCAATGCTTGGCACATACAGTCAAAACTGGCATTTCCATTTTAAATATAGAACTGCAAAATTGGGAATTAATTCCATATTGTGCAATCCAACAATGCCCTATGAATTTCAAAGAATCTTTCCTGGTTTACAGTAAATATTTAAACAGTTCACTTAGGAAATCAGTGAGGAAATACTGCCACATCATTTTAGTAATGCATTTGGCAGGGCAAGGGGTTTGTTATAGGTTTCCAGCAAAAAGAATATTTAAAGGGTGTATCACAAGTTTAAAAGATAATGATATTTAAATTATCTTGAGATGAGGTTATAAAACCCAGTACAGTTTCACACCTTTCCATATGTGTGTGACAGCACAGCAGGTAGTTTATTCACAGACAGCTGCAGTAGCATGAATGTGAAAAGAAGAATAATAATTTGAATAAAATTGTACTTCTAGATTAAAACCAAAACATTTGCTTAGTTATAGGGCCATCTAGCCTGAAATTCACTATGGCAACAACCTCTAACACTTGCTTATCCCTTATGTTTTTCTCAATTATCCCTCTACTGCAAACATTTCACAACAGCTAAAATATAACTCCCATTACAGGAATTTAAAACCCAATGGAAAAAACACCTATCACATAATTTCTCTGGTTGGACCAGTGGTGGCTAGTCATTATTGTTACTATTTAAGGGTTTTTTTTCATTTATATGGCTGTCAGTTGCTGATTCTTGTTATATCTTTCCAGAGGACTAAAACATATACCAAGCAATTTTTTCCAGTGGATTTATATGCATACTTAGAATCAGACAACCTCCTAGTAATCCTTTTATGTACTAATATCCTGAATACATAGTTCTGGCTTTTCTTTCACTAGGCGTTATACTTTATACTATTAGTTTTGAAGCAATTAAAGACCTCTAAATCAATCTCTAATTTTTTAACACTCACATCAATGTGTCCAAATTACCCACAAAAATCCAAGGTCATTGATTTAAATACACTCATTGCACTAAATATAGAAAAATAAACATTCTAGGATTACACTGACTACCTTAGCAGAGCATCATGTTGATAGCTTGTGGTGTGGTTCTAGATCTGCATGGCTTAAGATCCCTCTCAGTGTGACTGCTTTACAGAGTAGTTCCTCACTCTCTGATGTTACTTTGCACTTAAAGTGTCATCTATTGAATGGAATTCAGTCTACCAAAAGTTTAATATATCATCTTATCCACTGGATCTTTTTGTACCCACAAGTTTTTTAGGGTTTACACATATTTTGCAAACGACTGATGAGAAGTGAGGACCACAGCAAGTCTCAGCAGTATCATAATGGTATCTGAATCTCTGAAGGTTCATAAACTCTAGCCAAGCCATCATCAGTCTCCCAGCGTGGTAAATATCAGTGTTCCAGTTACAGTCGCTCACTTGGTTGTGAACAACACAAAAAGAAAAGAAAGGGTTTCATCACACCATGGCAAACATCCCAAATAACCCGGGTCCCTATGGAATATCCAGGCAGAGAGATGCCTGTTCTGGGAAGGACACAATCCACCTGAGCTATGAAGTGCTTCCACAGGAAAAACAACTTATTAGGTGAAACACACCTATCTTAGCTGGAATAGTCCTCAGTTACTGCTGTAAATGTGTCTTGTGAAGAAGAAAAAAATCTAATTCACACAAGCCAGCTTGTGTGTTTCTACTACTGACTTTTCCTGGCCATGTCCCTGCCATTGTCTTGCAAATCTTTGTAGTTGCATCACTTCACATCCGAATTGGTTCAAATGGCCTTACTGGTTTGATTTTCTGGGTCGGATTCTGCAGCCTTTACTCAACCAAAGCTCCAGTTAATCCTGAGGAGTTACAGACGGTGTAAAGATACAAAAAAGATTAAAGGAGGAAGGAAAGGTAAATAGCCGTTTAAATGGCTGCTAATGGGTATTTGAAGAAAGCTTTTGCATTTCTGAACCATTATCAGAAAGATAGCACTTGTAAACAGAAAGACAATGGACACCCCAGTTTAAAAATATCCTGTCTTGATTTATTTGTTTTAAAAGGTAGGATATTAGTGTTTTCTCAGTTACAGAGCACCTCTCCGTTTGTAAATACTCATCATTTCCGGTGTAGATACACCTAAAATGTATTTATCTTGAGGAGACCGTTTTCTGCTTTAGCCACTCTCTCTCCTCCCTGTTTTTTTTCAAGCACACACAAGTCATCTTGCGAAGCCTCTCTGCCCATCCAGGCCTACCTTTCATGCCGCACGCTCCTGAGAAGAGTTAAAGGGCTATATGGCTGAGTTCAGTATCCATTTGCACTTAGCGTGGTACTGGTTTGAAGAGTGGCACTAGGACCCTTGCTGCTTCTGCAAACGATGAGCCTGTGGCATTAAGCATGGATGTGAAAGCCTCATGTGTCTCGAATACTCAGTGGATCTAATTAACAGGTAGAATCGCACCCTGGGTGCTTGAAAAACCGCCAGACACCATAGAAACGAGTCCTTAAGTCCCCGGACCATCTGCACTTTCTTTTCATTGTGGAAGTCTCATTGAAACCTGGTTTTCGACCATTCTAAATTCATTTGTGGGTTAATGAAAAATCCCTGGTGATGGTTTTCCTTTCCATTAAAACAAAAATTGTAGAATTTTTTTATTCAGTCACAGGAGGGGGGAAAAAAAGAAATCTCTCAAGCTTTGATGAAATAATGAATCTTTGAATTTGCCTCTGAATAAGTGTCGTTCGGATATCATTGCCACAACCTCCTTAAGTGACTGTTTAAAGGAAAAGGAAACCAACATGAGACATCAGCCCAGGGAGGTGTTTGAAGGCGGGTGAGCAATGCACCATGCCAGCGGAGCTCCCGGGAGTCCAAGCTCTCCTTGCCTCCTCCAGGCGCTGCCTTTGGGCGGGGTCGGGGTGCGGCGCAGCCCCGGCTGTCCGAGCTCAGCCCCGCAGCCCCAGCCCGGCCCCGCTCGGAGCCCCGGCTCTATTTCGGCCGTGGTTACCTGTTCGCTGCCAGCCGGGATGAGATGTACCCTCCGGGGATCTGGGTGATTATGTATCCCCAGAAAAAGGAGCCGTGGATCATGCCGACTGTTTCAGGATCCCAGTTGAACTTCGCTTTCTTCCGATGCAAGGGGCCGGGGCAGAGGGAGAGAAAGAGAAGAGGAAGGCTGTGATTGTGCCGCTTTTAGAACTTTCACCCGCAGCAGCTTCACCCGCAGCGCAGCCCAAGGGATTCTGGTGCCGGCAGCGAGCTCTGCCCCCAACCCCACTGCAGACGCTCCGGCTGCCCGCCCCATCAGCAAACCGCAAAACAAACCCGGTAACTGCAATGGAAACAGCCAGGAGTAGAAACAGCACCTCCCTGGCACACGAGAGGGGCAGGGATGCCCCGGGTGCCCTGAGCCGCTCGGACCGCGGGGCCAGGCAAGGCAGAGCCGGGGAGCCCCGGGACCCCCGGCTCAGACACAGCCCTGCCGGGGCGCACAGCCCGCACTTACCCCTTGCTGTGCGGGCAGCAAGCCCTGAGGGGGTTTGTGTGTGGATTTAGGTGTTTAAGACTCGTGTATCTATCACATCTTTCTCACCACACTTTAAGTCGCTTTGAAACGGCTCTTTTCATTTAACGCCTTTTTGTCAAAGCAAATTCACCCTGGTGTTTTCAAACATTCCTGCAGAACCTCCCCGCCTCCTTTACGGCGAGGAGCACCTCTGACAGTCCCTTATTCTAAGCCCTCCTTCCTCCATCCCCTGCGTTTATTTCACGAGATATCTGCGTTTTTCAAGGTTGCGTGGAAAAGACAGGGCTAGGGGCGAAGCGTCCGCACAATAATCCCTCAAACTGGGGCTAGGAACTGAAATGAAAAAGCAGAAATAATTGGTAGAAAATGTTTCTGCTTCAGGAACGGGATTTCCGTCCTACGAAGGGCTAGGGGGGCCGCCCTTCCCGGGCCCGGGGAGCACAGGGGCTCAGGTGGGGGAGGAAATGCCGCGAAAGCATCCAGAGCCCGTCCCACCTGTGCTGAGGTGTTTGACTGGGAGTTGTACTGGGAGGATGTGGGATTTACGAGGGAAAGGTTCCCACCTCTTTAATAATTTTTCCTCCTCGGTGTATGGTGCTGTTATTGACCATATCCACGATGGCCACTCCCAAGTTACATCGGATCCCGAAGGAAATGCAGAATCCCAGTCCACTCATGATGGCAATGATGTACCTCCGGGGCAGCCCGAAGCAGGTACAGTCGCACAGCGGGGCTTTCTTTTCGGGCACTTCCATGGGCTTCCCATCTTCGGTCAGCTCGATGGTGTCCCCGGGCTTCTGCCTCTTCTCTAGGACTCTGCCCGACACAAGAAGGGAAAGTCAAGCCCCTGGCCGCCTGAAGGCACCAAATTTCGGGGAGTTGAAGGCTTAAATTCACCGTTCCCCTCGCTCCTTCGGCCTGGAGCTTGATTTGAGGATTTATTCCTTGCTTCCCATTAACCTTCAAGCATTCTTTAGCGCTGACCTGCGGGAGTCTCGATTAGTCATCCCCAACTCCCCCCGCCACCCCTCCGCAGCAGCAGCCCAGGGAGGAGCTCTAGCTGGGAATTGCTCATCTATCATTAAAGACTTCTGCTTAAATATGTAGGACGCATCAAGAAGACATCATCTGTAACCACTGCAGAGGCGCCATGTTGGGCAGCCCAAGAGGCTGTAAAACAGAAAAAGGCTTCTGCAGGTTTTATTAGAAACACCAAGGGGGATGATCTTGGTGTGCACCTCGCTTCAGGTCTGGGAACAAAAGAAATGTTAAGAGAAAAGACGGTGGTGGGGGGGAGAAGCGAGGAGGAGGAGGAGAGGGCGATATTGCTATTTATTTTGGATTTGCAAAATGGCTGTCACATGCAGTGAAAGAAAACATGACCGTCTTCAGAGAACTGGCATCTCCGGAGAAGGCTTTCCCAAAGATCTCAGTGCTCAGCTGCACGTTGCGAGCGTGTGCTCACTTAGCAGGTTTAACCTTCCCAGAGCAGCTTTGAGCACTATCTCATTGCCCCACTCCCTCGGTTTTACTTGAAAATCGTGTCTCCTGGGAAAAAAAAAAAAAGAGAGAAAGAAAGAGTGCTATCTGATCAAAACCATTTTATAA
>VZRN01005892.1:1375142-1444569 GCA_013397935.1 Dasyornis broadbenti | reverse complement strand
GGGCGCTCCTGCCCCTTCAGCACCGCGGCCAGCGCCGCCCCCGCCGCGCCCCCCGCGCCCGCCGCTCCTTCGTGCGGCCGGTGCCGCTCCCGGGCACACCGGGCACGGCTGCAATGAGGCTGCTGTGATGCTATAAACGGATAGCAGCCGCTCCCAAGGTGGATTCGTCTCCATGTCCGTGTTTACTCGCGCAGCTTGTTTTAGATCATGCTAGGAATCCATTAGTGACTGCTTTCTCTAAAGCGCTTAATGTTCTCCATCTCTTTTTTGTCCTCAGTTTTCATGCCTCTGAGTAGGCCACTGTAACACTAAACCTTGATTTGTGGTATTTGCAGCACAGGACTGAACTCAGCGTATTCTGAACAGAATTATTTTCCCTTACAGAAGCTAATAATAATAAACTTTTATCTCTTTGAAGAAAATTGAAGATGCAAAAATCAGTATCTCTTTCTAAGTCATAACCATTCTATTTCTCTTAGGTTTCATTTTAATCGTAAAGTTTCTGTAATGTGCTACTTAAAAAAATAAAAAAAATATAACTTGTGTTTTAAACAAATCCTTCTAAAATTATTAAGCTCCTTCACTTGCCCAGTTGGTCATTAAATGCAAACTGTATTTTCAAAGGGAGATTCCCTGGTGAAAACGTATGTTGTAGTTGCAATATCCTAAAAGCAACTGCTCTTTGGATTTATAGAAATATTTTTTTCAGATGTTGCCCTCTGCTGGAGGGTTAATGAAATTTTACAGCGCCAAAGCACATTTGTACAAGCCCAATTATTTTAGTATTGAAAACAACGTAATGACTGACCCACGCAGAATTTCAATATCCCCTTCCAAAACTGTAAAAGAACTACAAAGTACTAGAGTAGAAAATAAATTAAAAATAAACTACATGCAATTGAAACGTTGCTAATTAGCATCACAACACAGCCCTGATTTCTACATCACGATAGCTTTTGGATGTGGTTTGCAGCATTGTCACCACCATTGCGAATCCGAAAGGGTTTTTCCCAGAAGAGGAAAAGCTGCACAGTTACATAAGCACGTCTTCCCAGTGTATCATGGCTCCACTGTGCCATTGCAGATGCTCAAAGGAAACCCATATTAATAGATTTTCCTGAGAGGCAGCAGGAACAGAATATTGTTTTGCAGGGATGCATTAAATGGGCTTGGTTTCTGTAATTCAAGCCTTTCGGAAAGGTACTGAGCCCTTTTCTGAGCTGGAATTTGAGACCTTACAGCCTGCAGGGCAAAGGTGCTTTGTTTATTTAAGCTGTGCAAGGAGCTCTGGCCCTGTTTCTAGAAAGCTCAGCACTGGCATGGCTTCGATGCTATGGCTACTAAGTAGCAGCAATAATTATTAGAAAAATAATAGCATTTAATAAATAAATAAACGATGCTTGATTTGGGAAAGATAAATAATTTACCACATCACACCAACATGGAGAAGAAAAGTCCAGAAGGCACATTCCTGCTTGTTTCTCTTGGTAGAGGAGAACTAGTTAGTCCTAAATTGCATAAAATATGCAAAACAGCAAGCAGCCCTGGAACAGTAAAATCCTATGGTGCCAAGGCTCTGCTGCTGTGGCTATCTGAAATAGAAATTTTATGTCTATCAGATGATAGATGCAGATATTACTGAGTCACGTCCTGATCAAGTTCAGCTGGTTTGGTTTCACGTGACAGCAGTCGACAGCTCATCTCATCTCATCAGTTCTACAAAATTTGTACAGTCTTGTCAGCTTTTTAAACATAATGTATTAAGTATTTAACCTTGGTAGAACAAGCTATTTCTAGAAGAAACAGCACATAACATTAATCAAAGTTATTATCAGTAATTATTTTTATAACAAACACCTGTCACAGACAGACTTCACTCGAAAAAGTTCACTCAAGCTTCAGTGAAATCACAATGAGCTCTTTCCACTGGTGTCAGTGGTGGGGCAAATAGTCCAGATGATCACTGCTGAACGTTCACATTTTTACCAGGAGGAAAGAGATTCAGCCAAAAGTTCCCCAATAAAAAAATGCAGCTCTGAAAAGGCTCTAACAATATCTGTGGGAGGATATGTGGTGTTATCCAAGATGCAGATGTCTGTGTTTTTCACACAGAACAGAAAACTTATTGTTTCATCCTGAAATCTTGCAATTAAATCCAATTTTCTTCGCCTTATTGGCTTCTCTTTTGCTTTTGCTCACGTGAAGGCTAAAGGATTAAGTCCTTACCTGCCTTTTTAGTTCTATAAATATTTTGTTTTTACACATTTCTGAGTTGTTTCAAGAAGTTAACTTCTTTCAGAGATGAAGAACTACAGATGTGGTTCTTAGCTCATTTCTTCTTATTCCTGTGTATCTAATCTCAAAATTTTCCACAAAAATCCTCAGGAAAGTGATTAAATATCATATAACTCTTTTAGAGGAGTTCAAAGTCAATACACCAATATAAATTCCTTTTCTCTAAGTTTTTGTCTTTCTGAAGAAAACTGCACACTAAGCTAAAATTTTCATCATGGTACATACCAATGATTTAAAAATAGTAATTATTTAAATTCCATTTTTCACCTTATCTTTCCTGTTGATACACTGCAAAATGATTTGTCTCTTTCCCAAGTGTCATGAAAGCAGAATTTATAAGTGAGCATATATCTTATGATCCATTTTGAAAAATAACCATCCATATATGTGCTGCTTTAAATTCATATGATCACACATATGAAATCTAAGGTATTTTGTTATTCCTCTCTACTGAAAGGTGACAAAATGCTGCTGTTAACAACACAGGGTCATCTTTAGCAAAAAATTATGTGCTTAAAACCTTTGTTATTCCATTAAATCCATGTGTGTAATACTGACTTCTGGTACTGAGGAAAGCATAAACATGCCTCAAAAATTATGAATTATGATCTAATTCTCACTCCTATTTATGGTAGCTGTCCACTATATCCAATGGAATTTGATGTCATCTGAAGAACGAAGCAATTTTTTACTTTCTTTGGGACTATGGGACCGCAAAATCACACAGCAATGCCAAAATAATGATCACGTTTGCCAGGCCACCAGAAAGAAAATTTTCTGGAGGAAGCAACAGTTTTGTAAACTCTTTTTTAGCAAACTATTTATTGGGGGAAAAATTCAATAATTTAAAAAAAATTGAACTAAAATCTTGTGACAAACCTTGACTTCGGAGGCAGAAAAACGTCACAAAAAGATTGTTTGAAACCAGGAATGTTCTCATTCTCCCTGAAAGTTTGCAAGGATCACTTCATGAACAACTTCGGTGGGCTTTTGTCTTATCCTCCAGAGTCATCATGATTCACAGCTGGACAAGTCTCTTGAAAAACTGCAGAATGCATCAATTTGAGAGTTTGGATGTAGTGTCCATGTGCTGACACATCAGAGATGTGTCTATGGCAAATTCTGCGAGGGAGCCTGTAAAGATTCCTGAATCCAAGTTAAAACCACACGAAGCTGGGTTGACAGCACTTCATAGATCGTTTTGCCCCTTGGAGGTCTATCCATCAGTGTCTAAACACATATTTTATGGAATGGGCTGTGCCTATAGCTGCAGGCCAAGGCTGTGAGCACAACATGGTTATTATGGTCTGTTGGGAAGTGTCTTACACAGTGGTGTGGAAAGGAGTAGTTGTAATGCGCCGCAGTACCAGAGGTTCACGGAATTTCTTTCTGCTTCCTCATGATCTGTGGTGCTCACATCCTGAATGGTGTTTCAGTCTCCTCAGCCGTGGGCCAGATGGGTCATTTGGAAGTCGTACAACCAACACGGCAGAAGCCGAACTGTTGGATCAGATCTTGGCTCTGTGTCTCTGCAACAACACAAAGACTGTTTATCCCTCTTATTTTGTGCCCCAAAGAGATCACGCTTGGACTGAACCACGCTGAAGAATGCGTGAGTCTGGGCAGAACTTACACGTTCACATGGTCCCTCTCAACCAGCTTGAGCATTTTGGGAATAGAAATCTGGAACTCCAGGCCACGAGCACAGGGACAACAGAAAAATCTAGCAGCAAGCTGGCCACAGAGGCAATATAAAATGTGGCTGTGGACTTTGTCAAGCAAAGTTGAGTAGCTTTTCCACTGCTTCAGCTAAGCGTGATATGTGGCAGCTTAGAGCCTGTAAAGTGGGCTGCTCTTTCAGATGCCCTTATTCAATTGCTAGAATGTTATTGCATTGCTTTGCCAATAGGCACAAGAAATGAAACATGATAAAGGATGGGAGTTGCACGCTCATTTTTCGGGGTGGTTTCTAGTTATAAACCAAACTGGAGGCAGTTTGCTCAGGGATCTCTGCACTAACATGGATGATGAGATATTCTAAAGATTTGTTATAAATCCCAGGGTTTTGTTTGTTTGATTGTTCGTTTGTTTGTTTGTTTAGTTAAGGAATACATTGTTTCTGAGCATGTAAGTTCTTAGTGTTCATTCTAATGTCCATGCCTAATTTTCAGATAATCGAGCTCATATCAAAGCTGTTCCTTCAGCCCTCTAGTGGTAAAAGCCATTAAAGGACTAGAATTGCAGTCAATATGTTCTATTGGTATTGCAGATTTCACTGTGAAAAAAAATAATCACTAGATGATTTGCAGTTACTGTTTAGGACTACTCCATGGCTGGAAATTTTTCTGTTGTGTTACGAAAAGATTCATTTGTTTCCTCCATCCTCCCTTTCCTGTCTAAAATCTAGTTTGTTTTTAGTATTAGCAGATAGATTTAGAAAAAATAAAAACCAACAAACTAATAAAAATCCACCCAATAGCAAATGCCTTTTAAATCATGAAAGCAATGATATTTTAATTTTTTTTTTTCCTGATATATCTGTGGAGAAATTTAACAGCATTGAATACATTTAGCTTAAAAGTAAATGGAGATGGTTATACTCTTCCCACATATTACAGGAACATCTGTTCCTTTGAATTCCAGTACTGTTCCATGAGTTACATGCAAAGGATCCCAAAGGACTGGAGGCCATCTGTCATGGTACACAGACAGAAATTCTCCTCTCCTACCTCTGGGGCTGAGACACAGCCACAATTCTCTCAGCACCCAAGACAGCTCTGCAACACTTGGTGAGTGGGATGCAATTACCCATAACAGAATTTAGCCAAGGATTTGTGATTGCAGCACATTATCCTATCTTTTATTACTACGATGATTAATGATCTTTTTTTCTGTCATTAATCTGTCATTACATTATTATTCCAGGATGGCCATCACTGGGTTGTTTAACAGCTTAGAAAAGGCTTTCATGCAAGAGGCAGTTTGGTCTCAGTGGCAGTCAGGTCTCTTTTCACTGCATGTGAGAAAACTTGTGGGAAATGTAGAAATTGAAGGCTATATTATAGTGACTTTTTGTTGCTAGAATTAGAAAATCAGAAGCAGATTTTATAAGCTTCTGCAGTAGTACTTTATTTTCTGTTGACTTGTCTCTTAGCATTATTTTAAAATGTATTAAGAGACGTTTGGGGAGGAATTTCCACTGATTCACATCAAAAGTTGCACTGATCTGAACAGGGCTTAAATCTACGATATGCTTTCATTTGCTAGAAAATCACTTAAAGAAATACCAAAAGTAACATCAGATACATAATTTGATCAGGAAACTATTCCTGGTGGGGGAAAACAATCGAACAAAACTCATAATAGATATTTGGGAAATAATTGTGCTCGGTGCAACAGCAAGCTGACATCTGAGGTGATGGGGCAGGCCCTGCACTACCATGTTGGGTCTGAGATTGATATCACAGCCTAAATTCGTCACTCAGTTTTAATGTGCCTCAATTGTTTTTTGATTATCCTTCTTTAGGATACATATTGATTTTTCAATAGACGAGGTTAACACAAAATACATTAAATGCTGTGTAGGAAGAGTGTGTGTAGATTCTATTACACATAAAGTTGGTTCTCTAAGGAGAAAGACATACATAGAACTGTAATTGGAATACATGTCCACAAATATAATTTTCTAGTGATACAGAGACCCAATACATTGCACCTCCACCCCTAGACTCTGCCAGAACAGGTTCCAGTAATCTAAGTTCATTTACGTATTTTCAAGTGCCAAACCATAACTTTTCTCTGTAGAAGAATTTCGAGACAATGAGAATAGCTGTAGCAAAAAGTAAACAAGAAGCAATCGTGTTTAGTTGATGTTTGGGGCTGGTGGAGTCTGTAGAAAGTGTTTGTCATGCTTTCCCAAGAAAGAGCCGTGTTTTGCATCTGAGGGAGACTTTCATTCATCCCATATTTTCTTCTTTAGTTTCATTTCTTGACAAGCTGACAACCATCACAAGAATTCAAGATTAATTTAAGACATTTAATCTCTTGAATTTCCTTGCAATTAGCCTAAAATCACTGTCTCCAATATGTATCCAAACCAGGAATATTTGAAATCTTTGCAGGTTTCTTGTGTCATACATTTGCATCTGCATCAGGTAACACTAATCCAAGTGAACAATGCTAACATGCCTTCAAATGACTCATATTTTAATAAAAATACTCCCATCATTGTATTCATAATGTAAAATCAAATACTGCTTGTTCTGTGAGCATCAGAAATGTAGCATCATAGAATCATTAAGATTGGACAAGACCTCTAAGGTCATTAAGCCCAGCTGTTAATGAATGCATTGACTCCCTGAGGCTTCCTGTCCTCAGGAACCCTGGTTTTCTACTGCCCTGCCCTTACATCAGGCCCTGGTCAGGATCTATCAGAACTCAGGTCCTCCCTTGCGTTTCTCCAGTGCTTTCCTCTCAGCATCCTTAGTCCTTTCATGTCATCAGCGTGCCTTTTCCTTCTGCTTTACTGTGCTTCTTTGATTTTCCTTTACAAAACTGCTTTTGGTAAATTGTTTTTTCTGAAAATTGTAGGGAACTCATAATCCTGGCACATTTGTGCTTCTGCCAAATTGGGCCAAAATGGGTTCAAAAGCAATTGTGAAGGGAAATTAACACACACACACACACACACACACACACACACACACACGGAAGTATAATTCTCATTTTATTAGAAAATAGGACCAAACCCATTGGTGTTAGATGCTGTTGGTTGTGCTGATCTCATGTTTCACTAATAGCAGAAGCTATCTTTGAAATTGCTGCATCTTTTGAGGTACAATGTGTGTGCTTCTCTAAACCACAAGGTCTTGCCTCTTTTATAAATACTTCAGAAGTGCTAGATGCCTTCTTTGGAGAACACGGCCACGGCTTTGAAGCCAGAAAAGTCCAGATGTTCTTGTTCTTACCACAAGATGCAAAGGAAAACCAAAGACTGTAAAAGATTTAAAGGGAGTCAAAAGACAGAAATGCTATTCTTGATGATTTGTGGAACACATAAGATGTTCCTTCTCCCCCAGAAATATTAGAGCAGCACATAAATTAAGATGACAGGAAAATATCTGCTTTATTTTAGGGCACTGCTAATGACCTCAGTGGTGATTGCATTGTGTTCCACAGGGGAGGGCGGAAGATCAGGATGTAACAGATAGATTACTTCAGGCCAAAGCACTCAACTCAACCTATCCATTTAAAAATACCTGTGATCTCTAAATGTAACTAAAAATATCAAGTTCCTGATTCAGACCCCTTTTCTAAATGTCACCATTGAGCTCAGATTTCATGTGCATTTCATTTTATAATCTGGGTTTAAGTGTAAATATTTTACATCTATTTTCTTCTTATTGTTTGTTATGAATAAATCATCACAGATCTGGTAGATCAACTAACTGATTCCCCTGGAGGAAGTCTGTTGATTTTTGTGTGACTCAGTCTCTGTGTGACCAGTTCTGATGTCTTTAGCTATTCCAGGGTTTCTTCTACGGGGGAGGTGAATTTTAATTACATATTTAGTGGCCTATTTGCAAGACTTGGAACTTCAAGCACTTCAAAAGTCTTGTGTTGAACCTTTTTTTCCTTACCAGGCTCAGGATTTCCTTGTCTGTCTCTTAAGCTGGTGTTTTCATCCTGCAAGCCAGGACAAGCATTTTTGTCTTTTGGTTTTCTTTCCAACACCCCTCATCTTAAAAGTTGACATCTGCTGGGCCTTCACCATGGAATTTCACTGCATTACATCTGATTATTTCAACCCATTCTGTAGCTGAGGCACTTTCTGGCTCCTCTTGTGGCAAATTTGCTGGTTGCTTCCCTTTTCTACCCAAAGGGCACTCTTTCATGGGCAGTTCTTAACTGGTTTTTTTTTCTTTCCAGAGCTGGAGAAGTGATCAGCACTGCCATTAGCGCTGTCTCTGTGTGCTGTGGTGTATGATCCAGGGATCCCACTCTGTTTGCCAAAGCCAAATACTGAAGTGTAGATAGAAAGCTCTTATAAGACAATGCTATTTATTCTGTTTTAGTGCTAGGGAAACTTCTCAATCTATTATAAAAATAACAGCTGGAAGGAGGAAAGAGACAAATGCCAAAGTCTCTGCTTGGACTGTGTTCCTACCTAGCAGAGCAAGAGGCATATCTCTGCATGATATTCTGCATAAAGAGGAATTTAGGATTTGCCGATTTGTATGGAACTAATTTAAATGTGCCCATGGCATTCTACCAGCTGAGAAAGATTCCATACAATTTTCACATTCCCTATGCTCTCCTTTCAGAAGTGGTGCCAGGTTCTCAAAAAATCGTCTTACCGTTTGTTTGTTCTGAAGCCCTTTTGAGGAGCAGGCATTCCTTAGCTATCAAGCCTGCTTTATCCACGAAAAATGACCATTATGCTACAGCCAAGCAAAGGCCAAGACTGAAACAGGAACAAATGTGTAAGAAGAGGGAGGCTGCAAGCACAGTTTCGTTGCTGTTTGCCAGATGTCCTAAGCTCACACCCTGGGGGCTGCAGCCAGGTAATTCATGTCTGCAACACACAACCTGTTAAATTTAGTTGTTTGTTTTCTTGTTCTCTCTCACTTAATATTTTCCTGCAGTTCCATACTGTAGACCTTGCTTTGTACATAATTCCAATAAAGTCACTGTGGCTATTTCCAGAACAAAGAACCAAAATTTTCTTACAGTGATTGGAATGTTTTTTTTTTTTATAGATCATCTTCTTTCCCTTCTTATGACAGAGAGACTTTTATGTACTAGTTTTGTTTTCTTTTGTTTTGATGGATCCAGTAATTGGTCTGAGACTGCCAATTCATCCAAAATTCACACCTACCATGATGTTGTATTTTCCTTTTTTTCATGGGTATCTTCTGGCTTCTGAAGTGCTGAACACATCAGAAGCATTACAAAGGCTAGATTTAGTGCCTTTAGAACAACAGGGTTCATGTTTTTTTTTTTATTTTCTCCTAAGAATAATCGTTTAGTAATCAAAGCTCTGAAATAAATACATATCCCAAAACTGAATGGCTGGAAAGCAAGTAGTCCCCAAAAATCCATTCTGTCAGTCATGTCTTCTTCACTTCCAAAATCTTCTTTACTGTGAGGCCTCCCTGACTTATGAAAACACCTTTCCCTGGAGGAATCTTATCTTTAATAAAAATCTCCACAGAATCCGTGAGTTAAATCAGTCTCATGTTTCTGAGTCACTGTTGGTGCACTGAGTTGGTCTTCTGCTTTCACAGACAAATTTCCTTGGCAGGTTGCCCATTTCTTTCCATGTATGACAAGACTATTAATCACTCTCTGATCATAAATCATTGAGAGGTACTTTGGCAGCTGGTTAACATTACAACAAAGTGCTTCACCCAGTACAGGCTTTCCCCATCTCCGTGAGCGCCTTTCCTTCACTCATGTCCTGTACCTTGAGTAGGTGCTCTCCACAAGGCTTCATCAATCCATTGCTTGTCTTTCAAAAGCTGCCCTGTACTCTCCAGCACTTCTAACAGATTTCAAAATGATCCTCGTTAATCCTTCACTGGTAGGATGGGTTTCCAGTCACACAGCCTGAGGGAGGTGGAAAATTGTGACAAGTGAGGGAAAGAGAGAGGAGGGTTCCCTCTTAAACCCATCTGGGGCACAGAGGTGGTCAGATAGGATAACAAATCAGCCCCAATTTCTCTGCTTGAACCCAGTCTCAAGGAATACAACTTTAAGTACAACAGGACTTTCTCATGAGTGCCAGCATTTCTGCAGGAAATCTCATAATTATTCATGTTCTGGAATTCCCTTCCCATACCACAGGCAGGTTATCAGCCTGAGTGTATTCCCTCACTAAGCTTTTTTGGGGGGGCTGAAGGCATTTTCTGCTTCACATACATATCAGCTTTTTCCCCAAATACTCCATATTTATCTACCCCATTTCCCTACAGTAGGAAAAAATGCAGTTTACAGATGCCAGCATTTGGAGGAATGTCCCTTTATCAGCACAAGTGGAATGGCAGATGTACAGGTCAGCTGTATCACCTTCTTCTCTGTGCTTTTTCTTATTTTAATCCTTGTTCTTTCACAAAAGATTAGAGGGACAAAAATTAGGAAAATACGATCTTCAAAATTAGAGTAACTCTAAACAGTTGATAATGTTGCTAAACATTGGGGCCCAATTCTAATACCCTTAATAAATATTTGACCAAAGTGTAATTCCATTCATGTTTTTGTCGGTAGCTGCTCCATGAGAAATCAGATTCAAAAGTTCTTTGTGCATCAGGAGGGAAGACTGAGCAAACTGAGCGTGTGCAGTGACGTGTTCTTCTTGATGGTATTGAAATAGCTGATGCTTTTCAGAATTTTTATTTATTAATTAGTCTTAGTTTAATTCTCCAGGCAATATGAATAGGCCATGTTCTGTTCTGTTCTATTCTAATGATATAATGTTATAACATGACTGTACACAATATAATCTGTCTGGTCACACAACAACTCACACATGCAAGTATCTGAAGTGCAGCTTGAGTGTGGAAACTGGCAACTCACTCTTGTAGAACAAGATGAAATGCTGAGAATTGCAAGAAGTAGAAAACTTTTTGCCTTTGATGATAACTAAAAGTAATGTAAACTTCTATTATTAATATTTTAAAATATTCCCCAAACATACTTAATAACCATTTAAAAATTTTTCCATGATTTAAAGCTTTTTCATTTTAAAATCTGTTGATGCTTGTTCTTAATGAAAAGTTGTACTTTAGAAAAATTTTGTTAACAACCAGGAAATAAAACGAACGGAATAATTTCATTTGCAGAAATGGTGGGTCAAAATGTTAACTTTTTTCAGTGGCATTTTTCTTAGTGTTTGGGATGTATCAGAGCAATAAAAGAAATAAATAAATCTTGACAGAGAACAATTTAAAAAAAAAAAAAATTCTGAAAGCATAATTTTTTGTCAAGGTTTTAGTTTTTCTGCCAGCTTTGTTCTTTGCCTACTTTGTTTCATTTGAAAGAAAAGAATATTCAAGGTTGGAAGTTGACTACTGCAGCCTTGAAACCATTTTACATGATCCCTGTAGCTTGTGAACAGCGTCCAAGACGGCACCTGCATTTCCACCAAAATCTGCCTGTTTTTCATCCAAATGCAGAGCCACAGAGTAAAATGTTGCCACTTTAACAGATGTCTCCTCTCTGCCTTGCAGTTACCATGAACATCCTGCGATTGCCTGTACCACTATTGCCCGTTCTGACAACAGATTTATGGTGGGACTGTCTTCATTATTTTAGGTGTTTGACATTTTACTGACAAATCACTGTGGTCTGATCTAAGGCACTGAAATCAAGAGAGAAATTCCAACCTACTGCTTTGGGCTGGCGCTTCCAGATCACCTCCAGGCCAAGCTATGCTTTAAAAGACATCAAGGAACATGCTCTCCAAAGACAAGAATCTGGTATCACTCTCATCTTATACTGAACAGCATCGATCCTTTTGCAGGTTAGAGGTTTAATTATAAAGCTTCAGAATGGCTGTGATTTCTGTGCATTTCCGTGCCAAATATGCACCAAATAATCGGCATTTATTGCAGGATGAAGAAGCTTGCCAATGCAGCCTTATAGGAAGTTGCATTTGTTCTCAATACGACACTGACTGAAATTCCCTCGCTCAGCATTTGCCCCATCCTCATCAGACACCGAAGCTCTGTGGAAAAGCCCTGCTCCTGGGACTGTCTTGGTTTCCAGGACTGAGTTTGGTCCCTGGCATGACAGGTGTGTGACAATCAGGGGTGAGGGTGCACAGGAGAAGGGGGACCTTCTCTGTGCCCTGTGAAGCATCTGGTTACTCTGTGTACACATGTGAAGCAGGGTTTGCCCAGCACTGAAAAGGAAGCAAACACTCCAAAGGATTTCTTTGCAGTTAATTTCTTCCAGGTGCAAAAGCAAAGAAGATCCTGCTTTTTCCTTCTCAACAGGATCAACCTCTCGGATGCCCCCTTCCAGTTCCTGTATTAACTGCAAATAAAACTGGCTCCCCTCTCCTAGGCAGGGAGACCTGCTGACACATTAGCATTTACATTTAAAGGCTTCTTCTACACACCTGAATATTAAGAATGTCACCACAAGCTCTGGCTTCAAGCCTGTCTGGTGCCTCAGCTTTTCTGTCTTCTCCGGTTCATGAGGACTTACACTTCTGTTTATTCACCCTCCTCCTTCTGAAGATAAAGTCATTAAGGAAGACTTCATAGTTCCTTTCTATTTTCAGTTCCCTCCACATGCTCAGCACGTAACCCCAGCACTTTGAATTTATTACAAAAATATGAAGCAGGCTCTTTTTCTGCTTTGATTTCCCCTTCCCATGCCACCTCCCTCTGTTCTAATCACAGGAGTGACCCCATAAACTAGATCATCATCTTTTTACCAATCCCACAGAGAGTACTTTCAGTTGATGAAGAAGCTGGATATTTGCTGGTACCTGGTGACTCCATATACTGTGGCATCTTTTAATTAAAACAGGAGTTGTTGTGACAGGCGGGTTGCAGCCACAGAATTATTTGCTATTTCCACATAAACGCAAACAAAAACCCAATGAAAAAGCACTGGGACACCGATTGCTCACCATGAAACACATAGGATCCTGCTCCCTTACTCAAAATATGAGACTTCTCTGCCACATTGCCTCCTTTGCTGCTTCTGAGGAAGCTGAAAAGCTGTCATTGACACAGAGGAGAGCAATCCTGCGTGAAAGGGAAAAGGGGAAAGCAAGGAATCCGTCCTGATTGCAATGCACTGGTGGCTTGCTCAGAGCAGCATGAACTCTAGGTACCCTAAAATTAACAGATTGCTATTCTATGGTGAGCTGTATGGAAATCTCTTAGCCCGCCTATTTCAGCTGTTTTACTTTTTAACCTGGATCTTAGTTACGGAGATGTTGAAATCTTGGCCACATCCGAAAATAATAGTACAATAGATGGAGACAGAATTTTATCTGAGGAATAATAAATAGATGCCACAACCAGAGACAAGGCTTACCTGTAGTATTATTGCTGTTTGCTGGCACTAGTAATGGGCTACTGTCAGCAGAAATGTTTATTTGAGATAATCTGACAGCAAAACTGTCTGTTGTGATGAGGCAACATGGCAGGGAACCCAGTCTTCCTAGCAGTTTTCCCTGCTAAAACCTTCTGTCTGGAGTATTTTTATTCCTTTTTGAAAAACCTATTAAAAGAGCTATCGAGCAGGCAGTGCTGGAACATTCCAGCACAATTTGTGTTACATTTCACCAAGCATCAGCTGAGAAAAATAAGTAAAAGCCACCAGCACGGGAGATGCAAGGAACCTGGGGCCATCTGAGCCAGAGTTTTTCTACCTTTGCAGCTTTTAATTGCTGAGGATGGTGTGGGGCAGACACAGCCACAAAATCAAGAATTTCAAACCTACTGTGGTTAAGGAAGGGCCAACATAACAACAAAGCTCTTTTATTTAATGCCTCTTGATGACAGAAGCAGTTGCTACAGCCCCTGCATCTTCCAGTACCAAAACTGAAATGCTGAATAGTGCTGGATGCTTTGAACACCCAAGGGCCAGGCGAGGTCAGTCAGTAATTTAAATACAAATGTTTCTGACAAGCTAGCAGCACTGGTTTGTTGAGGAGTTGAAAAAATAATTCAGAAGAATCCTCCCCTTATCAAATGTCTCAGACTGACTCATTTCTGACTGAGAAAGCAGAGTCACCGATTATTGCAGGGGAATGTGCGTATGCACCTTCCAAAAATTGATATGGCTGCTGAATTTCACATCCTACTCATCATCTCCCAGCAGATTTCTCAGTACTTGCTTAAAAAATACCTTCCTGAGTAACATCTGAATGATGTAAGTGTTGTGTTAAGACAACAGATTATTTAAAACCAGAACGAGATTGAATAACAAGATTGAATTTAGCTATTCTTTTTCAAGGATGCCAAGCCAAGAATTGTTGTGACCACCCTTACCAAGGCAGGCAGGCAGGCAAGAAGTAGCTGTGGTTTAACGAGGTTATGCAGTAATTTATACAGTCTGGATATAATTTTGTTATCCTTCATATGGTAATGATCATCCTTTTTTTCCCTTCTTTCCATCTGTTTAGGGAAGGAAGGAAGGATTAAGTCAGTCCTTTGTGGGGGCTCCCTTTACTCTCTCTGGGTACAATCTCTTCACCTTTGTTAGATATTAGGACCCCTGACCCCTCCCCTCAGTAGTGTCCCCTAAACATCTAAGATAGTATTTTCAGAAACACTGGTTTTCTACTAATTTTGAACACTTTGAGGAATTTTAGACAAGATTTTATTTGTTTCAGAGCCCACACATCTCAAACAAATTGCAGACTTCAGATGCTGGCATATTGTTTCTCCCACATCTTGCTGCTCCTTCCCCCTGATCCACTGGTGAATGGCTTACTTATTTTTCTACTCCTCTAAGACAACGTATCTTACACAATTTGAGATACAAATGTTGGACAAACGTCTTCTATTTCAGTGCGCCCCATAATTTTTTTTCTTTGAATAGAATAAACATGGATTTATTTTTAGAAAGACACTTTAATCTGGGTAGATGATATAGATGCCTTACCTATTTTTCTGATCCGGAAAGTATAACCACTGAATGTTGGTGTAGCTCTTAATTTATTGCACAAGTTTAATGAAGGAATTAAGGCTTCTGAAGGGTAGCTACAATTTCTAATCATGTGGAGAGCCAGGTTTGTACCAGAATTGGTGAATGTTTCACAAGCTACCATCCTACTCTTTTTTATAAAATATAATTGGGTTTGGAAGACAATCTATCTCCAATTAAACTTTAAATTTAAATTACCCATTTACCACAGGACTCAGTGGACACAAGGTTTAACCTCCAAGAGGAAAGTTTGAATGCACCTCAAAACTCCCAACTTAATACATCAATATCCCCTATATCCTGCACAGCAACACCACCTTCCTTAATCTTTTTTTCCCCTCCTTTTTCTTTCCTTTGCTACCAATTTCTTCTCCATTTCAATGCTTTAGTTTTCCTTTTGATACCTAAGTGCCCTATCTCACCTCAGTAATGAGCACCATGGTGGTACCATAATATATAATTACACCTTGCTTGTTTTGATCTTTTTTTCTTCTCTCCTTGTTTAGTACAGCGAAGGTTTTATTTGTGTCATACCTTTCTTTAATTTGCTTATTGCTATTGCACGTCTCCTGGTTTATGATTTCAAAGTTACAGAGGAAATGACCTACCAAGGCTGGCACATCACCCTGTTCCCAAAGCTGTGACAATGTGGTACAACGGGAGGGGTGATATGCTGAGATAAAAACATCTATTGACAGCAAGCCATAAACTTCAGCCCAGATTCCCTGTGATTTAATCCAAAGCCCTTCACTGGTCCCAGAAGTGAGTTTTAAGAAAGATTAAAATGTGTGTAGCAAGACTTTACCAGTGCCTTGGGAAAGCTTCAGCCCTGCCATCTTTCCCAGTCTATGTGTTCAAAGCTATTTAAAGTGCATGGATGTGAACCCCTTGTGCTGCGTGTGGAAACTGCATGAGTGACTGAGAACTTGAGAAGTCACCTCAGGTCCCGGCATTGCAGGAATAAAAACTGTATCCAGACAAGGCAGGGAAGAGCAGCCTGGCTGAAAATGGAGCTGCACGAACACGACATACATGAGCTGCAGAAATCTGTAGGAATACTGCTCTCCAGGAGGCTCTCCAGGCATTTGACTTTTCAGAACTCCAGCTCCTCTCTGAATTCTTGGAATTTTTACACACAAGTTGACAGCACATTAAAAATGAGCACAGCTTTATTTGCTGGAGTTAGATCTTATTAAATGTGCGTATTAAATGTTAGCAGAAGGTTTAAAAAATTTATTCCAACATTAGTGTATCATGTACATCAGCAACAAACTTAGCAGACAGAAACGCCACTCGGATTACGTGACAGCACAAGTCAAACAAGTGGTACATGTAGGATACTCAGAAAGTCCATCTATTTTCACTCCATTCTGTTGCCTCAAACCAAAAGCATTACGTAAAGAAATAAAAGCACAGTAAAAATATTTTCTAGAAAAAACAGTATAGTGTCTCATAGTAGCACTCTTCTTTTGCAGTCCTTTGCTTAGAACATACCACACTAAATCTCCCCAAGGTAAAAAAACCCAAATTTGAATTGCAAAAAAAAAAAAAAAAAAAAAAATCCCTGATTGTATTACATATTACACCTGAAAGGTCAATTTTGTTTTTGTAACTAATTCTAACGAGGCAAGCTATTGTTGATTAAATTACAGTAATTGCAACACAGAACTTTCTTCCATTTGGTTAAAGGACACTTTTAGATATTGAATCGTATCAAAATGAAATATTCCCACAGTAAGAATCAGCACATCTCCAAAGTGAGCAGGCCTTCTTACTTTTGTCACTTTTCAAGAAGACTTCAGAAAGTTTATGTGAACCACTATAAACCCAACCATACTGATACCTTTAGTCAAAATACTGCTAACGGCAAGTAAAGGCAAACTATTACGTAAAAAGGTGATATTAGTTTTTAATACAGAGTCCCTTTTCTGTATAGTTTCTGTATATGAAGAAGTAATGCTATGAAGAGTAATGACATTTTTAAGATAGATATATATTTCTTTCTAAATAAGCTGATCCTAGGGTTTTTTCCACTTTCTTTTGTATGATACAACATATACAAAACATCTGTTTGCACTGCATTAAATAGCAAGTGATCTTAAAAAATAAGTTTGAATGAAGCACAAAGTAGGAGTCAAAACATCAATTCAAGTTCAGGGTCTGCATGCAGGGCTTCTGCATATCAATGCTGTATCCCAAAATAACGTATTTTCTTATTTTCCTCCTTCTTGCTTTTAAATAGCATTCTTTATTCACAACACACCTATTTTGCTGATATCTTTTCAAGAGCCTTTTCATATTAGGACATTTTCTTACTTGCAGAAACTAATGTTCCATAAGCAGAAATAGTGCATCTAACACTGAACTTCCAAATCTGCTTTCAGCTTCCATCAGGTTGTACATTTTGCACAGAAATATCCTTTTGCATCTCATCACCTTCCTGTTCAAAGCAACTGTTTGCATTGCTAACAGTAACAAAACCACCACATCTAAATTAAGCAGTTTAATTAACAGTGTATGTGCAAGATGCAGCACAGTGCTTTCATTGTGCAAATTGTGGTGTTGGATATGTGATTATGATTGATGGCTGATTCTCTTCTTTGGCTTACACATTAAGCGGCAGAGCTGATTTATTTACACATGCATTCCTCCAACACATCCATTACTTCAAATGTATCTGAATATTCAAGAACATGATCAGTTCATCATGAACATGAATTGCCAACACGTCTGACTGATCAAGCAAACATAGAGAATGAAGGTGAATAACTTACAGTAACGAGAAATGTACATCTGCATCAACTCCTTGACTGGCAGCCAAACTGCGCGATGTGTGCTCGAGGTAGGCACTTAATATTAATCCTTTTGCTAATGACAACAGCTCCACTCAGGACATTGACTTAGAACTGTTACAACGTTAAGGTTGCTCGCCAAGTACTCCAAGACACAGGCGAGGTTTGCTAAAACAAAACACCCTAAGCTGCGGTGCTAGTAAACAGTACGTCATTCAGCTGACGTGGAATACAAATCTCAATTTTTAAGTGTATACTTGCAAGGAAGTATAACTTTCAAAGTGCAAATAGAGCAAGATTTTCTAATCTTGTCTGCATTGTGTATTCAGCATGAGAGAACTCAGCGATGTGGTGCTAGGACAATCTGCAGTCGAGGCATGAACTGCTCTCAAACAGTCCACATGGCACTGACACGGAAGGCTGCCAAGGCAGGCGTGGTTTGGTAGCACTGAACAGCTCTGTCTGCAGGTTCACAGTGTCCTGCAAGCACACGCTGGAACCAGGCACTGCCTGCCCTGCAGAGATCATTTTCACACCTTTTCCCAAATGCAAAGAAACAAGGCACTAAGCATGGAAGCACTGATATGTTTTAAATATACAGAAAAATAATTGAAATGCCTACCTGCTTCAAACTAGAAAATGAGAGCACATTCTCAAACAACTGGAAGCTACTTTGCACAAATAGCGATTATACATTTATAAACTCAGTAACTTTGTAGAAAAGCCACCTGACAAAACAGAAGAAAAAATATCCTTCCCAAAGATTCCGAAAGGGGAAAAGAAAAAGAACCCCCAAGTCTCAGGCTACTATGTATAAGGACAATAACAGCATAAACATAGATTATTTGGCATGCTTAAAATCTGTTGGATAAAAATCCAAGACCATACCATCCAGCTAGATCAACTGGCATCCATTGAGAATCCAAACAAAGAAATAAATAAAGGAGCAGCTTTGGCCAAAACCAACGTCCAACATAATCTTCCAATGGCAGTTTTTGAGAATGAGAAATTAAATAACTGTAATTCTCCAAATTGTATACCTCTTTTCAAAACCCACTGCAATTAGGTGATTCCAAAATATCTGCATTTAAAGAGCGAACTCTTCAGCAAAGTATATCTTTATGAAAATAAAGTATGGCTTTTTTCCTTGGCTAGTATGTATTAACTGAATTCTTTGCCTATAAAAAATTCCAAGTGGAATTAAGCCAATATATCTTTTAAAATCAATTCCTTCTACAGAATGTGTAGAAGTTGAAATCAATATTTCGTAAGACGTAGTGAATATTAAAAAAAGCCCCAAAACTTAACCCTTGTATCAGGAGTGTTCTGTTTAAATGATCACACAGTAAAAATAATAATTCTCAGCATTTTCCACAGCAGTGGTCCTCTGTGATATCTTTTTCAGTCAGCTGGGATACAGCCTGGAACGTTGCAATTAGCAACAGGGAGAGGGCTTGGTGGTAATGACCTTACCATGTCCTGTGAGCCCTTTGAGGTTAACAGTCCCTACACCAGGAGTCCAAATTCAAGATTACATTTACTATTCAAATTCATGGCTAAATAAAAACCAGTGCTGAAATCATACAGTTAAGTAGATTTCCTAAACCTTGAAAGCTCAGTAAAGCTTTAAAAGAAAAGTCTAAAATCTTTGGACTGAAAGAGAAGGGTTGAACTCTCCTGCAGCTTTCAACATGATGTATACTGAGCAAACCACAGATAAAAAAAGCTAAAATGAGCTAAATCCCAAGCAGTTGGGTTTCTGGCTACATTGCTCTGGATAGCTCCATTCTCCCTTCTGTGGCGATGAACTCTTTTTCTGTGGCTTGTTTATCACCTTGGCACAGTCTCTCCTTCAGTTTTTCAAGTTCATACTCATGTAGGATTTTTTGTGTTAAATACTTCTCACGTTTTATTTTGGCTTTCACATCTGCAGGAACATCAGGAATCATCCATGCTACAAAGAATTTGACGATGAATACAACATGCTAAAAGAAAAAAAAGTAACAACTCATTACCACAGGAAACACCTCTTGTTTTATCTGACAAATAGGTCACTTTTTGTTCACAAATAGAATACATTTCATTTGGCTGTCCTGGAACAATACATATCAAAATAATGTGTATCTAAGATGTGCATGAAGATTAAAACACACCCTCTTATGCAGAAATTTTCATTCCAAACCATTAATAACTTAGCAAACCCAAGAGGAAAGTGTCAGGGCCTGAATCTCAATCATCATTTCCTAACTCCTCTGTGTGGTTTGTTAGAAAGTTCACCAAGCTCACAGCTGATAACTGACTGGCAACACTCAGCTATTGAGAGCTGATAAAACACAGCAGGAAAAGTGATGAGAAGAGCACTTTAACTGCTCCCTTCTCCCTTCATAACTTGCAAACAGCAGCTTAATACTGAAGTGCCAGTTACCCAAACTACTGATTTAGCTGTTTTTAACCAATATACATCACTGCAAAATGCTGTCCGGATTTTGAACACAGTCATCTCACATACAGCTCTTCAATGAAAGCAAGAGGAGTGGAAGTGCTAGTCCCGGTGGTTTTCATCCCTTCCACTGGCATAAAAACCTTTTTTTCATTTTGCTGATTATTTTGATCAACATTAGCAGTCTCCTCAGCTGTTTTCACTGTTCCTACTCTGAAGTCAGCTCACTTAAGTTAAAATGCCCAGTAACAGTAATCATTTAGGACATGAGTACTTGGTATCACCTTGGGAACAAATTATTTTATACTTCCAACAATTCTATTTTCTGTTAACATCAGTTACTATCTAGAAAATCATAAGGTACCAATTTCAGAAGGAAATTTTGTAGGGAACATACCTCCATAATAATTATAAAGGCCAGTTTTGCAGCAAGAATGTGCCAGAACTGCATAGTGTGTAAGTATTTCCTCTCATGATCCGGAGGATATCGATAGTCTCTGTACCTGTTGGAATGACAGACATGCAAAGGTGAAATGTCACAGTCAGCCTGGGATGGACTACAAGCTCAGTGACACTTACAAGCAAGTTCAGCTGTCACTTAAGGAACCTTTTCTTGTTTTAAATGGTCTGTTTCCTTTTGCAGAAAAAGGTTGCCTCTCAATTTGTTTCTACCTTTCTGTTTGCTTAAACACCCTCACATTCACAGCAACAGAGCAGAGGTGAGGGTGTGTGACGTGAAATTTGGTACACAGGTTACTTGTTTTTCAAGCAATGATCAAATAATACAGGACAGAGGGATGGGATGTATCACAGGGTAATGGACACAATGAATAAACTTGACAGACATTAACAGATTACGGACCGGACAGATGCACCAAAGGACAGACCTGAGTACATATTCTACACCACCAAACAAATGTAGCTGCTCCTGAAAGTGCTGGGATGGTTGGTTTGGGGTCTGAACAAGGAAAATAAAGATTGATTCTAAATACTGTATCTCATTTTCAGCTTTGGAATCTGAACATCCCCTTTGTTCTGCTTCCCTGTCCACTTATGCGGTCTAAAAATCTTTGAAAATATAGGCTGAAGTTTGCAACTTTAGGATGTACATTTCCTTCATCACTCAAAAATCAATAGTTTAATTAAGTAAACAAAAAAAATCCAATGAAGAAAAAGCAAAATGCACGTTAGCAATGAGACTCTCAGCAGTGATTTTTATTGAGGCGATTTTTTTTTGTTATTGACTTGAACTCTTACCACCTCAAGCATTACCTAGTTAATTGCCTAAATATTACCCCTCACAATTTAGAATTAAGAGAATGACATAATTTAATTTCTAATGGACTACTTAGATCTGCATTGATTTTTTTTATGCTTTATCCTAAAGAAAGTGGTAAAATATTTATTATTACACCAACCTGCATATGACAAAGTTTTCTGGATTCTCTTTAGGTTTATTTTCCTCAGGAAAATCTGAGATTTGAAACACTGACAAACTGTTGTTTATATATCCAGACATTGGTGAGCCTTCATCTTCAGAATAAGCATAGTAGTAAACTAAACGAGGGATCATATCTGATGTGAATGCGACAATAAAAGCCTGAAAAGAAATTGGAAAAAGAAATTAAGAAAGTGGCACACAAAATTTGTGAGCAGATTTATAGAGGAGCTGTGGTTTTGTGGACAAAATGTGGATTGGGAGCTGCACACTGCCAACATACGGACAAGCCAAACCACTCAAATTTTTAAGTTTGATAGTATCTTTGCAGGGTAACATGATACAGCGTTGAGATGAAGGAGAAGAAGCATCAGCTGGTTTTTAATTCTTCACATTTTGAGTGCATGGAAGAATCAGTGCTGATGTAGCCCAGTTAGCACACTTACATTAGTGACAACAGACAGGATGGCCATTCCGTTCAGGATCTCCTGCCACACTCCTATGCTGTGTGCTTTTGCTGCCACAGGTCTCCTGTACTGAGTGGTTAATTTCCAGGAGTCGACTCGAATCTCCAGGATATTATTCATCAGAGCAAGAAGGGGAGCCAAGGGAAAGGATGCCACGAAGAGAGTAATGAATCCAAACTGAATGACTGCAAGTGAGAAAAAGAAAGTGTCAAAATCTGCCCTTATGAGAGTATTCTCATGTGAATGGTATGTAACTGTAGGGGAATTGGGAAATATTCATCCACCAAATTTCTCAGTTATTATTAGGCCATTTTTGTTCTCCTGCAGTTTGTACAGAACAGTCTTGTTCTCCTTTTATTTATCAACTACACTCCACCTATGGTTACTGATTTAGTCAAAACATTCACACCAATTCTATATGCAATAGTTCTGTTGGGGAATCTTAACATTAGTTTAAGAATTGCAAATAAAATATACAAACGATCCTTTCAGTTATTACCAAAATTAAGTATCTCAGTACAGAATGTCATAATCCTCAGTGCACAGCCAATGCTGCCACTCTATTTCAAATAAAGGAAATAAAACATTTTGTCTAGTTTAGGCAGTGGATAAAAATAAATTCCCATACACCAGTCATTTGTTCTCCCATGATTTCAGTGGTAAGTTCTTCACCTTAGACAAGCAACAAAATTCCTACTAGCTTAGCAGCCCTGGGCCAGTGCTGGAGCACAGTGGTTCAGTTCTGATTCTGGAAGAGCAAGGACATGGCTAGCAACAGTGATTATTCCGAGTATAATCCCACAAGACCACAGACCTGTATCAAATTAATTAAGTGATAATAATGCTACACAACTCTAGAGCACTTAAAACTATTTCTGCAGAAATAAAACAATACAAAGGCTCGTTTTTCAACAAAATATATCCTTTTGATAGCCAGGTATTAACTCCTTTAAAGTTTCCTTTAGATTTAGCTTGGCTTCAGTTCTAGTTTCGGTTTCTCAGGTTTTGTAAACTCATATTCTATGCTGAACTCATGTTCTATGTTCACGTTACCTTTGAAAACCCCTATTCCCTTACCCACACTCCCTCTGCTGGTCTAATGGGCTGAACAGCAGCACTGATCAGTGCAAGACTAAAGCTGAAGGGATTCTCCCCTAGCCAATTCATAGATCTCATGTCTGCAGTACCCATCCTTACAGCATACTTGGCACTCATCCCATACTTAAAATTTCCACTGACATCAGCTGAGAATATGCTTTGGAACAAGAAAAGAACAGACACTGAGGCAGCTGGCTGCACTGAGAATAATGTTCCCCATTCAAATGAGGAAAACAAATAGTCTTTGCAGTGTTTCTGTGAAATTCCCAGCAGTTCAAGATGCAAAGACAGCTTTTTTATAATTGGGCTGACCTATTTAACGATTTCCAGCAGTTAATCATCCACTGTTATGCAGATGAAAGTGGTGGCATCAACCCATAACAATTAATTGAGAAGATGTTCTTTTGAAAGTGTCAGTACAAGGTGTCCTGTCCTCAATTCCAAATGTGTGATTTTAAACTTACCCATTTCTAAATATTCATAGAAGAGGCCTAAGGCTCCAAATGTCTGCAGATCATGGTCTTGCTCCCAGCGACTGTATAAATTTTCGGGATTATTTCTGGCTTTCCGACGACCCCACCAGTTACAAATCCAGCTGTATATGGAGAAAAATGTTAACAGAGAGAGGCAGATCAGATTGGCTCACTTGGTTAGAGCCTGGTGCTGATAAACATCAAGCCTGTGGATTCACAAGTTTGTATGGGCCTGTATGGGCCATTCACTTTAGAGATGGATTTGATCCTTGTGGGTCCCTTCCAACTCAGAATATTCTGTGAAGTCTCCCCTTCCCTGAGCAGGCTCCTTAATACAACATGCTTTCACAAGCAGGGCTTTCAACAAAAGAGGCTGAAAGACTCTATGAAATCAGCCTGTGTCAGAATCTGTGCTGAATTTACAAAATTCTTCTCAGCTTCTTCACATGGCAATCACTCCAAGAACTTCCTCTGGCTACAAGATGAGCACCGCAGTGTCAGACAGAACTTACGGAACGATGGCCTCTTGGATGTTTCCCCAGATCTGTTTGCCAGCCATGACTATGGTGAGCTGTGTCGTCAGTTCTATCAAGCAGCCCGCAGGATCGCACTGGTGGGGACAAAGCGGTTGTTAATGGACGTGAATAATGGCTGGCACCCAGATAAATGATACTCTACTGCTGCAGAAGTGCAAGAAAGGAGATCTTCAAACTTGCAAGGACAATACTTAATTTCCACCTGAACTACCCTCTCAGGAATGCTGTTACAGAAGGGCTTTCAGTGTTTAAAGTGTGAGACAAAACACACACCGTAACACAACGACCATTTGAAGACAGAGTAATTCAGAGATGCTTCAGCAGGACCTGCATCCCTCAGCCCCTGCAGGGTGAATCTGTGGCACTCAGTGAGCTCTCAGCAACCAGACTTGGTTTTTAAGACCTATGGTGAGACCCATTGGTATTTCAGGAGAACTGGGACCAAGAAAAGCTTTATGATTTTTCACTCCTGTGACTGGCAGGTTTTCATTACTGGTGTTTCTCTGGCTAGCAACAGCAGGAAGAGACTTTGGAAGCCCCACCATCAGCCTCAGCATAGCCAGCTGAGGTCCAGCTCAGTTCAGACCAAGCCTGCAGCTGGAAATCTATGACTGTGCAGGCTGAAGGGAACAATCCACCTTAATTAAGAAAGTCTTACCTCTTCATTTCGCCAGCGGTTAAACATATATGTGTAGGCACCTGGGTAACCAACAAACTTCCCTTTGAAGAAGGCCACATAGAAACAGGATGAATAGTAGTTGACAAACTGGAACAAAAACATTTTCATAGTAAGCCTGTTCTCATACTCCATGTGAGTTCTGGGGATCTCTGTGAAACCAGAAAACAACAATTTTATGTTCCTTTACTCTCTTTAAAAGGATACAGATTCATAAACATTCATCATGCACAGCGACCTTAAAGGAAAAAAAAAAATGAAAAGAACACCTATAAACATTTCAGCAGATGGAGTTCCTTCTCTCAGACACCCTACCCTTACTTTACAATGGAATGTTTGGAGCAGGCAGGCAAAGGAAATTCATATTTAAAACTTCCATAATCTTCTAACTTCCCCTTCTTTATGTTGTCCATTAGTACTTGTCCATCCCCAAAGGTTACACTATTTTAGGAGATTCAAGATGAATCTCAAACAGTAACTAGCAGGATGTCCTGCAGTATGAAAATTTCACTGCTATCAACACGTGATTATTTTTTTCTTTGCGTTAGAGAAGTATGTTACAGTACTTTTTCCCAACATGCTGTATGTGCATATTATCGAAATCAGCAAACTGGATGGCCCATGTGCCGCTGAGAGATAACATAAAACCAATTCAAGTTGGGAAGTAGCACAAGAAAATACAATACAAGCATTCAAGTCGCTCTGAATTGGCCAGGACCTGGCAGATGAGTTTAACTCCTCTGTCTTACCATCAAGTTATTCTATATATCCAAGTAAACTGATGTTTCCAAGCTTGGTACAAGTTTGCATGCCAGAAGAACATGAGGTATTTACTGGGAATCTGGCACTGGAGTGCAGGACACAGGAGGCAGCACTGAGGTGAGGAGGCAGCCTCCCTAAGTTGCAGCTCCCTAAAATACTTTTATTTTCAGTGAGCTGTTAAAATACTGATGTTAGGCTCACAACGTTCAGAGCACCAGAGGCAGGTTATACCTGCTTGTCTGAACACCACATCTGGTCTAAGTATTTCCAGGAGTTCAGGAGTGGATAAAGTCTGGGCAGAAACTCCTGCCAGCCCAGGCCAGGCGCAGCTGCCTCGGCCACCCCAGGAGGGCAGCAGTCCCACACCAGTGAATGTTATTCCTGGAACTCAGAACCAGGTAATTTTATTTATTACTTGTCCTGTTTCAGTTTGGCCTGATTTGGGCAAAAGAGATAAGCAATACAGATCTCAGAGACAAGAGATGGCCCACCATAAAGCAAAATAAACCAAATGCAACATCCCTTTAAGTTTCTGCAAGAAACACCTTTCAATTCTTGACTCCACTTGCAAGATCTCATAAAAAAAAAGATCAACACACTGTTTTTATGACAACTGTACAAACTGCAAGTACCTAATATTTTCAGCTCTCCTCCCCAAGCTGAATATATTCTGCAATTATTTCTTTCTATAAAACACCTGCAGGGACTTGTAGCTCTAAATTATTGAGGACAAATAAAATGAAATAAAATAAGTAAGAAATGAAATAAATGAAATAAAATGAAATGAAATGAAATAAATAAATGAAATGAAATAAAATAAAATAAAACATGCAAGAAAGGCTCTCAGGAAGGATATTTCCAGCATGCAAGCAAAAGTCAAACATAAAATATACTACAAAAGTAGTTGTTCTTCCTGGGCCTCCAGCTCTGGAATGAGGTTACTGCAGGACAGGCTATCTATCAATGGCTATTGCTACAATAACACCTCTTGGGCACAAACTTCCTATCCTGCTCAACCTCTGCCTTTCATCTGTGTAACTCCAAATCTGTACAGCCAGAGCTAAGCGAAACAATGCTCAGAAAAAAATGGAAAATATCCTCTCCTATCCCATCTTTTCCCCCAGACTCAGAGTCATGATTATTTAGTCTTTTTTTTTCTTGAAAAGATGGCTGTGATCTATTTTTAAAAATACATCTACAGGATTTCTAATTGAAACACTGATAGATCAAGATGGTCTGATCTTGCTTTGGTGATTCTAATGCAATACAAGGTAATTTTTAACTGTGTTCAGGTCTGTGATTGTCTCTGTAGAGTAGTTTTAATATAAGCAAGCGTTATATGAAGAAAAACCAGGCTATGAGAATATCAAAATGCAGGGAAAATGTTCAATGTAGCTGTGGATACACCTGAGTCACTGCTGCAAGCTGCTGCAAGCTGCAGTGCTCCCACTGCACCTAAGCCAAGAACAACCTGAGCACAGAACACCCTGATGGGTTCTACCCTCAACAATTCCTTCCAAGTTTTGCCTTCAAGTAAGTAGCCCTGCTCACCCATATCAGTAATCCAGATGGCTATTCTCTCATAGAAAAAATTCAGTATCATGATGATGACAAAGTTGAGGCAGGAGGCTGTGACTGAGGTTGCCAGCTGAGGGGTCAGCAAGCTGCTGATGGGCTGCAGCGTCTGCGTGTTCTCCATGAGGCTGGCGAAGGCAGCGTACACTGCCAGGCGGTACACGATCACTGCGATCATGCTGGCTATGATCAGGGACACCTGAGGGAAACAGGGACATTGGAATTACACTTTGGCAGCTCAGTAAAGCTGTATACTATAGCTTATGCACACAGCTTTAAAAATAAGATGTAAACCATCGTGCTTTGTATTTTTCAAATTTTATTCCTTGTGGGTATGAGTTCAGCAGCACTGAAATGCAAAGTACACGGGCAAAATACTTTGTTATATTATACATATTAAACCCCCAAAAATATTTTGCTAACATAAGAAAAGTAGACAACCTAATACCAATATTCGAGTAAGTGCAGAAGAACACAGACTCAAAAAAAAGGTATTCACAACAATGAATGTAGAGTGAGTTTCAGAGCTGACAGTTTAATTTAACTTGTCCTTTCTGTCTCCATTTCTGTTTGCCTTCACTATAATTTTTTCAGTATATCTGTTACCGGCAACTAAGTCACAGAGAAAGTTATCTCTATGCTAAAATGTTCAATCAAATTACTAATGATCGATTTCCAGGGTCTTTTTAAAAAAAAAAATTATCAGAATTGAAGTGCACTTTAAATGACAACATGAAATCCGCAGGACAATAGTAAAAGCATGTGTTAATATCATGATTAAAACCAATATAATGTTTTTATGTGATGATGTGATATCAGGACCTCTGATATATGTTAAAGTGATGATTCAAAAAGATGCTCACCCAGAACAACACTGTAGCTCCTGAGATGCAGAACCGCACAGCCTGGCTAGTGACAGGCAAATAAGGCTCCATCTCCTGAAAGAGTCAAGTAGAACACAGCTGATTTCCACATCTTATTCCACCATCAAAAAGCACACAGAGCTCTCATTAGCTGTGTGAAAAGTGCTCACATCCAAGGGAAACCATACAGAACCCTGCCCCTCTAAAATGGCAGACAGGATGTAATTTTGAGTGTGCTGGGGGCGGGGAGGCAAAAAGATCAGGACAGAAGTGGCCATAAAACTGCTACAAGTAAAGACAGTACTGGGAAAGAATAGTTAAACTTTTGCAAAATCAATCAGTAGGCGAAGGAAAAAGACCAACTTTCTGAGACGAGCAGGCCAGAACTATTGCTGTAATGCTAGGTTAGCTGTCAAACAGCTGAGTCCACAACTGGACTCAAGTTTTATAAATTCTTCGTGCTGAGATTTCTTAAAATTGTTGTTTGGATGTGCCAGTCAGAGAGTGCTTTTCTCCACTCCTTCAATGTTATTTGTTTTTTTCAGTTGAAGAGATGGCTATGAATGCAGCTGCCAAGCTCTTCTGCAGCACCAGGCAACTGGGCCTTACCCATGCCAGTATCCCCAGACAGCGCAAGAACAATTTTCAATGCTCCTGTAAAGTTTTTGCAACCTAAAATATCAGATTACACATGTTATGAAAGATCTTGTGTTTAAGAACCAATGTCAGAGGAAGAAGATCTAGCAAAAAATAACCTGAATTTGCTAAAGCTTTGGGACAGGGCACTCCTCTTGAACAAAGTGGCACCGAGTACTACAGATGAGTGCAACCCCAAATGTAATGTAGGCAGTAATGTGCAATGTCAGAGCCTAAGTTTGAATCGAATGCTTTATTATTTATGTAAATGAGAATTCTATTCTAATCAGCAAACCCAGATTTTAGCTATGATCCAGTTAGACAGCTTAGCACCATGAACAAATGAGTTCATTATAGCTTCAAGATGGGCAATTTCGGTTTCAGTGCACTTAGAATTTTGAATCACAAATAATGAGGAAATCATTTTCTGAGCGAAGCAAAACCAGCTGTGGGACACAAGAAAGTCATTGTCCTGTACCCACGTAACCTTATTGGTTACTGCAGAATTAACTTATTTGGAAGCACTGTCCTTTCACGTGTTCAGTACAGCACATGCTTTAATAGGAGGAAATTGCACTCCAGCGTGGCTAATCTGTACAGGTTATCCTATAACTGGGTACTGATAAGGATCACTGCTAACCCTGCTGCAACAAAGCTTCTGAAAAACCACTGAGACAGTAAATTGAAGTGTCATAAAAGAAAGGCTTGTACAGCCATTGAATTTTTATGGTAACTGTTAATGCATACTTAGAAAGCACAGCGGAGTGCAGTATCTCACAATGAGATAAGAGAAGTGTATTACAGTCCAATAGAGCAATTTGTTTCCTAAATAAAGTTCAAAAAACCCTATCTCACCTAAGGGATTGGGGTTAATTTAGAGAGAGAACAATCTTCTCCCTCAGGACAGCTGCACAAGCACACCTAAGCCTCTGGCTGTGCTCAGCTACAGCTGATTCACCTCACCAGGCTACAGTTTTGGTCCATGCTGTACCAGTGCCGACCAGTCAGCCCATTATTGCCCTGTCCCAGCATGATCACCCTCGCACAGGGATACTGTTTATATGGCAAAGACTCTTTTCCCATTCTGGCCAAGCTTCTATTTCTTTTCTGAAGACTGTGTTATCTAAGTATACTCAGGACTAGTGACAATAAGCTATTTATATGCAATTCTATGAAAGAGAAAAAAATGATTTAAAAATACATCAAACTGAGGTGGTAGATGTGTTGGAATGCAACCAGCTGATCCCTAAATTTGTCAAATAACTCCTACCTAAAATAAATTTAAATGAAAATTAGCATTAACATGTAGTATTTATACAGTTTAACAGAGTTTAAAAGGGTCATTAATTGTATCTCAATTAGATTTCAGAGACTTCAGCAACCTTCATCTCTCTGGTGCTCCGCAAACAAAGTGGTTGTGTATCAGAGGCAAAACCACAGCTAGGGTGGTTAACCCACTTATCACTTTACTGTTTCTTCTTATGTTGTGTACAGATAAGAATATGGTTTTAAAGGCATGAAGATTTCAGAGACTGCTACCCTGAAATGTGACAGACTGTAAAACTGTAAAAACTGTCAAAGCCAAAAACTTTGCCTTCATTTTCCTGATTTTATATATCAGTTTCCAGGTTATGAAACTTTCAGCATACAACTGAATTTTCACACATGTCAATGCAGCATGTTCATTACCTGAGTTATGGGATTCCTCTTCTTTTGGGTACATTTTGCCTCGTACTCAGGCCTCAGCTGGAGTTGTTGCTGTTCCTCTTCAAAATCAACCAAATCCCACTCATACTTCAGTCTAGCTTGCCGCCTCTTCCAAAACTCCAAGAAAAGTGTAACTACAATTTGCAAACGTTAAAACAGAGTCAAGAAAGAATAAGTTCATGAACCAAGTTAAACATCTGCAGGGGCTTCTTTTCTGTGGTTAATTATTTATCCTTGTAGTGTGGCTCACCTATATTTACTGACTGCCTACTATAGTTCACAGGTAAGACCACAATATGGATCCAGTGATTTATTAGCTAATTGCTAAAATTATTATTATAAGACCACAATATGGATCCAGTGATTTATTAGCTAATTGCTAAAATTAGCTAATTCCAGAAGTGGATGACAAGGAAGATGCCAAGACAAGGTATGAGTATTTCTATTGTTATGATGACCATGTTCAATTCCAGTTTAACTACTCTGCATATGCAAAACGCAACACGGAATTAAGAAAAGAACCTGATAATTCAACTAATTGCTGTGCATTAACCTGTAACACATAAATACCTATTACAACAAATAAGCAAACCAGCCTTCAAATAGTGTGTTCAAAGATTTCTGTTGCTTTTTTGATGCTTATTTGATATCATGGTAATTTTAAAGACAGTGAATGTCTGATGTTTTTCATATGGTCAGGAGTTGGGCTGGCTTAAGAATTATATAAGACACTAGAGGGAACTGATTTCATATATAAACAACTATAAAATTTATAATACTATATAACATTTTAAAAGCATTTTACATTTTATAAACTACTTTAAAATGTAAACATTTTGTAATCTGATTGTTCTTATTTGAACTGGAGCGGTTTTACGGTTCAGACAAACACAGGAAAGCTTATCTTCTGCAGTTCTAAACTCTTTGGCTGGTACTTCCTGAATGACTAATCCATGTCATACAAATACTAGCGCTTAGAAACCAAGAAAAGTTTAGTAAAACAGCCACACAACATCATCTTATTAGATTTTTAAGAATAATTCTATATGAAAAAAGCGAGTGGCTAGATCATACACAGGATATTAAGATGAAGCCATTATTCCCATTCTTCCCACTTCCACTGGCCCTCAACAGCTTGGCCAAGATCTCCTAACTGCTTAACATAAAACGTATCAAATGTACTCACCCCATATGCCCATGAAAATGGCAAAAAAAAGAGTTGCCACGTTGTCAAACAAATGGGAATACTGCAACAGAACACCCAGGAACAGGTCAGTACCAAAACAGTTTTCAGGATGAACACAAAATGTCAAGTGGCTGTAGAACCAAATACAGACCTGTGAGGACTCACAGGTGGTGTTTAGTCTCCAGTATTCACACTCTCGGTCACAAAGTGGGCACATGATGATCTCTCCTCCAATTGCAGGGTCACAGATTTCTTTGCTGAGGAGGAAAACATTGTAAAGTATCTATTTCCACAGCATCTTAAAAGCTGTTATATGAAATTTATTTTAAAATTAAGTAAGAGCTTTGTTTGTTCAAAGGTCAACATTTGTGGCAAAGATGCCACTTCTCGTCACATTCCCTGGGTTTAATCAGTGGCTGGTCAGGGCAAGCCAAGAAATGAAGCAGTTGCTGCAAGAAGAATTAACAAGTCCCTGGGTATGGGCTCCCTGGCTCTATCAGCAATGAATCAGGAGTCTGCAGGAGCTGGACTGCACATGCACTGCTTCCAGGTGAGATATAAACCACGTTATTTCTCATCAGGTTAGCAATGAGATCAAAACACCTTTTTCATAAGCGGACATACCAGTTCAGCTTTGATACCCGCAGTAAAATTTGCTACTTTAATTCAATGGCTGTGGGTGAAGTTTACAATACTACGATAGTCCTTCAGTATCCAGAGAAATGTGAACATGTATAGCAGTATTCCCAGGTGAAATCCTAACCTAGTTAAAATACAGGTCTCAAAATTACATAATTCAATAGAATACATGAGAATTTTAACCTGTAATTCATCTTTTATGGTTAAAACTCAAAATTTTCTGGAAGAAAACAGTGAGCAATGAAAAGTCAGCCCTCTTCTCTTCCCACCCCCAATCCTTGAATACAGTAAATTTTGTGACTTCTGATAAAACAAATACTGTGCTTATTTAAAAAAACAACAAACTATGGCCTCTAAGACACTGGATCCCTCTTTGATGGGAGAACACTGCTGATCTATACTACTCATGCTTTTGATTAGCACAAAGATGACCTACACAAGAAGGTCATACTGCTCTTCAAGACAGATTAAACAGACCAGCTTAAGGCAACAATAAACAATTTTGAGAGATCTAAGAGGTGCTCTTAGGACTTCACATATTGCAGATTCTCCAGCACAGACAGCTATTGCCAACAAAATATTGCTTTTCACCTACAAGTTGAGTCTTACTAATTGATAGTCACAAGTTCTGCATTAGTGGTCTACCACCTTTTCAGTCAATAAAGACAGCTGAAGAACAAGTTTGTCTGCTCTAACAAGCTTTAAAAGCTTGTTACCTGATGGGGTTTTTTTGCAAAAACAAAACTTCCATATTGCTTAGCTTTTGCCAAGGAGACTTTCAGTGTTATACTCACCTGCTCATATTTTCATCCATCGTAAACAAGCCATAAAGAAAACAGATTAAGCCAACAACTGCTGCAAGGAATAACATCTCAGTGTAAAATCCTAGCCAGGCAAAATAGATTCCGATCTTCTCTCCATAGTACTTCCTGAATACAAAAAAATTGCAATTAACAGGAATACAAAGGAAAATTTAAAACTGTAATAGAGCAAACTGGCCAGAGAAAAATTAAATACTTGACAAAATTCTCTTTTAACATAAGAGTAAACACATTGAAGTACAGTGGAAAATGAGATCTGAAGCTGGCCATGAGAAGTTATTCAAGCTGCATGAACAAGGTGAGTGACCAGGATATATGGCTTCTTTTGTCCTTTCTTCCTCCTAGCAGAAGCTCTAACTATAAAATCCCTCTTTCTCTTTTCTACAGGATAATGTAAATGAAGATTTACTTTCTGATTTTCCCAAGGAGTCACACAAATGAAACAGCACAACAGTTCTGATCACATGATTGGAACAAATGGGTAATCCACAGAAATACATCCATTTGTATTACAAGCAGGTAACTGCAATCTGTGAACAATGCGATATTTTTTTGCATTGTATGAGCTGAATTAAAGAGATCTTGGGTGAGTTTAAATTTGGGGTTAGAACTAAGAGTCAAGCTTCCAAACTGATTTTATCAGCGTTTTTTCAAGTCTGTGCTGAAATTTCAACACTTCAAATAAATCTGTAAAAAATTTTTTGCAGAGATTGAATAAAAAATCTGAGATGAGTTTCTTTACAGCTGAATTTTCTGTAAAACACCAGACCCTAGGAGGACTGGCTAGATAGAAAGCAGCTTGATTTGAGATAAATAATTTTTCCAGTTCTTAGCAGAAAGCTGTGTCACGTCCTCCAAGAACACAGTGCCCAATTAATACCCAGTTCTCATCGGATCTTAAAAGCGGCAAAAAAATTTCCAAGCAGGATCAAGTTCCAAACAAATATACACTGCATTATAGTGAAAACCAAGGACACACACCAACCCCCAGGCAGTGTTTTACCTGATCAGGTCCAAAGGCTGCTCTTTGTAGAAGCGCAGGAAGCGGGCCCACTCCATGTAGAGCGTGTACCTCTCGCTGTCACAGTTCGGGTCGCTCGCCTTCTTCCAGTACTGGCACTGAGAGAAAACCAGAGTAAGGTGAAAAAACCTCATCCACAGCCTCAAATACTACATGGGAAGAGACAAACATTTTATTTTGTGCCACAGAACTCTGCTTCTAGACATCTTTGGCTATGTCAGTTATTCAGTTTGTGATCTTGGTTTTCCTTTTCTTCCTGAATGTCTCTCACTCACAAAGAAAAGCACGAAGATTGGTTTCTAAATAGAAATCAACCAACAGAAGTTTCAACAACCTAAAGTCTGCATTTTGAAAATATTCTAAAAGGTTTAATAATTATTTTTAGACAAAGATTTTTGGGTCTGTCTCACAAGTTTTGGAATTTTTCACAAGATTTCTTAGCATTTAAAGTTGGCTGTAGTTGTATAGAAGCGATTCTTGCTTTTTACTGTCTGTGGTTTCAGTAGTCCCAGAAGTATAAAGTACTTCCCAGTCTAGACTAGAGTTCTAGAACTTGTTCAGATAAACTTTCCTCCTGAAAACCTAAGGAACATCCACTTACCCATTTATTTTTATTTTCTAAGGAAAGAAATACTTTCAAGCGTTTAAAAATACAAATCTAAATACAGCATTTAAAAATGTCTTATGGTAGAATTCAGAGATATAAATAAACAAGGTCACTAAAGAATTGTGACGTCTGAAATAACTACTAGAAACAAACATTACAGGAATATATGACGGAATAAGTCTCTAAAGGAATGATGTGACTGACAAATATTCTAAAAAATCCACGGGAAGAAACATTTCAGCACATAAAAGCCAAACAGTAGGGCTGACAGATACATCTTGTGTGTTATGAAACAGAATCAATTACCGGGACAAACTGAAAGGTTTCAGTATATATTCAAAGCTGCTGGAACAGCAAATGTCACAGTAGGTAAAAGAGTGCAAACACTGGGAAATGCTCAAGGGAGCAGGAAGCTAAAATACTTACATCATGAAGAGGATATGCAGCTGTATAGGTGCCATTGTTCAGCAGTCTCTTAATCCCAAATTTTTTCTTCCCTTCTTCTGTTCCATACGGGCAACGTGTAAGAATATAATTAACCTGAGATTCAAGGATGAGAATTTCAGACCTTTCCTATTTTAAGGCCATTTAATGAAAACCTATCATGGATGTGCACTGTCTGTAATCGGCAGGAAAAACACACAAAAGCAAAAAGCATTTCTTCAAACGGCCTTCCCCACAGAAGAACACTGAGGGCACAATTGCCTTGTAGACATCCAGAAGTTCTGTTCCAACAAATATTATTCCATATTTCTAAGCAAGATGCACAGGGTACCCAGGCCTCTCTATATGTGCCACTTACCACAGTTTCCCTACTCACTCCTTTCTAGCACAAATATTCTGCTGGGGCCATGCAAATCTACATGTAAATACCAGTAGCCAAATTCACATACGTACTATTCTGTTTCTCATGGATGGTGAGAAGAAGGTGCTCTCGTCATTAATGAGGTACAGCTCCTGCTTGTCCTTGCTGAATGGTGCCGTGAAATAATCTGGCTCAGGGTGCATCACGTGCTCAGGCAGCCTGAGTGGGTAAAGCACACAGTCCAGGGGGTTCTCCACCATGGAGGGAATGTCATTTTCCTTGATGGGAACTTTAATGTTCAGCACTTCTGCGTATGTGATCAGAACCTCCCACGGCGCGTGGATCTTCACAAAAAAAATCTTGCCATCTTCAGATTCCTGCTCCAGGAAAAATAAATCAGACATCAGAGCAAACTGTGTTTTATTGGGATTTATGGGAATATTTTTAATACAAAATGCATTGCTTTTTACATATTTCTGGAGGAATTTTAAAACAAAAAGGAGGAAACAACAGGAGGACTTTTTGTATGCATGTATATATATTTATATTTAACTGAAAAGCTTATCTGACTGGTTGGCTACCCATAAAAATAACCTCTGCACTACTAAAAGCCCACAAAGGCTTTTCAATCTGTATTAATCTCATACACTGAGGTCTGAAAGTTCTCATTACACTGGAAACACGAAGAATAATCTTGTCATAGGCCTCATGCAACATGCATGTTCTTCTAGTGCTGCTCTGCATTCACAGCAGATGGCAATCAGAAGGGTTTTTAACATATTGCTCAATGAATTCCCCATCTATGGATGTCACAGAGTCTGAACTTCATCAAGAGTTATTTAACTCAACTCAGCCTCTGCCACGCTGACTGCATCAGTCTAAATCCCATGTTCTCCAGTTATTACACCAAACACTACCACTAATCAAACATCCTCAGGTTCTTACACCAGGGTCCTTCCTCAAAATTACAACATCCAGTGGGCATGACTAATCCATTCACTGCCTTCCAAACTTGTTACTCACTGTTAGGTGGGATTAAATTCAGCTGTAAGCATATTTCCCATTTATGTGGATTTAAATCAAATCACAGCTATTTTGCCTTCTTGTTGCGAAAGCAAAAGCTTCCTCATGAATCAAAATTATTCTGCTTCCACAATTCTAATCAATGTATCTGGAAAAAGGATTCAAATAAACATATTAATCTTGTTTCCCCTAAATTAATCATCCTCCACTGAAATCCATGAGCGTCATTTTTAATTTTTTCTCAAACAAAGTGGTTTATTAATTTCCAGGTCTATTCCTTTGGTCCTAATTTTTTTTTTTTTTACCTTCTTGTCTTCTGTTTCTAGTTCCAAACCAGCCTTTTGCAGGTTGCTCTCAAATTCTTTTCTCCTTTCCTGAAGAGAAACAAAGACACTTTAGTAACTGATGAAGTTAGCAACTAATTGATCATTCACTGATGACTCACTGAGTCTCTCAAGTGCCCTGATGACAACCCCTCGATGCTATGTGACCTTCTGAAAGCAAGCAGACAAAAATCAGCCCATGCACGGGCTTTGTGATGGCAGCACATGGGGAATTGCACTAATTAGCTACAGGACACCTAGTGGGTAGGAAAAGGCTTTTTCTGTGCTGTCTGGGTCATCAGCAAAGGAACTGATGTGTCTTGAGCATTTCTGACTTCAGGAGGCTGCTGTGTGGGCTGTGCTCCTCCTCAAGTTTAGCTACACTTCCAAGAGAATGATGGAAAGAAAAATTCTGGAGGCCGGCACGCAGAAGTCTGATTGCTTACAGCCTCATCTATTTACCAGTTTTACAATTATGCCCGGTACAGATACTGAAGTGCTGATTACAGGCAAGTCAAACAGCACTTCACAAACATCAGTATAAAACTAGATAAGATGAACAAATCACCACATGTGCTTAGCTTGCAGAAAGTCAGCGTGGACTTCATGCAGAGATGAACAAACCTGCCCGTGGCAGTGTGTGGGTGCTGCACGACTTGTGTGAGCTTCAGATTCTTTTTGAACTCTGTATTTTGCAAAGTAATTCCTAGGTGGTGTCTTTAGGTAAGAACATTTTCTTTCCCTCCTTCTCTGTGTATTTTTTGCTCCTGTTGGGAGACTGCATTAATTTCCTCTGACTTATATAAAGTTTTCTGAAGAACTGCCAGAATAACAGTAAATTAAGCCAAATATTGAGTCCCAGCCTCCTCAAAATGCAGAAGCTAGACCACCAATTTATTTCTGACTAAACCCTGCCATAGTATCTAATGTTTCTCCTATTGAAAAGTCTTAAATGACAGTTTTCAAACATACTTAAAAAGCTCAAAATACCACCGTTTTCAGCCAATTTTCTTTTCCTGCATGTCTGTGAGGAGCAGACTGCCCTTTCTGCATTTCAGTATGCATAAACAACTCGGACAAATGAATACAGACTGAAGAATAGCTTTCAAAGCCCTCAAATGTAGCTTAAGATATATTGATGTGTTTTCCTGTGTTAGTGGCCTCTCATTTATATGTGTCACATCTGATTTTGCCACTTATTACTAGATATTAAATTAGACACTGGACTATACAAACTTGCAAATACGGTAACTCAGGAGTTCTAGCACCTGCTGGGAGCAAAACCAATTCCATGCACTATTTTTCCTCACCTGACTAAATGCACCTGTATAAACAGACTGCACTTTAAAATGCTATAGAAAAGCTGACATTCAAGCCTGGTATTCAAAACTACGTGCTACTCTGGATTACATTTTCTCTTAACAAAGCATGCTGGTGTGTATTTTTTCCCCAGCAAACACTGGAAGAGAGCCAAGCAAGTCAGCTCAGAGGGCTCTCTGCCACCAGACACCAGCCAGCTTCTCTGCAGCTGTGCAGCTCAGGAACAGACAGAGCCAAAGGGTCTGGCTCCATCTTCTTTCCTTAATATACACTTAGTATGATAAACTGCAGTGCTCCAATAGAAATCATGCTCTTTTTACCACATTGCTCTTCTCCCGTAAGTCCCCTCCTGAAACCCATGCAATGTACTCTACTTTCCAGTTCATGGGAAAACCATTTTTAAAATGAAATCAATCTGCTGAAGAGAAGAAAAAAAAAAAGAGAGAGGCTCGCCCGTTTTCTTGACAAATACTGGATTTCTTCATGTTATTATCAAAGGCTTACAACGGACAAAACGTACCTCTGGGCCAGTGCTGGTTTTTTTTTTTGACGTGTACTTATTAGAATTTTAAGCTTACTGCCCTAAACCTAGCAAGTTATACCTGGTGCATGTATTTCTGACCCTGCAGTCACAGAGGGACAAGGGAAGCTCTGTAAGTCATCACATCCACCATACTATGTGGATATCTCACATAATGTGGGATAAGCACAGCCTATCGTCCAACACACGCTGGGCTGTAATGAACATCCTGATAAGGTTAACAAAGCAAGATCCAAAGTCCAGCAGTACTAACATGCCCAATGCAGATGCAACACTGCACGACCAGGTACCTACGGAAGAGACAACTCCTACAAACCTGATTGTGGTAACAAGGCTGGTACAACAGTAACAAAGCAAGTCCAAACCCTGGTGGGTCCCTTCCAACTCCGTACATTCTATGGTTCTGTGATTCTGTGAACTCCTGGCCCTGCACAGGACACCCCAAGAGTCACACCATGAGCCTGAAAGCATTGTCTAAATGCTTCTTGAACTCTGTTGGGTTGGTGCTGTGACCAATGCCCTGGGGAGCCAGTTCAAGTGCCCAACCACCCTCTGGGTAAAAAACCTTTATTAGTTCCTAAATACCCACCCTAAGCCTCCCCTGACTCAGCTTCATGCCGTTCCCTTGGGTCCTGTCACTGGTCACAAAGATATTGGTACTTCTCCCTCCTCTTTCACTCACAAGTAAACTGTAGACTATGATGAGGTCTCCCCTCAGTCCCCTCTTCTCCAGGCTGAACAGACCCAATGCCCTCAGCTGTCTCTCATCAGGCTTCCCCTCAAGGCCCTTCACCATCCTCGTGGCCTTCTTTTGGATAGTGTCTCTATCATTTTTTATATTGCGGGGCCCAAAACTGTCCCCTGGACGTGAGGTGAGGCTGCCCCAGCTCAGAGCAGAGCGGGACAATCCCTCCCTTGTCCAGCTGGCACCCAGGACATATAAAGACTATATCCTGGTCATACATCAATACTTTGTTAGATATTTTTATAAATCCTATTTATTTTTTGATGTTCACATACATTTCATATGGTGGTGAAATACTTCCACTTACGTGCTGGAGGCTTTAAGGAATAATATAAAGTACTGTCTCACAAACTTGTAATCCTGATTTTTGTTTAGAGAACTTTATGGTTTGGATTTATTCACGTAGCTTATAGAAGGCAAGTTCAAAACAGCGTTGAAGCTGGAAGGTATCTGGGAACATCAAAAAAGTTAAAACAGCTGCTCTGCATGAAACTAAGGGAGAAGATGAACAGACTGTCTCTTACATCTGTATCAGGGCTATGTTGAAACACACAAAGAAGTTATTCATCCCTTTCTTAGAAATGCAGAATAAAGCTGTTTCCTTGAGACAAGGAAACAAAACCCTTTGTCGCAACTGTTATTCTCTTATATGAACAGTTCTATTCTTGGCTGTTCCATTTTGCTGTATCACTGTACCACAGTAAAAGAAACTCACATTTCTTCCTGTGATAACTGTACAATAGCAAGGACAGTGTATGTCAGACGAATTGCAGAGGCTGCAGTTCATCAATATTTAAATCTTGTTACCACAAAGACAACAGCAGAGTACTTGTATGCTAAGAAGTCTGCATCAATTTATGGGCATACTAATTGCATAAAGATCTCTGCTGAACATAAATATATGGCAAATAGAGATGCCTCAGGAACTGTGTAAAAAAACCTCTCCATGCCTGTTCATCCAGCGGCCACAGAGTTCATCTACAGGGCCATTGACCTTGCTCCATGGGGCCATGAACTCTTCTGCAAGTAACAGACATACACAGAATTAAATCTCATGACACTTAATGTGGATGTTCAGGCCTTTTGCAAGACAGGGATGTTTATTCCTAGGAAGTGAATTTTTACCTCAAAGAGGAAGTTCAGTATTAGCTACTAACTCCTGGGTTTTTTCCCACATGAATCCCTCAGTCAATAATGACACCCCTGGACATGGCCTCTGGTCTGGCAAAGATTCCTACTTCTCCCTAAGGATCCATCAAGCACTGAGAAGGAAACTGGTGCCCACAATACGAGTGAGTGACTAGACTGACCATCTGACTCATTCTCCTTCCCACCTGAAACATTACCTAAATACTCTTAATTTCTTCCCTCATTTTAAATAATTCAAGTATGACTAATGGAAAAGTTTAACAGTTGCTTGGATGAATTTTACATGTTTTTTTTCTCTCTCTACATTGAGTGGTCTCCTCTTCCTTCTTTTTTAAATGCATTTTGCTTCATGGGACAAGAAAGCATCTAGGTAGGAGTACAGCCTGACAAAGGGTCAGGGTGAGTTTGAAAAAGTGTGTTTATATACAATCCTATGGTACCATAGCTATAAAATAACCTGGTATCCCAAGAAAATCACAGCAATGTGACCAGCTGAGCTAAACTGACGTAGATGTTTAATCTGGTAAAAGCATCAAACAGAGACGAGACAATTTCTTGGATTTTTTAAGGGAAGAAGAGTAAGATGCAGGGGCTGTGTTCTATACTGGATTGTATTTGGATGCAAGGATAGACAGCGTAAGTCCTTAAAGAAATGAAAGCAATATGCAAATTTTTCAACAGCCCAATCTCACAGTATTTTTCCGAAGGAAATTCCAATTTTTATTTATGAAATACTTTAATATGACAAGATATCGATGATATTTGTTCTTTACCTCACAGACCTCTGGTTTTGATCACGATTTTGTCATAAGCATTGGTATAATTAGGTTGTTTTCAGATACCCTTATCTTTCACAATAATATGATTACTTGAGAATGAAGCTTTTTGGTGTCTCCTTTTTTAAACTTTTTTGATCATGAAAAATAGTTACTGTTAAGTCTTGTTTAGATGACTTTTGCTTATTTAGAAGAATCCTCTTTCATTTGAAAGTATTTAGAGATACAGCATTTACAAATATTTCTCCCAAGTCTCAGCTAGACTGTTAAATGATGAAGCAAAATAATTTGGATTACTTTGCTCATTTGTATAATATAACACCCAGCCTAAGTAACAAAGTGTGATCAATAAACACAGTCCCAAATCAATAAACCTAGTCCCAAAAATCTAATAAAATTGGGTCCTGACACACAACAGTAAATTACATAGAAATTTCCATACATGGAATTGCTTTTCACATAGCTATAAAATTTTTTATCTAAATTCGGTTCCAAATGAGTGCAGTGATCTGAAAGGGTTAGTAACTGACATTCAGGTTATTATCGATAAAAATTAAGAGAACTTCAAAAAGACAAACTTACCAACTTTTTTTCCCATTCCTTATTAAGATCATCCACATAGGAGAGAACAAAATCAATTCTCCTGACACCATCCCTGAAGAAAATAGAATCTTTGCTCTGATGTCTTTTATCAATCTGTAGAAGATACAGGCATATGAATAAAAACCCAAGTATTGCTGTTTCTCTAAAATATAACAGAAGGCAAAGAAGCTTCCCCATATTGCCACAATTCTCCACTTTCTTTACAGCTGAAGATATACTTGAGCAAGTTTTAACAAGGACTATACCTAGTTTAAACAACTTCAAAATTAACTGCATGTGTCTGCAAGCATTACATGTAAATAACTGGTACAGGAAGAACAACTATATATATGTTAGTGTAGCAGTACTTGTAAATACTTGAAGCAGGTAGCAAAATGTAAATTCCATGCATTTTCCCCTACAAAACAAGATTCACTAAATCAACCACCACAGAGACACGTGTCCCAGCAATGACCACATATAAAAACAGCTCACAAAAATACAAGGGTCATGTTTCAAAATTAAATATATACTTTCATGGGGAAAAAATTACATCTAATAAAAGATAACAATGTAAGAGGGTAAGTAGTATTCCAACTGGTCTATTAAAGGTCATATTTTAATTTACCAACATGCCAGAATGTCATAGTAACAACATTCATGTTTATCACTGATTAGGCCACATTAATTAACTAATTCATGTTAGGCAAATAAAAGACTGTGACCCCAGTCACCTAGGGAAGTTACTTATATTAAGTAATATTACTTATTATCCTATCAATATTCAGCTCTATCAAATCATGTACAAGACATACAGCAAAGTGCTCTCCATAGATGCTAATATTCTAGCTTAAATGTAACTCTGTGCTGAGGAAGGTGGGTGTTATTTTTTCAACCACACCCATCAGCAAAAGCATATTTGTATAGGGTTGAGCTGGGTTTTTATTTTTATTTTATTAGCGTAGGAACAAAACAAGAATTCAGAGGATTATGTCTGTCTTTTCCCTCTCACACCATGCAAGGACAACACGTGTTCCCTGAGAAAGCAGAGAATATTTATTTCCAACTGTGAACCTTGCTCCCAGTTACCAAGAGGCGTCACACAGTGAAGCATGTTATTACTGCAGCCATCCAAGCCACTGGCAATAGCATTCATCACTGCTTTACCCTGAGTCGTCGCTTCAGGAACAGATTATACTTCCTTCCACTCTGCTGGAATAACCAACAAGGAGTTAGCAGGCACACTGTTTCCCTCCAAGAACCAACTGTTTCAAGCACCTACACCCCAACTATACTGAGCAGAAAAGCCATGTCCTTTAAAGCTAGGAAAAGCCTCCAAGCATCAGAAAAACACAAATAATATTACTATCATGGCTTTTTTATTAAAGGCAAAGCTGTGCTGGAACCTGTTTAGATAGTAAAAATACATTTTAAAATAATGACTCCTATAATACTAATTGCCATCATTTGGATACTTAAGCAGATTTCAAAAAGAACAATAAGGAAGTGGGTTTGAGTGTAGAGTAAAGGTATCAAAACACTGGCTCATGCATAGTGCATGCATGTTTCTGTTATACTCATGTTGGGCTGGACCCCCCCCGGGACATAAAAAGACAAATGGTAACCATGTAATTCCAGAGCTGACAAAATTACAAGTAATAAAATCCACATGATCCATGTTGTTTATCCAGGCTGAAATTAAATAAAAATAATTGACAATCCTATTGTTCCACACTGTTGCACAGCTTTATGCATCTTCATTAGACACACTGGTAACTGCTGAACTCTGAGAGCAGCCTACTTGAAGCAGCCATGCATTATGGAGAATTCCTGTGTTCCTGAAGCTATCCTAGCCCTTGGGGAGCTACAAAACACTGTTGTAAATCAATGCAGCACGAAAAAAGCTAGAAGAAATTAGTTCCTGAAAATGCTGCCATCCATTCTTTGCCTTCCCTTTTCAGCAATTCTGTTAAGGTTTTTTGCTGTTTATCTTCTTGAGAAATACTTACAGCAGATCAATCAGACTACTTTGTATGACTGAAACCAGGACAGCTACCTCAGAAATGCTTTTGCTTGCAAAAGTTACATCATCTTGCATGATTAAAAGGCTCACAAAAATCATGCAAGCCAACACCAGAAAAGCAAAAGTATTTTTCTGTTCTATTTTGTACTTACAAAAGGTTTAGGTCTTTCTTTGCAAATATAATTGTGACTACATGCAAACTGCAACTGTTTAGATACTAATTTAATCAAATTAACACAGTGCACAGAACCACACTGACATCTATACAGAATCAACAGCACTGTAATTATCCAGCATTACAGTAAACAAACTCCAAAGTGCATTCTAACAACTTACAATGTTGGGAATTCCCCTAAAACACCCACCCCAACCACTGATTAAAAAACAGTGTTTTCAAAAGCAGACATTATTCAACTAAATTCATACACACAAAGAAGAAATAAAACAATAGTCAATATTTACTTAAAAAAAAAAAGCACCTGCCAATGGAGCACCCCAAATTGTTTGGGTCGCATAGTTAAAATTAGATTGTTCAATACAATTGAAGTAATATTTTATCTTTAGTGCCATCAAAATCTGGTCATTTTCTAAGATGTATCAGAATCCTCAGTAATTAAAGGTCTGACTATCAATTTAAGAAGACACCGTAGTCATTGTCTGATCTGCCTTTCTAAGGGGAATACTTATCACTTTCCTCTCCTTCTGTACATGGGATTATTCACTGTGGATAGTGAGGGGCCTGCTTCCTAAACCCATAAATTATTCCTTTCATTTTGCTGCATTTGGATTTCACAAGGAGAACAAGATCAGTCTTGCATATTCAGGAAGGTTTGTGCATACATAAAAGTATATAAGTAAAGTATAAAGTATGTAAAAAGTTTGTAATTTGCATTGATTTGATCAGTGAATCATTAAACATCATGGATTCATACATCTTATTTCTTAACAGCTCTTTCCAGAACTGCATGAATGCAGTTAATGAGCTTGGACAACCTGCAGTTATTAAATGAAGCTACACCTCATCACAGAAAATACTCTGAAACGTGTTCCTCCTGCAATACAAGTAACCAAGCTAAAACCTCTCAACACAGCACAGATAGCGAGCTGAAGCTTTTCAGTAATTAAGTTACACACAATGGAGAACTACAGAAGAGACTGAGCCCTGAGGCATATCATGAAGACTTAAGAAGCAACAACGACAGGTCACAACAGGAGAAATTCCTACTGGATGTGAGGCTGTGGTTGAATGGAATGGGTACAACAGATTGCCCAGAGTGACTGCATCATCTCCATCCTCAGAGACCACAGTTTAATCAAGCCAGGCCAAGACTGTGCAACCTCATCTAAGTCTGAAGCCAGCCTTGCCTTCAGTAGCAGGTTGGCCATCCAGAGGTGCCTTCCAATCCAAGTTCACTGTAGGATTCTATGAAATCATGCTACTGCCAACATTCAGCATTTACCAGTGCTTTCAAAACGTTGAACAAATCCATCAACTACAACGCAAGTTTACAAAAACCACTTGTTCAAAAAACAAGTACTCCCCTCCCGTTACCCTGTAATAACTTTCTAGCCTCAACAGTCCAATTACCTCTCTAAGAACTAAGTGACCTCACAGCTTGCAGACAGATATGCTAATTGAATGGCATAATGGCCTATCATGAAGAGATAATTTTCTTTTCATGTGGCTACATAAGTGCAAACGTACAAGACCCATATGGTATTGTATCAATATTTATAGTTAGCCTATATATGATCATTTCTGTCTAGACACCCAGCAGAGTCTGGGCTATTGGAGCATGTCCAATCAAACAATCCTCCAAGAACCTAGACTTGCAATCCTCACCTCAGACACAACCTGCAGTAGGAAACCCTGACTCCAGCAGGACAGGTGAGAGGAGAGACCAAGATGTCAGTAAGGAATCAAAGCCCAGCTCAAGTTGAAGTCAGGCTGTAAGAGCCCATGGTCTGTTCTGCCCAGACTGGTTTGGGCACAGTGTGTCAACGCTGGCTGGCAGCTCCACGCTCCATTCAGATCCAGCCAGCGCTGCGGAACGCTTGCTGAGGAGTCCTTGGCCGTCCCGCTCCACAGGTGCCTCTGAGACACTGCTCCAGGGCCAAGGCAAACAGTCGGACAAAGGGAGCTGGAGAGGGCAAAGCAGCTGCTGGAAGCAGCAGCAACCACTCACCCTGGCATGGGGAGTGCTGCAGAGAGATGGCTGCAGGCTGAAGCTGAGCCACAGGGGCTGTGGGCAATGTCCCACTGACCATGGGCCTTGGGCAGTGTGGGCAGCTGCCCCTCAGTGGTTTAGTGGTGTACCCGAAAAACAAATATGTTTTGCAGATTATACCTGAGTTATTTAATCCTGTGTATTTTTATGCAGCTTGGAGGGATTTCTGTTTCTGGTTATTCACTGAACAGGAAATATGTCCTTACAGGTCACTTAGCATAGCCCTCACCTTGTAGGCATGGAGCTTCTTCCAAATACACTCTGCTGCTAAATATCCCAGCCCTCTCCATGTCCATGCTTCAAAGACACGGAAACCTGTCCCACAGCAATACTCTTCACATTATTATTCGGTCAGAAAAATGAGAGTTCCTTTAGGCCCTACATTCAGAAACACCTTCCCAAATTCAGTGCCTCGGACCTCAAGATTTGCCAAGTGTCCAACCTGACAGAGCTGGGACTGCAGGTTCAGAGCTCAGCACCCTTCCTCTTCTGTTTTGTATCTTGTGTCTTTTTTGTGGGGAGGTGGTTTAGAGCGGCATTTTCAGCAACAAAGCAGTAACCAATGCCAATCGGAGCAGGAGGAGCCCACTGGCTTCATTAGTTCCAGCACAGCGAAGCACCTCTGGCTGTGACTAACAGGAATGCTGAGAGGTGACATTAATACCATGGATTGGTTTTTATGATCCCCATCAGCACATCAAGGAATTACATTATCATAGTCCTACATTACCAGGCGAAAAAACTGCCTGAAATTACGACATTAAATTGATTTGTAACATTTTGCTGGCTTAAAAGATACAGTCTACAAACCAAATATTTATTTTATTAACTGCATACCTTAGATAATCACACAGGCAAGTTAGATTTAAAACAGACAGTGTAAAAACCCAAAAGAACTACATTAAAATGCACCTAAGTAATTAATGAATTAGCAATCCACTGCAGAAAAACTTTCAGAATACAGAAATGGACAAAAATATAATATTTGAGAGCTGAATCAAAATATAAGAAAAGCCTCCATAATGAAAGTGTAGGAAACATTCGATGGTTTAAAAACAAAGTTAACACCATCACTTAGATCCCCAGATTGCATGGAGTACTTATACATTCCTCCTTTTCACTGAATTAAAACATGCTACAGGAAAAACACACGGATTTAAGTGCTGCTATGCTAAATATAAATACATATATTTATGCATATATATAAATTTAAACATAACTTTATAAATACACATATAAATGATATAAATGTATTCCCAAAAGTAAAACATTCCTGGAAATACACTTACAGAACATACACAAACATACAAGCAACTCTTCTGAAAATCAAAACGGTAAATTTCTGGTTTATGCACTCAGTTCCCATTTTGCCAGAGAGCCCCTTTCCATGCTTCCTTGAAGGAATCCACACAGCTGAAGAGCTTACTCGCTTTAAAGATGTGTATTAACAACATCCTTAACACCACCCATCCCAATTTCAAGTTACACTTCATGCAGGCTATAAGGTTACATACAAAATTATAACTTTTCCCGCTCAAAGAAACACAAAGTCCCATGTATTTCTTGCAGCTAAAACTTGCAAGCCGCTTTTTTCACCTTCATGTTTCAATTCTGAACCACATTAAAATCTGAGCGCTTGAAAACATGCATTTCAAAGCAGTTTAAGACACCAAGATATTTGCACTGAAATATAAATGCACATAAAAAGCCTCTCTGGATAAAAGAATACATTAGACAAGAACAGAACAAAGTAAAATAAAAAGTATGCTAGGAGAGCGTACATGTTAATGGAAGACACCAGAGCCCAAAGTAAGCAAGCAGACAGTTTTAATACACCTCAGCATGTACTTCTTCAGTTATCTTAAATGAATTTTTGTACTTTTTCCTCCATAAAACAGTAATGATTATTTTAAGTTTTCTGATATATTTGAGAATTCATATAGTTATCTTGTCTGTGAATTTCAGCAAATGGCTATTCTGAGCCTTTCCTTATTATTTACCACAAAAAAAAAAAAAAGACAACATATTTCAAATTGTTTGTTTCTTGCTCTTTTAAAACATTTCAAAGTATCATGCTGACTCACAGAGCCCTCAAGCCATCATGATAAAAAGGAATCCCACATTTGTTAATAACACCAGAGTCAGAGTACATCCTATATCCCGTCAAACCAAAACAATGATAAAAAAAGCAAACTTTCCAGTTTTCTCCACCAATCTTAACTTTTCAATTTTGTCTATTATCCTTCTGTTTTGCTTCCATTTACCTTTTAAGTCATCACCAGGAATAAATGCAAAGCCACATTCGTTTTTATAAGCTAAAAAAATTTGTTTTTAGAAGGACGGCATCCTTGAAACTGGAAAATTTTCTGGTGAGGGACATTTTGGCATACTGTAATAGAAGACGCCACACAAATTCATGCAAGGAAGCATGAATACTTCTCACTGCTTACCACTTGATGTTCAGGGATGAGTAAAGTAGTCTCAGTGCTGTTTAGGCCCTGCCAGTGGCATCACGGGAAAAACATAATGTTGTTAGCGATGATGCAAATGATGCTTTAAAATAAAAGGCTAATTCAGAAGAAACAGTGTAGTTCCTGGTTTAAGTTGCTGAAAAGCTCTTCTGAGTGATAGATGGATTTTCAGTCGAGATAGTCAGAGTTTAAACCAACCTCTACCTCCTCAGAGGAGCTTGGTCTCTGGTCTACACCACCAACTTTTACATGGTCCATAGTAATTTTTAAGCATTAATAATTACAATTTTTGGAAAGAGTTAAGCAGTATTCCTCATCATTTATATTAGAAAAAACACAGTCTAAACATGTTGGTACAGATTACCGTTTAGAAAATGATGAAGAACTGTTAATAGTACTCTTACTTATTTTGATATCAAAGACAGAAAATGTACATAGCATAGGGCATGCTACGGGTACTCCACACAGGAATGAGAGGAACACCAAGAGCAGAGGCCCCTGCAGAGCACAGCCATCCTGCACACATGGCCATCAGCTCCCTGGGGTCCCAGCCCACCCCTGTGGCATTGCAGCAGCGATGGGTTTGGAGATGGCATCCTCTGCAATTGGCATGAATAATGGTTTACAATACCTCAGCAGTTTCTCAGTATCTGATTCTGTTAGTCAATAACTTGTCAGACTTTTGGTTTGTTTTGCTTTTGGGTGCTTTGAACACAAACCACAGACAGATTTAAACAGTGCAGCCAAACAGTGCAAGTGCATTATGAAAGTGCAATAGTTCTCTATGGAATTAAATTAACTTTCAATAGAAACAGAATACTAAGAGCATTTTATTATTGTACCATCACTTACTGGTTTAGAGCTGCAGAACTTCAAAAAGTTTATTACCCCAAATCCAATTTTCATGAAGTACTGTTTATTATTTTTTAAATACTATTTTTCACTTTTATTGTAATTCTTTCTTGAGAAAAACCACTGAGGTCCATCCCTGTCCTGGCTGCACATCAAGTAACACACACATTCTTTCTTAATGATGCCACTCTGGGTATTTGCTTATCTAAGTAAGTCAAAAATGTCCTTTTCCGAATGCAGTAAAATAAACACAAGAAGATCAATCTGTTTTCTGGCAAGGAATCCCCCTGAGAAACAGTGCAAATATAAACAGCTGCACTGTGCTCTTACCGTAAGATAGTCTGAACTGAGTTTAGAAGTCTAATCCTTCTGTCACTGATGCTACTGGAAAAACCTGCACTATTAGTAGAGAACTAAAGGCTGAGACACTTCAGTGGAAAGTTTTTCTCCAAATATCCACTGTAAATACCTGCCATGTAAAGTACTGTACAAACTGAACATCGATGGCAGCACAGCCTTACTTTTCAATGCTGCCCTATGGCTCCTGATCTCTCCATTTCACACTTTCCCCCCACCCATCCATGCTGGGACCCTTCTGTCTGCTTTTATCCAACCTCTCCATCCCATACTCCTCCCACCCACTGCTTACCACCTACTCCATGGTTAGATGTAAACACAGGCTTCAGACACCCACTGGTCCTCACTGCCCACACTGCTGCATTCAGAGACAAATTTTTAATACATTTAGTGAAACTAAGCTGTGAGGTGAGGATACACAGCTGGCAGAGGCCTTTGTCCGCTCCTATGCACTCTGTGAAATGCTCTCCTGGAAGTCACGGGAACCTGCCCTGCTCAGCACAACTGCCAGAAATTAATTAGCTCAAGTCATTAGGATTAACTATTTTTAAACTGGTGCTCAAATCTTCTCCTGCACATTCAAGTACTCTGATAGAAACATACCGTTGTCCTATTATATGCCAAAGCCTGTGTACAGGACAAAGGGGCTCCAATGTTGGTAACACACAACACCCAAAACAAGAACCAACTCAAATAGTCCAACTTTGTTGGGATGAAAACCAAGAAGGTTGGCAGTGGAGGCAGTAGTGTTGGGTTGGTCCCTCTTACCCTGAAATCCTCTTTTAAAGTCTTTCATGCACTCTGGCTCTCCCCAAAACAGCCCACACATTATGTTTTTGCTAGACTTGGAAGAAGTCTTTTTGTACTTCTAGATTTTGAACCTGTTTGGGCCATCTTTGCAATATTAATAATGGCATTTTATGTTTCTCTACTTGAAGGTCCACCAGTCTGAATTGAAAAATGAACAAGTATGAAAAGTAATGTACATTATGATGGTGTTTCTTCAGAAAAAAACCCCAAACAATTAGTTTGGAACACCTGTAGCACCTGCTGCTCTGAAAGAAAGACAATAATCTGTGTCAAGCCCTAATTTTGGTAAAATGCATTGCTTTAATAAATTTGACGGAGCTCTGCCAATTTACTTCTGCTAACCTGGTTTAATAAAGACAGCTTGTTCTCAGATTTTCTTATGATCAAGTTATATTATGGAAAATCCTAATTAACAGGAATTTTTAGTGAGCATTTCACTGGTGTGAAATTACCAGAAAGGTAAAAATTCAATGTATAACTGTGCAAAATCAATTCCTCACAGGCAGAATAGGGCACAGTCCTGCAGTCTTACTCAGACAGTAGTGCAGTCGTCTGCCTTTTATGAGGCAGAGTCCACATGCACACCAAGCAAACATTTTAAATCACCCTGTACTTCTTAACTGGAATAATAGTTCTCTGTATAGATGGACCTCTACAGACGCTGATAAACTACAAATTGGGGATTCAATTTTGCACAAATCTGTACTAATTTTTCATTTACCCCATTTGAATGGCCTAAACTTTTACTATGAGAAAAATGTAATACAAATTCAAAATTTTAACCTTTCTTCCAATCTCGAAATTAATTGAGTGATCTCCTTTCCTCTTATGCACAGGAACTCTCTTTTGTCAGTGGGGTTCATCTTCATTTACTTTGTAACTTGAACAACTAATTACAATCCCTGAGCAGACACACTACTACAGATTTTTCTTGTGCTCTCTCTCCACAAATATAAAACACAGGGGAAAAACAAACTCTCAGGTTTTATTTCGTTCATTTTCCAATTTGTTTGAAAGGACTTTCAGAGGCATTTATGTATTTCTTGGAACAGGAACTCCATAAAGACTGATTCAGGTAGATTCTACGTAGCGATTCACTTAAGACAGTTGCCCATCCTCAACAGAAGTGGCTGTCTGTGTATTACAGATCTGACAAGGACATAATTTGAAGCAGACCCCACTGGAGCACTTACTTGCAAATATCCCCATCATATCCTTTTTTTCCCCCTCCTCCAGTCTGCTGTTTGTTGAACACAGCTCCTTGCTTCCCTGCATCATGAAGTATCTAGAAAATATTTCTGCTATATGAAAAGCCGTTGAACTCTAAGTGATTTTATTTCTTTTGTCCCTGTGGTAGATTAAAGAATAAGAAAAATAAGGAGACTCGAGAAGAAGCAGATTTAAAAAAAAAAAAACAAAAAAAAAACCCAAAAAAACCCCAAACAAACAATAACAACAACCAAAAAAAAAAAGACAAAACCAGGGTCATATAGGCAAGAATGCAAAATCATGAGGGACCAGATGCACCACTGATTGGTGCTCAACTGTTTTTTGAGTCCTGGACTTCATCCAGCTTTTGTGTATATCTTGGCAGGCTTCACTACAGACTGTTCTTCACTTTTTGTTTTACTTGCATCATTCCTTATGTCCAAATCATATATTGCTTTGCAGATTACAAAAGAAAGAAAAAACCCCCAACCACTGAATTATGGATGGGTAATGTTTTTGCTCTCCATATTAATTCTAGACTTTTTTTTCCTCCTCTGTTGCTAAATCAGTAATAAGGCCTTAGCTTTTTCTCTGTGCTGCTGAACATAAGTATACTGTTGCTGGATGTTATGTTTTCCCTCTTCCAAAAGAAAAGACAGCCTGAGCAAATGAAGCAGTGACCTGAATGTAAGTTCATTTAACTCTTTCCCAATGGTTTTTTCATGAATTAATTCTATTTCTGTTTTAAAATTACTAGACTTAAATTGGTTTAGGAATTCCAAATGTTCATATTTTTCAACTGCAGCAACATTGTTAAATGTTAAATTAAAAGAAAATTAGCAACCTGTTACAGGAGTAAAATCGTTAAATAGAGAAATGTGCTACCTGTCAAAACAAGAACAAAGCACATCGACCTGAGCTCAGAAGGGCCGTGGTAAAAGGAGGAGAAACCATGGTTTGTCTTTCATGTCAGGATCGAAGACCCTGCTCAATTCCTAAAGGAATGCATCAAGGATGTTAAAGGCAGCCTAGCAAAGAACTGAGGGGAAAGAAATTCTTCCAGTTTATACAGAAGACAACTGAAGCTGTGACAACACGTGAAGACAAAAGATTAGCATTACATGAAAAAACAAATCCTAATAAATATTAGGGGCTATCTTACTACTGGAATGAATTAACAGAAAAACTTTTAAGTATAAACTTAACCTGAATTCTAGGACATTAATCATCAAGAATTAAGCCTGGCATGGCTGATGAGTGTGAAACTGGGCAAGAAGATTAAGAGTAACTCTGTACCTTTATGTATGCCAAATGCACAGAAAGAAAAATCAGATAAATGACAATGTGTCCAGGGACACTGGGTAGGATAGGGCAAAGCATAGAAAAGTAGTTACTTAAACGAAAACAAACACCAGATAACCAGCTGATCTGTAGAAACAAAGGCTAAACAAGCTGTCTCAGAGGGAGCAATGAAAACAACAAAACAAAACTGCCGAGTTATCAACTACTTACTGATATTGCTAATATGACAACATTTTTTGATATTTAATAACAAATTATGAAGAAAAATAATTATGTAAGGAAACATATAAGTAGAAAACAAGAGAAAAGGCTGCACAAGGTTAGCAGGGAGAGATTTTTGAGAGGATAACTAGATTTATTTTTCCCAGACACAGATGTGCTGAAGATCAAAGCCTCCTTTCCCAGCCCATCATGAGTCTTTCACCCTTCAAACAAGGTCAAATCCTATGTCTCTACATATATGACATGTGTTGCACTCTCCCATGTTTCCTGCCTTTTCCTATGTCCTAAGTCCTGAAGTGACCTCTTCCAAGCTTTGGTGAAATGAGTCGTCTCCATCCACTAAGAGACACTTGTAAGTAGCTCAGAATCAGCTTATCATGGTATGATGATCAATACACTATAACTGGAGATTATGTCTGCCCATTGTTCAGTGAAGCATTTGATATGGCTGTTCACTGAAAATTTTCCTGGAGAAAAAGATGATTACAACTCCTACAATAGATTCACAAGGGATATGGATGAACATATGAACAAGTTTTAAGATGAAACTGGCAAATTTATGAAAATATTGGAATAATACGGCTGTGTGCTCTCAAAAGACAAAGATCTGTGTAATCTAGGAAGCCCTTCTGAGTTCTGTCTTTGTGTGATCAGCTCCAGATCTGGCCCTTAGAGAACCTGAGGACATGTTTTACTTATAAGATCAGTAGAACAGCTGCAGTTTTTCAACCCTCAGTTCAACAGACATCATTTCTGACGAGTACTCATTGACAGAACAGTTGTTTCTTTTCCTATCTAAAACCTCCTATCTTCCTGTAAGCATGTAACAACAATTAATAAATCAGACAACAGGAATGAAAATAAAATACCAATGTAAAGATCATGTATTTTCAACATTCTTTGAACCAGTTTCTCAACTGAATACTGGCCACACGCTGCTACCTCTTCAAGACATTGTACATGTTAAGCAATGAGGTACTGTGAAAAAATGTATTGCTGATGATGCTTTTCATATTGCACATGTTGCAATGAAGAGGTACTCTAGTAACTCAAGTCTTCATTTCCTTTCTCATGAATCTTTCTGCACTGCCACAAGGTTCCTAGAGCAGTGGAACTCTGGTGCGCCTTGATTTTCCCAGCAAGCCAGCAATACGATATGCAGCACAAAACAAAGCATTTGGTTTGTGCAGAAACATTATGTTTTTCCAACTGTCAACACATTTAAAGGTTGTGCGATTCTCATTTCAAGACTGATACTGGAAACACCATTAAGCTCATACTGTTTTCTACCGCTACTGTGTTGTAGCAGCAACACTGGTAAGTCTCTCCTGAGACTCAGGGAGTGTCAGTGTCACATTCACAGTTTTGCTCTTTCAAAATAATACAGGCAGAAAATGTTTACATGGATAAAAAGGAGGTATAAGACAATCTAAAAGAAGTATTAGTTTTAAAACTAATTATCTTTTTCACAGCAGCCATTATTCTTCCATCCTATCAGTAGTACAGTAACTAAAACCATCCACACTGTACCTTACCTCAGAGCTGCTTGGGATTTCTGATCCTGAAGTTGAAATAGTTTCACATAAAGGTCCATTGCATTCTTCCCCTAAGGAACATTGAAAAAGAGAGTCACATAAATATATTCCTTATTTTAAAATGTTGCTGTATCTGAAAATGATGTGGACCTTGAAGGTATGGAACTATGAACAAGTAAAAGATGGAAAATAATATTCCTAATACTCATAATATGTAACACATAAAATCTTCAAGAATGGTTCTTTGAGGAGAAAAAGTGCTGCAAGACACAATATACTCAGTGTATACAGCCTTGGTGTAACCTTGCATTCACAGAAACGTATTTTTAACCGTGACAGAAAAAAATCTGTTGTCATCATGTATCCTTCTTGTCTCAAATATCTGCTAGGTCTAAGAGGGTCTCACACTCAGAGCTTTGCTGCCTCGGTTATCGAAGTTCAATTGCCTATGGAGCTGTTTGCTAGAAAACAAATTAGGGTGTGATCTTTTTATTAAGGGGTTAATAATGCATAACCTCAAGATTACAGATGCCCACATAATGGGGATATGACAACAGGATCAAGAATAGTAATATGAATTTAATTACTAAGCTTCTTGTTTAAAAAAATAAACAAAAAACCACTAAAAACACCCAGTCGCAAAACAACAACAAAATAAAACAAACCAAACAAAAATCCTGCCTTCATTTTGATGACAGTAGTGAACTCCAACATGACTCTTACATAAATACAGTCATTTCACCAAGGACACTGTTAGTAAAATGTTAATGTTAAGGGGAAAATCATATTTAGTACCTTCATAATCTTAAAGTGGATTGAGACACTGGCTGGGTTTGTGCCCCTGAACTCACTCTGTCACCAGTTTCCTCTGGAGAACACACTGAGCCAATAAGCTACACTCCTGCTCCAAGAAGTTTTTGTAAACAACCATCTCTCTGCTGATTAGACAGACAGATCGGTCTCTTAAATCAGGCATCTAAATCACTTCGCCACCAATGGAGAAGGATAAGCAGTTTTGAAAACAGCTGATCAAAATCTAGACCACACACCTAATACTGGTGTCTCTTTCTTTCAGAAAAGAGGATTCACCTTACTTCTTTCTCCATTAAAGATGCATTGCTGAGTACAGCTCAGACTGGACAGACTTACACTGGACCACTGCCAAGACAACAGTTAGACTATTTCTGCAAATAAAATAAGGCTACTTTTATTTGGTAATCTTACTTAATTTTTTGTATTTGCAAATATTTGATGTCAAAACAGCATCCAGGTAGGATATAAACTGGTTCTTCAAACATATATAATAAGCTACTTAAGTACAGCTTGAATACTTGTTTCCTACAATTTTCTCCTCTAAGTTCACTTACAGAAAATGGTCTCTGTAATTTATAACCATACATCTGTATGATGAGAAACCAGGAAATGGTACATAAAATACAACAAGTAAGTTTCTGAATGCCAAGACATTTATCACCGCTGCATGCTATTCTGCCAAAGCTAACTACACCTGCAAAATCTGTATTAGATACAATCTGAACACCAGGATGAAGAACAGGAGCATCCTCAGCATGCTCTGTACCTGTGCTACCGACAGCCCTGGGAGGCAGGTGGCTGCTGCAGGCTTGGCCAAAGGTACGAGCCCAGGGCCCAGGAGCAGAAAGCCCAAACATTTTGTCACACAACTCTCCAGATTCAGGCCAGGAGCAGTCTGGTACCTTGTCCCTGCAGCCAGGACATTCAACTGCCCATGCTGCTGAGGGAACTTGAACTAATTCCATGGCAAATGACGGCCTTCGTGTGGGGTTTTTTTTCCTGGATTTTTTCTCTGTAGTTGTGAAAGTCTAACCTCAAAACAAATAATTCAGTTCCTCATTTTAAACACTTTCCCAGTACCACAGCTGATTACTTATGCAACTTGTGGAAGACAATCCTCTTGATATCTCTGATCCACTGGAATAAACCTGAATAACCTTAGAGCAGCACACAAGAAGGTAAAAAGAGAACACAGAACATATATTAACTGAAAAGTACAACATACTTAGCATGTTCACTCCTTGCAAAACACATAATCAGATTCCTGAACACAAGCAGCACAAGCAATGCACATCCAAATCATGTAGGAAGCTGTAAAGAGGCCCCATCCCAGAACTGCACCAAGCACCAGGAAGGGAAATGCACAGAGAAAATGGAAATCTCTCTTAACCAGGAGAGCTGCCAACAGATAGCCAACAATTGACTTGCAAATCACATTGTAGAAGGCCTGGCTCATTTGTGATACCAATGACTCATATCAACTGAAGTCTGATTTCCAAGAGACTCCCAGTAGAAAAGCAAAATGATAGAGGACGGTAAAATACGGGTTAGTACGATACCTTCTGACTGTGATGGCTTGAACTTGGTGAGAATCGCAACGTCATCTTTAAAAGGAAGAAACACTTCAGTAAGAACCAGAAGCAAAACTCACTTTAACATGAACCCATTTCATAATTCTCCTCTATTCTTCACCATACAGCCACTATATAAAGCAAAAGAATAAGCCCTGGACACCAGAGAGTGTGACTTAGACAGAAAGCACGGCACAGGCTCCTCTTGGAACACCAACATTCACCTTTTTGTCCAGACACCTTATTCAGTAACACAAACAAGGATGCCGCTTTTCCTGATCAGCTGCAGGGAGGACCATAATAGTTTCCACTAGCCAAGAAAATGCCTTTAAAATTTCTTAATGAAATTACAGCTTCATATCTAAACATAGGCGTAAAACAACAATATTCTGATAAAAATAACCATATTTGAGGGTATGTCCTTGTTCTTCAATGTTACATGCTTTTATGTATATAAATAGATATAGAAATGTCTGCGTGCCAAGAACAACACACACTTTGAAGTTACTAAACTAAGTGGCCCTTTATTACAAAAATTATTTGTACAAATTGCAGTCACTCCTTGAAATTCTTTTGTTCCAAATTAACTCCAGAACAACTCTATGACTAGTAAAACTCATTAAATTGTTTCAGAAATTTATCATTTTAGTATTTGTTCAAATCACTGGCCTCCATGGGAATGCACATATCCTAGCTGAAAGAAATGCCACTCTCCCAATGCAACTTTTCTTCAACAGCCTCACAGTTCTTCACACAGCTATTTGTAACTCCTTGAACACATGTGCCTTGGGAGGGTGCACATTACTGGAAATAAGCAAGCTTCATATGGCCTGTAATTCTGCAGTATTAACATATGCTGTCCCAAACTACACCCAACCACAGGGCACCCTACTTAGAAACTTTTGGTATGCCACCCCTAAGAATTACAAACCATTTCCACTCCAATTACAGACCCAAATAATCAGAACAGTAATCCAAAACAGAAATCAACATTCAGTACCAAAGACAAGAGAATATAATTAAGAATGATTTCATCTCTTAAAATATAAGTAGTTTACTCACAAAAAAAGGTACTTTCATTACTGCAATCTTATGATTTCTGTAACAAGCAGGAAAATGGCTTCTTGTGAATTAAATGATTAGAAATTCTACAATACTTTAAATTTGTTCACAGCGCCAGAATCACTTCATTTTTTACATGGCAAAACTGATGAGTTAGAAAAATATAAAAGTACATGTGTACAGTGCTGTTGCAAAAATGTAACGATGGCATTGTAAACCAAGGCCTCCCACAGACCCTATATTCTGATAATAGCTGCAGCAAGGTAAGCGGTGCCAAAAAATGAGCTGCACATTCTCCAGGAGAAACGCAACCTGTCACAGGTCATGTCCTGGTCACAACAGTGGTGCCTCGACTAGGCAAGCAAAAGCCCAGGACACCGACCTAACCACAGGACTTCTCAACTCAACTGCTGGTGCACTTTGAAGAACAATTTCAGCCTTGAAGAATGGTTTCAGCTTATAGCACTCTCCTAGATGGGAGAAGAAGAACACTCTGCAGGATACACTGAAGTCTGGTCATCAAAACAGTATGGAGCAGTCTGCCTTGTTAGAGAAAGACGCGATTTTAGCCGTACAGACATGGCTGGACTGTGCTACTTGGCCTCGAAAGCCAATGAAAAAACCCTTGGCTTTTTTTAATTACTAGCACAGTTGCAGCCAAGGATGCTCTAGCCCCTTTAACTGAACCTAATCCACAGTTTCCCTGGAAGATGAAAATTCTTTCACTTCAGCATCGTCAGTAAGTCAGAGTCTGCTGGGAGATGGCAAAGAAACAAGCTTGGCTGATGCTGCTGTACTTGAGGTACAGCTGGGCACACTGCAGTTGGTGTGCAGATGCTGCAGTATGGCACAGTTCAGAGTGACTCTGCATCACAAAACAGAGTAAGGGGAGACTTCTAAGTTTTTCTTCCTTCCAACTTCTATCACCCTGATTCACCTGCACCAAGAACAACTCTTGACAGACTGTTTCCACCAGTAAAAATGTTAACATATTAGGTGCTTCACTCCTGCCATTATTCGAGCTGGCTGACAGAAAAGAGAAATGAGTCACTCATTCCAAGTAACCATCACAATGACTACTGCAAGTGCTTCCATATCTAAGGAAAACAGCTTTACAATGACTTATCAACTAAACTAGTGCACACACTGATCATATCCTCCAGAGCTGGATGATGGAGTTGCCACAGGGAACTGGAGACCCACCTAGCTGACTTCCGAGAAGCAAAATAAGCTTAATTTTCCAGCTGGCCTGGTCTGAAGAATAGTAACTGCGCTGCTGAGCCAAAGTTTCACTCTTAAGATGATGTCTGAAGTGGTGATTCATGCACACACAGAGATGGTCCTGAAAATTTAGAACTATTTCTTAACAATGAAAATATTCTCAGTGAATCCAAGAAAATATACTGGAAATATTTTAAACTAATTTTATTTAAAAATTCTTTTTAAAAATCCCTTTAAAAAAAAGAAGATTGCATTCAAGTATAGGCTACTTCATTGACATAATAATTTTCTGTATGTGTTTTATTATTAAACTTCCAGTGAACAGGTATTTATCAACATATCAGAGGCAAAAGAAAAAGAACTTTTTTATATAGGCATAAATATTTGGAAATCTGTTCATATCAGTAAAAAAAAAAAAAAATCTCGTTTAGTATTTGGAAAAGACATGAAGTCCTAGTCCTAATCTCTAGTATAGTAACTGGGTATTTTAAATCAGAACAGGGCGTTTACTCTCAGCTGCCTCCCTTTCAGAGAACCACAAAACCACCTCCCCTTTCGATTAAAAGGCACCAGGACAGCAAAAAAAGGAATACATTACATAAAAAGAGAAGTTGTGCAAATCTGTTTTTAGCAAAAAAACCCACAAGCATAGTGTCGTAACACAGAACTTGAATGGCATTTTAATGAAATTCAGGCAACAACCACTACTGTATTTTATGTACCAGCACAGACAAGACATAAAGCCCGCTGTGAGCACTCAGACCTTTCGTGTATCATTGTTCTGCAGAATGACACACATGAACTGATTAACAGATTCAGATGCAGTTAAAAAAAAAAGCCCAGACTAGGAATAGTTGGATAAAGTCAGGTATTTTGAGACTGCACAGCACTTACATGCAAGCAAGTAAGGGGGACTAGAATGACAAATAAACCTCGGCAGAGCAGGGTGGTAGAACACCAGACTGCAGAAGTTCTGACAACTCATGAAGCACTAGGGCTGTGCTTGTTTGCCCTTAAGAGTATTTATACATTCAGGGCCAGATTTCATCAGCATCGTTCTGTGCATACACATTACAGTCCAACACTTGTAGGAGAGATATTCTATAGATGTTGTAAATTAAAAGGGATACATAAACTAGGAAACTGATGATGCAAATACAGCAGTATTTTTTTTTTTAATCACCTTGAATTTACTGTCCTCTGGCGGTGTTCCTCAGTTTCGTGTTATCCAAACATTTAATTTCAGATGGTCAACTTAATCTGTAAATTTTTGTTCCTTCTGGTCCTCATACTCTGCCTCATTCAATACTTTTTTGGCTATGCTTCCAATGAAATACACCACTGGAAATTTTGCTGGTGTGTTCACCAAGTATTTAATTTTCTCACATTAAACAACATAAAAATATACTAGTATAGGAAGATATTTCATAAACAAATGCAAGATTTGCAGATTTATAAGAATTGCAAGAACTGGCATTTTTGTCCAAATCCCTTTAAAAATGATGGAATAACTTTAGAAATCCCAAAGAGAAACTATTCCATCAATTAAGAAAATGAGCAGGGCAATGAACCATGGCTTCCCTCTCTTAAACTATTTTACATCAGCACCAGTCAATCAACAGAACTGAAGTAGGCAAAGTGGCCTGAAAACCACATCTGCCAGCCATTTCTTGTTAGCATGGTGCATTTCTAGCACACTCTAAATTGTGCAAACATAGACTTTCTCATTTCCTACCCAACAGTTAAGACAACTCCTTTGAATAACAAACCACAGGGCCCTTTCTAATTTAAGGCAAGTGCAGAAAATGAAAGGACGACCGTCTGCATCATGAGTCCTGTCCACATGGTTTGCTGAGGTTCTGCTGTCTTGCCAAAGGCCTCAAATTTCATAATTCCCCTTGTGAGCCTGGTAAAGAAGATGAGAATCCCTTGGGATTTCCAGTTAGAAGACTGCACTTCATGCAAAGATATACTCACTTCCTCAAAAAATGTGTTTGGAACTTTACCACCACTACTGGTCCTCACTGAGAGCCACTGGAGAACAGAGGCACGAACACCACAGCTTCAACAGCTTTACGTTTCAATAAAAACCACGTATCTTTATACTATAATCCAAGTAAACAAGTCCCAAAAGACTTAGCTACTCACACACACGGTGCTTAGTCTAACGCAAAATGTTGTAATTCTTACAACAAAATACACAATGTTAGACAATGTGTAACCACACACACAATGTTTAATCTATAAATAATTCCTGACATGGTGTTTAGCTTTATCACATAGCAAATAACTGAAAATCCTTCCATAGCTATGTTATAATTGCAAGAACTATCCCCAGCAACACAAGAATCTTCCTTCCCCTTTCTGCATTTGTACACACATGCACGTGGAAAGCTATCACCAAATATAACAAAATTACTGCTAGATAAGAAAATACAACCTGGTAATTACACTGCTCTTTGGTTCAATCCCCAGACCACAATAAAAAACTAGTGTAAAAGTTCACTGTATTATTACCTTGTCTCCTAACCTCTGATCACATTTTTATATCACCTACACCTTGTTGATGACATGTTTATGTTACCTGACATGTTTATGTTTGTGTCCTCCATGTGCACATGCAACTGAATAGTTTAGATACTACATATGAACACAGTGGTATTTGGTTTCTTGGGGTTTTTGTTTGTTTTTTGGGTTTTTTTTCACAAATTATATACCAACAGCTCTCAAGGATTATTTTAAAAGCACATTTTCAGCAGTGCTCTTATATCTTATCCTAGTGTTTCCTTGCATCACAGTAATTATTAAGCCTTTGTACATAAAGGTTGAAGTGTACTGTCATTTTATAATACAGTTATCAGTTTATTTCTGTAGGGAATATCTCAGGACAGCACAGCACACCAGGCAGTGCCTTAGTCACAAACTGATGGAGAGGCAATCACTGAGAGAACATCACTGCCTTACAACAGAAGAGATGCTGGTGGCTTTCTTGGTGTTTATTTGGCATTCTCAATCCAGAACCTCTGCTCCTCAGCTGAGCCAAGCCATTCCTCCAGGAACTGTTGAAAGAGAGCGACAGCAGCAGAGCATTTTCTTTGATTTTCTGAGCAAAAAAGTCAGATTGTACGCCCCTTGTTACAAAGAGACTAAAATGCTTTCACCTGTGATGGCAGGACCATCACTCACTTCTGCACCTGAGGGATCTCAGAGGTCTTTTCCAACCCTAATGATTCTATGAATCCAGCTGTATTTCCCAGCTTCCCAAAATGTGGCCTGAATATTCCACATAATTACTACTGGTTTTAAATGGCATGCAGGGGACTTTGCTACTCACTGAGCTACAGAGTGCAAACTTAATCTCATATGCAGGGTTCTCACCTAAAATGAAAGTGTTGTCCAAGAGTAGTTTATTTTTATTGTCAAACTGCCACAATCTTTGGAGAAATATCCGTATTTAACAGCTGCAGTGGAATGGGTTTGATGTTCTCATTTTCTCATCAAAAGCACCACAGCGCCACAGTGATATGATGCAAGTTGCTGGGATCAGTTCCCAAAAGCAGGTTTTCCTACTGCAAACAGGAGTTTTCTATCATAAGGAGGTTTGGCTTGCAATAACCAACCTGTATTTACACCGTGCCCCCGCAGTGACGCATGGCAGCCAAGAAATTCCACTCAGAAACCAGACGTTGGTTGGTCTGAGAGAGAAATATTTTCTCCCCTGCCTTTTATATTCTGAACTGTGTCTAAATTTCTTGGAGCTTTTATTTCTTTACCTAGGAATAAACTTTCAAACAGCTTTCCTCTTAACAAACCCTTTGGTTTAGCCCTGTGGGAACATGATAGCCCATTTAACGTTTCCACAAATAGACCAGAAATTACTGCATACATTGCGACAGTAATTAGAGACAGAAGTAGTTTTGAACAGAGGCCTGTATTTTATGTTACTGGTATGAATTCTGATCAAACAACTGAAGTATCATTTTATTCAATGACAGCAGTATTGGCCCTGAATGCTGAGGTATTGCAAAATGCCAACACACTGGAATAAGCACTATTTGCAACTCAAGTCATCAGTTTTTCCTGATGTTTTTCCACATTTCTCAGAGGGAACACACGCAAGATGACAACCAATCTTAGTAAGCATTTGAATTTAGATCACTTAGAGCATTTAGAGTTCAAATCAAGCTCCTGGAAGTTTTGGAAGAGGAGCCATGTGTATAAAGGCAGCATACTTCAAATCATGGCATTGAGCCAACAACAAACTTCCAGAATACAGGCAGGCTTGGGATATATTCCACAACTGAGCTACTGTAGCATTAACACTCTGGGAAAAAAAAAATAACTGAAAGTCAACGTAGACATAAATATTCCTAGCAACATACTGCAGTCTTCTTCCTTTGATATCTACATTCCAATTTTGCAAGTTCTATTTTCTTAGCCTTTAGTATCTGAGGCAAATGACACACATCTTCCAACAGAAAGTAAAACCACACACATAAATCCAGAATTTTTTACCTCACACAGATATAATTCAGCAGGAAGCCAGAAAGCTTCCTTCAAGGAAAGACTTTTGGCACACAGACTCTAAACAGGCAAGTTAAACTTTCTGCTGCAGGTAGACAGTTTTTTTTTATCCCCATAACCTGTTCCCCAGCATTCAAGTTTAATGAAAAGCAGTAGTAAACAAGAATTAAATCTACACATACTATCCAAATACAAACATGTCTTTAAGGAAAATAAGTAGCAGGTATTTTCTCTGCTGCCTTGTTCCTATTGACTTACACAGGGCCTGCTTATGCTTATCAGGCACCTAGAACCTTAGGAGGCTTTTTCTTAAAAGCACAAAGCATGTGTTTAGATCTACAAGAAGTCCTGCTGGCAGTATATGCACACTGTCAACTTTTCTGGACAATAATTTAAGGAAGATTTGGGGGTTTTTTTAACCTTGAGAGACTTTTGGGCAACAAATTAAAAAGCTACTCCATCCCATATTCAATTTGCTTCTGTTTTAGAAAAGGGGTTAGTTAACAAAAATGAAGTGAATTGGAATAGGATTTTGTATGGAGAGTTACATGCTACTGTATGGTAAATCCTCCTTAACCATCCCTGGATACTGAAACCCCTCAAATCTCCTTATATTCAGTATTTATGACTATAAAAAACCCACAAGGCTAATGAGAAAACCGAATACTGTGGAATGAAGCTTACAAATCTGACTTCATCATTCCCTAAACGGGAAAATTGTGTGTGTTCTGTAAATATTTTTTAGTCTCGAGGTACTTTACAAGAACAACTCGTGGAGAGAGCAGCTCAGTCCTAGCACTTTTCATTGCTCCCAGGCAGCGGGATGGGCGATGACTCAGGCCTCTCACATCCCCTTTGGAATAGGATCGCTGGCCAAGAGGCTGTAATATCCATCTGCTCCAGTTCCTAAGAAGCCTGCCAGCTCCACCAGAGAGGGCAAACCTTCGTCTGACACTTGGTGTGGACGCCTGCCTCCCTGCAGCTGGACACCCCTCCTTGCTGTCACTATAGCTTCTTCTGGGTAATTTCTCAGTCAATACCTGCCATCGTACCTCTCTGAAAAAAGACTGTCAAATATTTTGAAAATCATTATTTGACATTAGTGCTCGAGGTGTTTAAAATGGCATTATTTGTTTTTCTAAAAGAAACAGTATAGTCAAGCTGTGAGGCAGAACACATAACCCGAGAAGCCAACACAGAGACTAAGCTCCTTCCTGCTTTAAGATTTTCACTTCTAGGACTTATGGCAAAGCATTATACCCAAAAAAGAATTTTTTCTAGGTCAGCATTTTTCTTTTCTAATGAAAATATATATAGTCTCATTCTGAAAATATCAACATGCTCTCTCTTACATCTGTTGATTCACGTTGCCAGGTGAGGTGCTGATAAACACACTCTTGCGTCATGTTATTTTACAAAATCCTAACAGGACCACGTTTATTATAAGTAATGACATACCATACTGACATGAAGTGGAAACTGTAACGCAGCTATGGCAAAGCAAGGCCCTGACACAAACCCACTGGCCGCACTGCCCCTGCCACAGGCTCTATCCAAAGGTGAGGGGTGCCAACACATGTGGGATGGGGCGAGGGGGAAGAAGGCTGCTCACACCTTCCCAAGAGAGGTGACTCGGTCTGCTCTGAGCCTTCTTGTAAGGACAACCTCAGCTCCTGGGAGCCAGCGCCCGATCCCAGCTGCTGCTTCGGGGGAGGCTGAAAGTTTGTGTCCGGCAGAGGGACCTTTATATCTGCTGTGTCTTTTAAGATAAAAATCGAGCGGCTTATCTAGTTTTTGTTCTGGGCAGGGTGCTGGTGTGAGAACCTTCACTTGCGAGGTTCATTTGAGGATTATAAAGACCAAATCATACATGGATCAGGCTCATGGAAAAGTGGTTTTGCTCTTTACAAGTGGAAGCCGGAGGATTAAAGCTCGATGCAGGAGGGGTCAGGATTCAGCCGGGATCAACCTCATCTCACAGACGCCGGCCTGCAGGCCCTGAGGAGGAACCCGAGCCCCTGAGCCCCCCAGGCCCCGCACACCACGCTCGCCTCTGCCGCCTCCGTGGGCCCCGAGTCAGCGCCGGGCGGGAAGCGCTCCCGTCCCCCGGGGGCACGAGGGCGGAATAGAGCCGCGACGCCCCCTGCCCTCCCTCTCCTACCGTCCGCCGACAAAGCCATCTCGATGAGGGTCTCATTTGCTTTCTTCCCCAAGCGGTTCATGGTGGCCGCCTTTCCGCTGCTGCTGGGGAGCGGCTGCGGAGCGGCTGGAGGGTGACTCAGGGGCTGGGCTGCCGCCCCATGCATGCGCACTGCCCGCGGAGGCGGAGCGGCACCGCGCACCGGGGCGGGGGAGCCGCGGCAGCCGCGGGAGCGGCTCCCGAGTGGGCGCGGTCCTCGACCCCGGGGGAAGGGCAGCGGATCGAGGGGTGGCCCAGCTCCGCACGGGACAACCCCAAAAATCGCCCCCTGTCCCTGGGAGCAGGGTCCATGAGATGTGTGATATGGGCTCAGCTGTCCCGGGTGTGTCCCCTCCCAGCTGCTTGTGCACCCACACGAGCAGAACGGATCCGGACGCTGCGCAAGGACTGCTTGCTCAGCAATATCTAAAACATCCCTCTTATCAAACACAACAAACGCAAAACACAGCTCCATAAAAGCTGCTATGAAGAAATTTAACAACCCGTGAGGCTCCATTCACAGCTGCTGTCCCTGCTCCTGGAGCTGCTACCATTGCCATGCCTCTAACAGCCCCAGCTCCTCATTGCTTCCTTCAGTCACCTGAGATGGTTTCCAACAGTCTTTGTTCAGTACATGTATTTTACATATTTTTTGTTCATTAATATAAGCTCAGGCCTTCTTGCAGATTAACTTGTTTGTATATTCTGCTTTTACTACCTGAGTAACTATTTTACACACCAAACTGACAAAGAGTTTTGTTACTTGGGTAACTGTAACACAACAGCGGTTTCATGACAGGAATTCTTAATAAAAAGTTAATCAATTAGAGTCAGTCAGTCGAGTTGCTGAGGTTGTTTTCAGATCTATATACAGTACTAAGCCTTTATTTGTGCAGTATCACTGCTTCAAGAAGTATATTTTTAGTCAGGAGCAAGACATAAAAATATGTCTGGTTGCTTTCCAAAGCCTAAAATGTTTAGTCGGGGTTTTAATGTCACAATGCAGGATGGTGGGAATGAAGAGGATGGGCTTGGCACAGAAAAAAGTGCCCTGAAACAGCTTGTGACTGCACACAGTGCACCAGGTCACAAGGCTCCTTTTAAGAGCTGTACTTCTAAGCCTTTAATTTCCTCCTAGCACTACATATCTTGAATAAATGCTTTTATGCCCATAGAAGATGCAATTAGAGTTGCTATTCAACAAGAGCCAGAAACAGCAAGAACTGCCGTGGTCATTGCTCAGTTTTCCTCCTAATTACACACTCGCCCTTCCCAGCTCCAACCAGGAACGAACCCAACCATACCTAAAGCTGTGTAAGTACCTCAGCCAGAATGCAAAGATTTTACAGACCCCTGTAATTGTGCAGGCTGATAGTGTGTCAAGGCACTGACTGTGCCAATTACACAGTGGCCTGTGGTCGGGATGGGACAGAAGGATGCTCTTCCAGAATGAACTATTTGTGGAGGCGCACAGGAGGTCCATGCAATACCCACTGTTGAATTTTCTTGCATATTCAGAGTTTAACCAGCCATTGTCTGATTTGGTGGTTTCACAGTTTGCCCAGGTGATCTAGGACCACACTTCTTTTCAAGGGCATGCACCTTTTTTCACTGCTGAATAAAGAATGCTGATAAGGGGATGTGTGACTTATGTCAACCTGTTAAACCAAATGATCATTTTCTTGGTTTGGGGTTTTTTGGGGCTCTCAGTTCCATGAATCACTGCAAGCTACAGGTGAGGCCAAAATAAAGGAAGAGATGGGGAACCACACAACTGCAGGATCATTTTATTCCTGAAATATTAGTACAGTGACCAGGTATACCATAATATTTCTGCTTTTGGAGTTCAAACACTATTTCTAATACAGTGTATACATAACCCAAAAAATAATAAAAATGCCTGGAAGGCTGTGGGTAAAGGTAGCAAGCATCACCAAAATTGCTAGGAATGAATACACTTAGTATATTCAGCAGCAAAGGGTAATCTTTTGTTTGTGCTAAAGGAGAGCAGGTAGTTTGTAGCCCTTATAAAGTCTTCCTTTCCACTGATCAGCCTTTTCCAAACCATGCAACTGATTTTCAGGCCTTCATAGTTAAAAAAAAAAATAAAATTATTTAAACACAGAAAATTGGTAGGATTGGAGGACAAGATTTCAAAGATATCTCTGTGCCTATTGTTGTCTCAGGTAGGAAACATAAGGCTATTCAAAAGAACCAACTTAAAAACTGAGATCCCAACTTTTATAAGTCCACTTAGAGGATTGTCTAAACCTTTTGGCACTAAAGCATCTTTGAAAATATACCCCCAAGTCTTAAATTATGTGGAAAATGGAGCTTTTGTGTCTATCAGTTAGATGAGCTGAAAAAAATTCATTCTTTTATCAGTCCTGTGGGAAAGAATCTGATACATACAGGTTTTGCTTTTACCTCTTGGAGACCTACCTATAAGTTGTTCAAATAATATATGCTCTCAGAATTCCCTCTGCTACGCATGTCAAATATCCATTTTACAGTCTCAGAAGGTGTTTAACAAGTTTTTTATATATATATATTCAGAGTTTTAGTAAGTTCGCACATCAAACTGTGAGGGCAAGTCAGAAATATTTAAACATGAGTTTGAAACAGAGACAGGAGAAAAAAGGGAAGCAGTGAATCTTCTTCCGAGCCTTTTCAGTCTGCTCACTCTCCTCTGATGGCTGAACAACCCCATGGATGTGTTTGCTGTGTTGTGAGATTTCAGCATGTGTGGAGTGCATCCCAGAAATTAATGTTGCTGCCTCCCACATTTTCAGGAGTGTGCTTTGTCAACCAATTAAAGGCTGTTGAGGCTTTCTAGTTGAAGAGCTAACTTATTTATTTCCTTGTCTTTCAATTAGCTCTTTAGAATATAAGTTATAGTGTAATTTGGAAAGAAATGGATCATTTGGACACCTGTAAGGCCCGATACCAAAATGTATCATTATAATAGCCAAAACTGCCATTCAGGTGTTTGGTTTGGGGGGTTTTGGGGTTTGTTGGTTTTTGGTTTTTTGTGGTTTTTTTTTTGTTGTTGTTGTTTGGTTTTTTTGTTGTTTTTTGGTTTT